>OY757269.1:10495669-11030372 GCA_963584085.1 Pyrausta aurata
ACTAGCGGCCGCCCGCGACTTCGTCTGCGCGTTTTGGTTTACTTCGATCCCATAGGTCGTACGTAGCGTACTGTTTTATAGCCTGCAGTCATTGAACTACCTTTAACACCTTGCCCGATTAATATTATGAAAGCCATCTAACACACACTCATGATTCTAATCGGATTAGTAGGCATATCCTAGATTAGTGCGTGCAAAGTTGAAACTAACAAAAATCTCTTTAACTTTATAATATTAAAATAGAAGTAAAGATAAAATGTTGCTATATTTCATGAGCACATAGCTCGGCCTTTAATCTGGTGAAAGTTACAAAGAGGTTTTATCTTTGTACAAAGAAATTGAAATACTGCACTAATCGTCAATTACTTTTCTTTCGGGTGCAAGAATTCATCAGATTTACCAGGCCACTTTGAAGCATATCACAGTTTCCTTATACAACCATAAAACAGGCCAGTCTACTCCCGCTGTAGGTACCTATCTTATGAGTTACACTCGAGCTTTATCATTTCTAGTAAGTAATCACCATGTACAACCTTTTTTCTCTATGGTAATCGTCACAAAGAAAGTTTATAAATGTGACGGAAAACCCATAGAGAAGTATTGACTACTCAAATGTCAAAACCAGGCGCGTAAACAAATTGTCAATTTTGTAAAAATAAACAAAATAGTGATGTCCTGCTTATTGCACGAATTTTTTTGATATCTATATCCGGACTGCTTTGCAAAAACATTTTAGTTGATAATTTTCCTTGGTTTTGACTTTGTGTTGACCTATTGTAGTAAAAGTATTCCCCACTGAAACAAAACTAATGAAAACTTCTATTTGTAATCAATAAAATCGGCTAGACAAGTTAAAAAATATATACATTTACTTAAATTGTGTTTTAAGTTGCTCTTACATTTTTTAAATTGAAATGATCGGAAACAAAAATTATGCATTATTATTCATTTAATCTCAATAAAACATTAAAACATAGGGATATACTTCAAATCTTAGCCTCCCCCTCAGCCTCGGGTAAGATGACCCTCAGATCAAGATATCGATATCGACAAACAAAACATTACGCATCACCGCACTATTTTATAGTATAAAATAAATAAGTTTTTAAACATTTAACTTGATGCTATTTGGTATAAGAAACGCTGCTACTGTAAATTCAGTTTAAATAAACTAATTACTGAACTTCATTTCATCGTTGAAAACCCGTGACTAAATAATGATTTGTAAAATCTTTTCGTTTGACCTCATCCATCACACATATCTCACATTGTCTTAAGCTATTTATTATTATCAAACACAAATACAGATTTGCACAGTAATTACAAGAATATTATTGTGAGACTATTTTTCATTAAATTTAATGGAAAACACCATTGAGAACACAAATAATATCCAAGTGTACCGCACTGACGTTTTGTGACTTTGAATTTGACAACTGAGTGAGAGGGACAGTAGTGGATGTGAGTGAGATGAAAGTAAGTAAAATAAAAAGCACCGAGAAGTATTGATATAAATCATCCCCAAAATAACTTTCTTCCCCCTTTTAACCCCGTTACAAGATAAATTTCAATAAAATTTGATACACAATTTTCTTTGATTTTTTTATAGAATGATTATGCAAAATTTAAATTAGATCGGACCAAGGAATCACGTTGTCCCATACAAACTTTGCACTCCTTTTTCAACCCCTTAGGGGTGAAATTTTTAAAAATCCGTTCTTATCGGATCCCTTCGTCATACAAAGAACACACCTTCCAAGTTTCAGGTCTCTACGATCAGCGGTTTAGGCTGTGCGTTGATCCGTCAGTCAGTCATTCAGGACAAAGCCTTTTATATGTATAGATTAATAGCCAGGAGCCCTATTTTCGAATCACTCGATTGGATATGGCGTGTGAGTTTCGTTCGAAAACTAGATGTAAGTACTCACAAAATTGAGCAATGATTTTTCAAATCCTTTTTGTGTAGATTACAACTGGTTTTCATTCCAAAATTCGACTTTAAACATTGAATATCACACGCCATCTTGACGCGAGTGATTTAAAAATAGAGGCCCAGTTGACGTGTGAATAAATGATGTGTGTCGTCACACACCACAAAGGTCTGATAACGGCGCCAGAGCGCCATCCCGGTAGGAAGAGCCATTAAATATAATAGTATTTACACGTTACGCAACAGCAAAGGCACCGTCGTCACGGTGCGCCGTAAGATTATAGGATTTCTATTAACCCTCTTTTGTTTTGTCAGAACTCTTAAATATGGTGCCGCGTACCGCGGAGGCGAGCGGTGCGTTTGTGTAAGAATCAATATGAATCCAATAGTAGGTCATACAAAAACACAGCGCTGTTGCAGCTACTAATCTTAATTACTATGCATCAATTCTGCCAATTGTATTACTAATAGTGCATTAGAAGATAAATAAATAAATAAACTTTGCATTAAACGGCACAACGGCACGCCGCTTTCTGCCTCTTTCAACGAACAACCGTGTTATGAAATAAGCTTTTCTGTGTAGATAAATCGACCCCTCAGTGCTATTTTATCATCCTCATACTCTATACATACATGATTTTGAAATCAATAAGAGACACATTTTACCTAGAGTTCAATTTCCAAAATAACATTTTAATTCTTTGAGTATTTGCTATTTCCAGCTAAGCATGGAAGACGTAGAAAACACAGCGGTGGGCACCAAGGACTGTAGCAAGAGTATGATGCAAGCTCTTACTGCGATATTCACTATCAACGACAAAGATGAAAACGCTATTATGAAGACGGTGCAAGCCGCGGGAGAATATGATCGGTATGTTAAATGTTTTATTTTCTCGTTGTTTTCTATTATCATTTTACTTATTTATTTTACTTACAAACTTTATTGAGAAATTGAAAAATATATACAAGGTGTATCAAAACAACGAGTAAAGAATGAAGAGACCTACTCAGAATCAGTAACTGAACATCTTTCTCGTAGAAACATAGGTCGAATAACGCCAAAAATAAATGGTATTCCCATACTAAATCGGTCATGTGCCCCGTCTGATTTCTATGAAGAGTAATTTAATGTTTGTCATATTTCGACCCATGTTTCTAGGAGAAAGTTGTTCAGTTACTGATTCTGAGTAACTCCCTTTATGCTTTACTCATTGTTTTAAAATACCTTGTAAAATGCCCAACAGTTAATAAAATACGTAAAAAAAGTTACTGTGCATGAAAGCGTTTTTTTTTTTACCATGATCGCACTCGAAGTCAAGTCAGGATGTGGTATGTGTGTGTCTGGCGTGGATGACGTCTAGGGTGGTGCATAATTATCTGCTTAGTAGCAACACTAGCAACATTTATTTCGTTGTAATCGCATACTTAAAAAAAAACTTTTCAATTTTGGTCATGAAATGAAACTCATGAACGTCAACTACCTATTCAGTGAAAAAAATAAAAATAAATGTGCCCTGAAAGGGCTGAAACATGTCTCCTCATCTTTTGGGCCCTACCAGCGCTTCGAGACAGAACACAGACAATTAGGCAAGTGCTGAGAAGAAACGCCGGAACAAACTCAGTCACCACTAGCTGCCGTAAAATCGAAATCATCAAAGGTAAGTACATCAGTCGGTGCAGGCTGGTTGGACCACACATTCGTGTCGTTAAGATAGTCTTGAACCTTATAATAGCCTTTAGACTAAATAAAAATAGTCATATTGATTGGACAACGTAAAATCATAAAAAATAGAGAAAAATATCAATAGAAATAATATGTCAAAATTATCTCTATCTCTTTAAAAAAACATAATACAATAACATACACCATTAACATATCTTATCATCTTTTTCAGGCTAGTCGACGGAATATTCGAGAACTATCTCCAAGCGCGCGTAGACGCTCGCCTCCTCATCGCTTGCGAGACTCTGTCCTGGCTCCGCCTGCATGACACCATCCACGCGTGGACTATGCGCAATCAGAACTACTCGCTGTACGGAATGTTGCCGCAGTGCGTGGTGCGGTGCCATAGGATATTGGCTTCTAGAAACCCGCAGAGGATTATGTTCCCGAAACAGGCTCAAGAGGTTAGTTCCTAATAAGTACAAGACTGTTATGCATTTTAAATTGACTGACGATACTATAGGTAGATAAATTGAGACTACGCCTGCGGGGTGGCGGGGCGCGAAGGGAGGCGAGAGTGCGTTGTGCGGTCTACCTGTCACTTTGTCATGTCAATGTCAAATGCCTAGAACCTGGATGATTCCACTAGCTTGACGTTAAGATTTTTGGTTGCGTCTCCACGACACCATCCACGCGTGGCCTGTGCGCAATCAGAACTTCTCGCTGTACGGAATGTTGCCGCAGTGCGGGGTGCGGTGCCATAGGATATTAGCGTCTAGGAACCCGCAGAAGATTATGTTCCCGAAACAGGCTCAAGAGGTCGGTATTTAATCGAAGTTGTGCTTACAGCAGAGGAGGAGGAGATATCTTACAAAATGTTAATCGTATTTGTAATGCCCTTTAATCGTATTTGTAAAACCCTTACCATATTTATGGATTCACTATTCGTATAAATGCATAGCAAAAGAAACGCACGCGTGTTTCAACTGCCTAAAATTGGTAACTCAACATACCTACAATGATGAGTCATATTCATGTGTGTATACAAACGAACGTCATCATAGCGAGCTTGTACAAAATAGCTTCACATATGCACTTATTGACCATTTACTAACAGATTATTTTTTTAGGGTTCCGTACCCGAAGGGTAAAAGTTTCCGTTTGTCTGTCCGTCGGTCCGTCCGTCCGGCTCTCTGTCTGCAAATAGGCTGTATCTCAAGAACCGCGATAGCTAGACAGTTGAAATTACCACAAATGTCTCAACCATATAACGAAGTATATATTTTAATTCCAGGCATACCGCAAGAAGATAGAACTGGATAGCATAGTGTGGTCGGTGTGGCGATACAGCGCGCCCGCCGTGGCGCTGAGCCGCCGCGCGCTGCAGCTAGACGTTATACCGCTGCTGCCGCACCTGCTAGCGCCCACCGCTAGTGTACAGGTATCATCATCTAATTTAAGAGCCAAGCTCTTGTCGGTGGAGTTTTTTCCATTCTATACGCTCTTCCGCCATTCTCTTGACCTCTTGATACGACGCAACATTCAACTTTTGCTTTATTTGATGCATATAGCTTCTCTTCTTTTCGAGTCAATGGCAATTAAACTTTCTCCGCCCAAAAAGTGGCAACATCAATGGCCTTCTGGTTGGCGCTGTAAAGGTCCTCTTGCGTGCAGATGGCAGGAGAGGTAGGGCACGACATTAAGTGTGGCATAGATTGTAAGGCGCCATACTCGCACGTGTCGTCCTCAGTGAAACCCCACCTTTTCCTCAGTTCATTGCACCTGCCTACACCTGAACGAAGTCTGTTCAACGCCTTCCAAATAGGCCAGGGGAGATTGTGACCCATATAGCTTATTCTTGGTCTTCCTCTCTTCCTTTTTCCTTCTATTCTTACAGGTACAGGTATTCGTACAGGTGTGTGTTATATAAATATAACACAACATCCTCCTGGCTATATCTAACAATGGCGGTAAATCATAAGAGCGCTTTTACATTTACGCGACTTAAACCACGCGACGGTCACGCGACATACTAACAGAATTTCTACTAACTAAAACCTATAATGAATGCGAGCTTATGCTGAAAACTGTGGTGTAGTTGACCTTTTCGCACACACTTACCAACTCACACATACCAACTCACTGTCTCTCATACGCACACACACATACACACACACACATTCGCGCACACACACACACACACACACATACACCCAAGCACAAGAAAAGATTTATTAACATGAATAAAACTGTATGTAGCTAATTCCAATGTTGTAAGTAATTCTTATCTGCTATAATAGGTAAGTAAGTTTAAATAGCCCATGTCCGTAGATGGGGGGCCGGAAGACTGTAACACAGGGTATCCTAGTACAGGTTCCGCTCCCTCACTCTGGCACGTTTATATTATGCATGCTTTAATACTATAATAGTATTTAAGATAATGATAATATTATTATTACTTTTTAATTATTTATGTGCCATAGTGATGAATAAATAAAATGCTTTTGATTGATTGATTGATTGACAGTCACGCTGCTGATAGTTTTATACCTCTACATAAAAGGCAACGCCGCTGTTTTTTATGTATGTGCACCCGCTGCTGTCGCTCTAATGTGAAGGCGCACTTACTGAGATTAACGTCAATGAGGGCTTACGCGTATGAATTCACCGCTAGGAGCGCTTGTGTAGCGTGAAGTCTCCGAAATGTCAAATGTCACTGTTTGTGGGTTAGATGTGCGGGTTTATTTCTATTTAGACTAATGTTTCCAATATTTACCAATAATTTCTATGAATTATGGCAAATACTAGTTACGGATCAATGAATGAGAGTATTTTGAAAGGGGGACTAAGAAAAAAAATTTTAAATCTTTAACAACTTCTGTACTTATTTCTCTTTTCCTAACAAAGCTGGACTACGGCATGACCGAGGTATTCTAATATTAAGATTTAATGGCGAACTTGATTTTTTATCTCTCTATCATGACAATTTATGCACCATAAAAGCTATATTCTGGACGTCACGCGACAGTGGCGCCAACTAGTGAGCACGAAAACGGTAGCCCCCATTAAAATAAGCGTCAACGTCAATATGATATTTAATTAGAGAATTAAAGTGTTTTCATTATTTACAGCTATACAGAGAATCGGAACGCAAGGCCCTACGGACGTGCGCCGAAGTGATGTGTGACTACGCGCTGCAGTACGCGCAGCAACGCACTCCAGAAGGACTATATGCATTCGTTCTCGAGCCTGATATCTATAAAGTAGCCTTTTTTGGTGAGTGATATATAAACAGTGGGTTTGGTTCCCGACACCGCTCTTAGTAGATAAATTTTGAAGTTATGCATGTCTTCTTTTTAATGGCTAATCTGTGTTGCCACGTTCGTCAGTGTCGCGTGAGTATAGATTTGTGCACTGTTGTGGGGAATGAGTCAATGTGTCTTTTCGGCCAAAAATAGACAGTAATCTTGACTAGAGATGTCAAAAGAAGTAATGTTTAACGTATAATTAGAATAGACCTGTCACTGTCACTGCGCGGTGAAATATGTTAAAAAATATGAACTGTCATGACACCAAACGTGCGAACGCGGGTGAGCGGGAAAGTGGGACGTGCGTGACATGCATGACAGGTCAATTCTTCTTATAATGACAGGTAGTATTTTTCATATGTTTCCACATGTAAATACTGCTGTATTGGTGGGGTTCTTTAGTTTCTGTGATACTGGCGGTCCCGGCGGACTTCTTTTGACCTATTAGGGGCAAATACCAATCCAGCAAAGTAAAAATCTGAAAACTCTGTGTACCCGTTCTCGAGTTTATAAGTAGTGTAGCTAACTCGACTTTCTTTTACTTATTTGTAACAATAGCTACACCATTGTATATTGTATTCGTTACTTATTGTATTTGTTCTGTTTTTATTATATTGTAATAGATTGTTTATGTATTTTGAATTTATAATCTAAATACTTATTAATAATTAAATACATTTCTTTGTCGCACCACCCACAATTATTTCTGCTTAGCCCAAAGGTATGACTGGTAGAGAATGCCATATGGCGTTAAGTCTACCTTATGTACAGTTTTTGGTTGTGCAATAAAGTATAAATAAATAAAACCATTTATATTAAAATATTTAAAAAAAAGTGTTTTGGTGTATTAACAAATAATGTATGATGCAGAGAATCAAGAACGAATGCGACCATCGCCGACACTCCGACAAGCTATAGCGAGAGAACAACAGCTGGAAATGATCAGAAGAAGCGAAGAAATGGTAAGTTAACAATGTCATGCCAATGTGTCGGTGGCCGAGTGGTATAGGCATGTGCCCGTGTACAGGCGGGAAGAAGTCCCGTCTGTCTAAGTCTAATAAACGGTCAGGATGGAAACTAACTCCCTAGTGGCGTAGATATCCCTTTCCCTAAGATACTTAGTCCCTAGAGCCCTAGCCCAGCCTAACAATAGATACGTAGATATAATAAGGATGTTGAGGTAGGAGAGCTGCTCCCAGGTCGCCCAGGGTAGCAGCGTCAGGACGGTAGGTAGGTGGCGTGGACCCGCTGCCAGTCTGGCAGACTCACCAGACTGATCATAGTGACGGCGAAGGGTGTCTTGGCCGCAGCGGAGGGAAATGAGAACCAACACGGACGGTTGATATCTAATTTATTGTTGTTAAGTTACTTATATTTATAATGATTTTATTGTAAATACACATGTATAGATATGAGATTGTGTGCCGCCGATGTAAGTGCCGACGGTGCTTGCTGGGTCCATCGGTCAGCCGCTTCAATGTAGGTCGCTGACGCCGTGGTTATTGCAATGTACGATGCTAGCTCGTACATATTGGCATCTCCAAAAAGACAGGAACAAGATGCAGCCCCGTCTCCTGGTGTCCAGTAATGTCGCTCGAAGTTGCCGCGTACTGCTAGCACCATCCGTAGTTGTTGTTGACGTCATCTGATTGCTGACCCGTTGCAGCTGTTGCGTCGACTGACTTAATGGACGTGTTGGTTGCTTGTGCTGATTTGATGTTGATGTGTTGGCTCGTCCGTGGTTCCGAACGAACAAGCTATCTCCCTCCAGGGAGACGATGTTGGTGGTAGCAAGCCTCCTGGGCTGCCCCACGAGTGTCGCTAGGCTGCAAGTCTCTGTGCCTGCACCGCGTTGCTGAAGACAGCAAGCCTCCTGGCTTGCATCGATGAGCTGGTGGGTCACTAGTTGTGCGTTGACCTCTTCTTCTTGATGATGATGTTGCTTCTTACTGAACAGCATGCGGTCATGTTTCAGTTACTGGTGAGACCCGCTTCTGGGAGGCCAGTAACCGAACCGCTGCTATGAGTGTCTTGATCTTGTTTCTTCTTAGATGTTGATCTGGCTTGTTTGAAGTTAAGTTCTAGAGCTTGCTGCTTGCTGAGAAGTCCTCCGTCGGTTGATCCTCAGGATGTTGGATAGGACAAGACAGTGGAATAGGACTAGGATGATAATGATTGGAATGTATATTTGCTATCTATTTAAGTCCCTGTCGAGTCAAGTTAATGTTGAAGTCAGTGATAAATGTTATGTCTATGATAAGTAAATGTTAAGTCGGGATGCAGGAGGTTGTAAGGCACCTGACCCTGTAATGATAGCTTTGATTTGATAATTGCTAAATTGCTAAGCTTGGTCTCCTTGATTTGAGTCCCAAGAGAATGATAAGCTAAAACTTGGTCTCCTTGATTCGAGTCCCAAGAGAATGATAAGTTAAAACTTGGTCTCCTTGATTTGAGTCCCAAGAGAATGATAAGCTAAAACTTGAGCTCCTTGCTGAGCTTCAAGCCATGATAATGCTAAAACTTGAGCTACTGATGAGCCTCAAGTTGTGTTTGTTTGCTTGCTAAAACTTGAGCTACTGATGAGCCTCAAGTTGTGTTTGTATTGAGTCGAAAGTGATGGTTGTAAGTCACCACTCTCGGTTTGTGAATGTCAGGTTATGTCAGTAAGTGGTGGTTGTAAGGCACCACTCTCTGTTCGTCAATGTCATGTTATGTCAGGAAGTGGTGGTTGTAAATCACCACTCCCGGTTGCTAGTCTTGTTTTAATTTCCCTATAACCTACCCTACCAATGCTAGTCATGTCATGAAGTTAAAATGTAGGTCAGCTAAAATATTAATAAATGTCCCTCGATAGAATGTAATTACTAACTGAATTTGCTGAATTGCGTTAGGCGCTTATGCGAGAATGCCTGTTCTCACATTTCACTTGCACTGACTGAACAAGTGTTGGTAATACTACTTTGAATGTTTTGATTAGAAACTATTTTAATAAGTTAATTGTTCGAAGTTATTAAGTACTGCCGGAATAAGTGTTGAATTGAACGGCAGACTTATTGCTTTGATAGTTTATACCAGTCAACGTCATTTATCATAACTGCAGTCTGTCAGTCTATGTTATGTACGTTGCTGGTCCATGGTCACTGATGATCTATCCGGCTCGAATATGTACAGGCGGGAAGAAGTCCCGTCTGTCTAAGTCTAATAAACGGTCAGGATGGAAACTAACTCCCTAGTGGCGTAGATATCCCTTTCCCTAAGATACTTAGTCCCTAAAGCCCGAGCTAGCATCGTACATTGCAATAACCACGGCGTCAGCGACCTACATTGAAGCGGCTGACCGATGGACCCAGCAAGCACCGTCGGCACTTACATCGGCGGCACACAATCTCATATCTATACATCGCAGCCTACATACACACTATACACTACATTATTAAAATGTATGGGCATAACTAAAAATTTTAGGTATTTGACTTTTAGTAATAGAAAGGCACATTTTCGTCAGCTCTACAAGATGGCGTTCACAGAAAGAGAAAAAAAATGTCAAAAACAGGAGTTCTGTATTTTGTGCCCCTTCCACACTTTCGTCTATCACCCCCGCCCCATCCCGCTAGAGAGGCTGAATCAGAGACGCGCCTATAATTGACGAAGCTGGTCCGCGCGACCGTGGTCCAATTTGGAGATGTGCCCTTACATGACAATCATTAAGGTAAGCGTTGCATTATCCTATAATATTATAAGGGCCCAATAAGTTTTGTGCTCGCCTTACACTAAACATTCTTAAAGTTGTGTGACCTAAGACTAATTGATTCTTTATATTTCTAATATGTTATGTTTTTATTTTTATTAAATCGATAAAGTCCCGTATAGAACTGAAAATGATTTAAAAAAAAAATACTTTCTCTTTAGTTAGGCCTCTCTTTGATAAGTGTTTGCTGTTAAATTTATAAATATCTGAAATTAATTAACTTGTTATTAATTAACTTCCATTCCTAATGATTAATTACTTGACTATAAAATGTTTTGTCGCGATGCTGAGAAATGAAGGTGCGGTTATGAAATATTTCCCGCCAAATAAACGCACCAGTCAGGCAATTGTTAATTTTCTTACTCATCATTCTCTTGCCCTGTTCCCAGCTTATCGGGGGTCGGCGCAGTATTATGGTGCTGAATAAATGTTTTTTCTTTCTTTCTTTCTTTTACGCTTCCACACTATTCTATCACTCGTCACTGAATCATCCACTCCTTTCACACTCATATTATTTTTCACACAGTCCATCCATCTCTTATTGGGTCGGCCTCTTCCCTTCCAGCCATCCACATTCATACTCTTTTAGTTACATGACTTTCTTCCCTCCTCATTACATGACCGTACCAAGACAGACGATGACCCACCATCTTTTCAGTCACCGGTGCCACTTTCAGACTTCCTTGTATATACTCATTCCTTATTTTGTCCATTCTTGTAACACCACACATCCATCTTAGCATTCTCATCTCTGCTACATGCATTCGCTTCTCATCCGTCTTTTTAGCAGCCCAGCATTCCAATCCATACATTAAGGCAGGTCTTGTAACGGATTTGTAAATTTTACCCTTTAACCGTAAGGGCATCCGTGGGTCGCATGTTGTTGCGGTGACCTGCCTCCATTTCATCCAACCTGCATTGATTCTATACTTGACGTCTCGATCAATATTGCCGTCGTTTTGTACGAGAGACCCGAGGTACCGAAAATCGGTACAGACTGGTAAGGGCATTCCGGCGAGTTTTATCGGCAAAGAACTGGAGAGACCGCCAAAGTCGCAGAACAGGTACTCCGTTTTGGTTCTACTGACTTTAAGGCCAACGATCTCCAGCCTTTGTCGCCATTCCTCCAGTCTGTCCTAGACCTCCTGGGCCTCTTCAGAAACCAGCACAATGTCATCGGCAAAGAGCATGCACCAAGGGGCCTTTTTCTGTATGTCCGATGTCAGAGCATCCATTATCATCAGAAAGAGGTAAGGACTAAGCGCTGAACCTTGGTGCAAGCCCACAGCCACATTGAAGCTTGTAGTTGTCCCGGCTGCGGATCGGACGTGAGTACTGCATCTGCCGTACATAGTTTGAATCAACTGCAGGTATTTCCCAGGCACACCTTTGATCTTAAGGGCCCACCACAGAACCTCGCGAGGTATTCGGTCGTATGCCTTTTCGAGGTCAACGAACACCATGTGTAGATTTTTATGTTCACTCCTGTACTTTTCGCACATTTGGCGAATGGCAAAGATGGCGTCCGCTGTACCTCGACCCGGCATAAAACCAAACTGGTTCTGTGAAATTTCACATTCTTCTCGCAACCTTTTCTCTATGATCTTCTCTCAAACCTTCATACTATGTGACACTAACTTTATTCCTCGATAGTTGTTGCACTCTTGCACGTCCCCATTGTTTTTAAAGATTGGTACCAGCAAACTGTTGCACCAATCATCGGGTATCGTTTCTTCATGCAACAGCTTATTGAAAATAAAAGTTAACCACTTCCTTCCCTCTGCTCTTACCAATTTCCAAACATCCACTGGTATATCATCAGGTCCCACGGCTTTCATACTATTTACTGCCCATTCTACTTCCTCTTCACTATCTCCCTTACTAATCCTACGTTAATAGGGACATGCTCTAGTTCCCCATTCCACTCATTCTCTTCGTTCATTAATTTTTCAAAATAGTCCTTCCATCGTTTTTTTATTCTATCATCGTCAGCGAGAACTTGCCCGGATTCATCTTTTATACATTTTACAAGAGTTATACCTCTTGTTCTTTTTTCTCGCGCCTTCACTACTAGACTATTATCTAGTACCACTCCTACGCCATTCGTCTTTCCGTCTCCTCCACAATAATAAAATTTGTATCCCTCACCAATCTCTTTTGCTTTAGCTCCCTTCCATTTCGTTTCTTGCAGGAATGCCAAATCCAGCATCCGCATCACAGGCAGACTAAGTACTAGTCTGCCTGTGACAACGGATGATGTAAAGCATTCGAAACGTCAGGCATTAAATAAAAATAAACGTTCGCGAAATCAATCTGTAAAAGTGTGATTTAATTAGTAAAGGTCTTACTTATTAACTAAACTATTAAAATTAAAATATTATGGAAAAGTTTTTACCAACGAGTTTTTGTTTCAGGATAGTGCAAAACATTTAGAAGAAATTTTGTTTTCCGTCCATAAAAATAAGTAATAAATAATTTGTTATATTTGCAAAAATAAATATAATACTGTCTAACGATTGATTTTTATTTTTAATTGAAAAGTCAAATATTGGTACTATAATTTATGTGATTCAATATTTTAATTCCCTTACCTATTATTGGGTGTAAATCAAAACAAAAATAATAATAGAACACGTATTATAATATAAAATAGCAACATTAAGAAATACATCACAAAAAACAATTCAACGTCAGTATTAGATGGGCTTAAATACAAGTTGTACCCTAAATCACAACAGCAAAATAGTAAAATAAAGGCCTAACTTTGAACTATATTCTTTAAACTTTTTTTTTTCGTATTCCTTATATTTTTTTCCAAAATGGCCCATGTCAACTTTTAATACATATACTAGCGATGAAGTGTGCTTAATTTGAAAGTTGTAACTGATAAAATAAAGATTTTAGAGCCAATTATGTAAAAAACCGCCCAGCGCCGGTTTGTTTTTTGGCTTTTCCCAAAAAACAGTTTTTTGTAGTTATGCCCATACATTATTAAGGCTGCGACATGTGTATTTACAATAAAATCATTATAAATATAAGTAACTTAACAACAATAAATTAGATATCAACCGTCCGTGTTTGTTCTCATTTCCCTCCGCTGCGGCCAAGACACCCTTCGCCGTCACTATGATCAGTCTGGTGAGTCTGCCAGACTGGCAGCGGGTCCACGCCACCTACCTACCGTCCTGACGCTGCTACCCTGGGCGACCTGGGAGCAGCTCTCCTACCTCAACATCCTTATTATATCTACGTATCTATTGTTAGGCTGGGCTAGGGCTCTAGGGACTTAGTATCTTAGGGAAAGGGATATCTACGCCACTAGGGAGTTAGTTTCCATCCTGACCGTTTATTAGACTTAGACAGACGGGACTTCTTCCCGCCTGTACAGCCCGGATAGAGTAAGACACGGGGTTCGATTCCTCGTCTGTCACAGTTGCTTTTTACAAGTGCAATTTATATTATCATAATTGTATAGTGACAAAACACTATAAAATAACATATGTATAATGTCTTCTTCTTCTTCATTTCATTTGTGAATGAGGTCCCATCAAATATCTTCATCTCAATTTATATCAATTTCCAATCCAGGCAAACAGAGTCAGCAACCCAAACAAGCCAGATACGAAACGAAAGTCAACAGAAAACAGAGAGAGTACGGTCAGCAAAGAAAGTAGTAGTAGCAGCAAAGAAGCCAAGGAAACTCGCTTACCGAACCACTTGCAACGGCTCAAACCGAAGGAGGTAGAAAAAACTGCGCCACAGGTAAGATTTATAACTTGTTAATAATAATATTCTCCCCTAGTATTGGCTGCCCCTCTTAACAAACATAGACCAGGTAAGCAGGAGATATTATAGTGCCCAGCACCCACTACATGGCACATCGATAAACCTGTTTGTCGCGCGCTTTACCGCGTCTACCTAGAGAATTTATCTCCACGTGCATAGTACAGTCTTTTTATACATATATCTATAACGCGAGTTCGTAGATAATTTGTCTCTAGTGTGTTCATGGCTGCATTATGGCTGCCGTTTTTTATACAAGTTTGACAGTTTAGGAAAGTTAGCATCTGTCAGCTATATCGGCGCGACGCCACAAGCCAACCCATGCAGTGCTGATGTGTGCGCAATACACAAGTGCACTCTCTGTTTCTTCACTCTCATAAATTGTGTGAGACGGCTCCGACATGACCGATGTGTGATCAGGCGCAGGACCAACGGCTTAATGTGCTCTCCAAAGCACGAGGGTGTTATTACCACCAACTTCCTGACTCCGAGCTGTTTCCGAGTATTTTCAAGACAGATTTCGCTCCGACCCGTTCGAACCCGGGACCTTTTATGTAGTGACCAGCGAACTAACCGCTACACCAACGAGGCAGTAGTATAATTTGTTACAGAGTACAAAAAATACATGATGGTTTTTCAGATACCGTCCTTCGGGATTGTGAATTAAAATGTATGAAAATAAGTTTTTCTAAAAGCAAAACTAGTATCATGTTTAAAACATGCAAAATAATTGCTGGGATTAGTCCAGCGAAAATAATTCATCGAAAAGTCTCGATCTTTAAGCGGTTAGATTCGGTTCTTTGTTTTAGTGAATAATTTAAAGAAAATATCAAATTATTGTAGTAGCGAATGTCTAATTGAGAGTTTTTATCGGTAAAATGTACACGATCGCCGAAGTAACATCAAATAAAGTAATTAGAAGCCCGCTTTCTGAGACATGCTAAGCGCAACGGGGCTACCCTATTTATCATAAGGTTATTTTTTTTCTGTGGTTCTTACGATTAATATAAACCTAACATTTCTTTATTTTAAAACCAAACTCAAGTAAAAAGGTGGACTTGATGCTAAAAGCATTATCTCCCAGTCTTGCCTTTAGTTCATGCAGAGAGTAGTGCACCTACAGAGTGCACCTACGGAGAATGTTGTAAATAGATATTAAAATGGCAACAAAATACTATATTGTAGGTAGAGCTCTAAAATCGTGTTCCATAACATCTTTTTCTTTCATCATAAATGCATAAACAGCAAATATTCGCGCTAATGTGTCCGTTAACACGGTTCCGGCGAGTTGAAAGGGATCGTCAGCGGATGAATGGGCGCTCAGATTGGGCTCGCGCTTATTGAGACGTACCTTAAGATACAGGGCTTTACTTTTTATGACTTCTAGCATATGTACAGGTTAATAGAAAAATGTGTGTCATATACCCTTCATGAAAGAAAAACTACCGCTCAGAGAATACTATTTTGAAGTGTCCAATTTTGACACAAAATGTATGGAAGGGATGTCAAACTACCTGATTTTGACGTTATTCGCCTTAGGTTTTCTAAATAAAAATAATATTATCTTGTTCGTATTTAATGGCAATACACCGTGTTCCTGAAGATATAAATCAACTTTGAATAATACTTCTATAGCTCTTGTGAATGAATAAATGAAAATATAAATGAGTAGATAAAAAAATTATGAATAAATGAGTGAGTAAAAGAATGTGTAAATATATATAAATAAATGAGTAAGCAAAGGAATTAATGAGCGAATGAGCAAGAGTTTTTCCGCTTTCTTCTATGCAAAACAAAACTTAATTAATATTTATACTTGAAACCTGTTATATTAGATGTACAGAAAGCAATTTATCTTTAAACGAGCTTACCTAAGCTACAATATGTCGTGTTTGCGTATACAACGCCCTGTAGACGCGCACTCTACGAATCCCGCTAATTACAACTGTGTTTGCGGAATCTGCATCGTATTGTGAGCGTGAAAGCGCTGAAACGTTTGGCATAGAGAAAAAAAGTGATGCAGAGAGGTCGGTAGTAATTAAGGTTTTATTGAGCCATGTTATTTGCCTATTTCAGTTTGATGTAGAACTTTTATAGGAACAGAAACGCCTTTGAAGATGTAGACAAATATATTTCTCTGCTTAAACTGATATTCGTTAGATATTGAAATGAAATGAAATAATTAGCACAACCTTTGCTAAATTCAATAATTTTAACATAACTTTATCAATGTTTCGATGATATGCCTTTTATTTTGTCCATACTTATCGTATGATTCAAATTGATATCGAACGCTTGCGTGATTCTAAACTTAGGCTTAAGTCGGCGCGTTATCAAGTGAGTCGTCGGGCCATAAACTTTTCTTATGTCTATCGCGCTTACGCTTGCATTTACGGGTCTGCAGGGCGCTGCACATTCCTTTCTCCATTGACATTTATTGCCTCGCGACTTACGGCCATTCCCTTTATGCAGACTATAGTCAAAGGTAAGCTATATCCTCGACCGGGAGATAAGATTTCCTACTGCCAGAAGTTTTATAGGGACAAAAATCTAATTTCTAAAGGTAGATAACCATTTCTATCTCTAGTAGGGCAAAACCACAGATAGAATGGATATAGGGAACGTCCGCTAGTTGCTATAAAACGCGTCGACTATATTTTGGCTGCCATTTTCCAAGATGATTTTTGTTAAATAAATGAATGGAAACACACTTCCTCAACTTCAGAATCAAATATGAAGTTCGATTTCCGAACTCTTCCAGAGACACCACTTTTTAGGCAGCAAACCAAAACCCTGTAACCTAACTAATCTATGCATCATCTTACAGTCGCGTAATCACGGCAATCTCCCGGCGCCGTCGCACAAAAAGAAATGATTAACCCGCGCGCTCGCACTTTTATACTTTAACTGATGTCCCAACTGAATGACGGCCATTCATGTGCAGCAAATACGACATACTCGTTTAGAAATACGGCCGTGCTCATCAACGGTGGATTGGTGTCTCTGAGTTCGTTTTATGCTCGTAAACTGATACTAAAAGTAGTGAAATATGTAGGTAGAGATTTACAATCTTAAATCGCTCAGATATACGTTTTGCTCATCTACGCTACGGTAGACTGGTGTGCCGTAGTTCGTACTATGAAGGGAATATGATACCAAAAGTTGTTTAATAAGTATGTAGGAATACAATCTTAAGTGTAATAATCTTAAACAGTGGACATAAAATTCTCAAGAATTCTTGCCATGTACTTCTTGAAGGAGAGAAAAGAAAGAGAAATAGAATATCTATTATCGTTTTCTAAGCTAGTCTAGATAATAATAACAAAGTCTTTTCATTTAACAAAGTATCATCTAACCAAGGGTAAATATACTACATTGGTCAAATTAAGTATAATAATAAAAACTTTCTTTGAAAGTTATTTATTGTACTGAAAATCTATACTAATATTATAAAGCTGAAGAGTTTGTTTGTTTGTTTGTTTGTTTGTTTGAACGCGCTAATCTCCGAAACTACTGGTTCGAATTGAATAATTATTTTTGTGTTGGATAGTCCAGTTATCGAGGAAGGCTATAGGCTATATAACATCACGCTTCGACCAATAGGAGCAAAGATATAGAGGTAAATGTGTAAAAAACGGGAGAAAGGATTCCACGCGGACGAAGTCGCGGGCAAAAGCTAGTAATAGATAAACGTAAAACTTACCTACACAGTACATTCAGGTCAAAATGAAAATCCTTCTTTTTGACTCCTCGCAGTCGAGTAAAAACAGAGCAAAATCAATTTCAGTAACACCTAAAATAATTTACAGCAAAGTGCATACCCTTCTTTTTTAATAACCAACTTTTCAATCTCGTAACGTTACTCTCAAGATGTCAAAGCTCTTCAGTTAATTACTGGCCATTATTTAAAGAGCCCTTCAAAAAATCTTGTAAATCATTAATGGGTGTCTCGGCTTGTGATTTTTAATTCCCCACCGGAGCGAAGTTTTGTCAATACGCCCCTCTAAAATGCAATAACTAATCACGACGAAAGGGTTGCGGCCGGCTCTCTATTAAAAACTCAGTAAGAATTCCATCAGAGGGTTGGTTAGGGGCGACGGACATTGAAACTGTTCCTTAAAAGGATATAATTTTTTTTCAAGAGGCTTTCCCTCTTGCAACATTATTCTATCCTATTGTTTAAAGTAATACCTGCTTTGATTTAGCTAAAAAAGAGTTTTCTGTTGCATTTATATGGATCTACATACTACTACTATGAAATATAATAATATCATTGACATAAGAATAACAATGCTCTTGCAATGTATCGTAGAACTAATTTCGCCTACACTTTTTTTTATCAAATCTTGAATAAATAATATTTCATACAATTGAAGGAACGCGGGTCCAATTTAGATCTTGGGATTTGCCCATGTTTATCGACAAGTTCCCTTTTTGCCATATAATATGAGGCACTAATACAACGATCAGCATGCAACTAGTCACTTAACTAAAAAATATCGTGGGACTTCAGTGTTTAGCAGTAGACGAATACTACTAACTACGATGCTAAGGCTACTATCATCCTAAAGCTGATTGACTGATATTTCTTCTAACAAGTTAGTGCGTAACTTCTTAAACTCAAGAGCTAGGCTCTTGTAATTAAACATATTTTTATTTCATTGGTAGCGTAACAAATCCAGTGTACGTCGCGCCCAAACTCTTTTTTTCTACAACATGATTCTTGCCATTAAGGCGGGCGGGCCGCGCTCCGATCATTTAGCAATTTGTTACACAGCGTATTGTCCTCTTGTTTATTATTACCCATTAGTTTGTGTAATAAATCATGAATATGACAAGTCAATATTAGTACAAAGAGTCTATATGCAGCGTTAGTAGCTTCATTTAGGTACAATTTGAGATATTTTAGTGACTTATTAACAGTTGACCTAACTAATATGTTTCTTGTGAGCGTAATAAAAGCTATACAGTTGAAATTTTCACGAATTATGTATTACTGTTGCCGCTATAATTTAAGGGAGCTCCCATACAACAAACGTGTTTTTTGCCCTTTTTTGCTCGATATCAATTGTTTACCTAGACATTGGTACGGAACTCTTCCTGCCTAAGTCCGACTCGCACTTGGCCGGTCTTGTTCTTCTATCATATAATATTATCTACTTTCATTATTCCACTTTATAATCTAATGCAATGATTACAAAGTGATGTTCTTTCTATTGCAACATAACCCTAAAATGCAAACGCAAGTATTCCAAAGACCCTAGAGTTTCATAATCTCCATCTCAAACGTCTCACTATTACCACTACCACTACAAGAAAACAGGTTAACATCCCTATTACGAGAGCAACCCTAAATTGGCACATAAAATCTGAACGGGCACTTAGGCCCAGACGGGCAGTCGCGTGCGGGCGAGTTAACAGTGGGTAAATTTATTACGGGGGCGTGAATCCCATTTTTGTGCCCGCTGGTATGGGTGTAATGGACATTGGGACTACAGAAGCTCCGCTATAGTTCTATAGGTATCTTTTTTCGAACTCTAGGTCAAAAAAGTCTTCTTACTTTTCACACTTGAGTTTACAAAAGAACCCATATGATATATGAGTATAATTTTAAAAGGGGACGAGATTTGGGGCGGAATGAAGGACAATATTCCCTCGGACCATACAATCTCATCACCAACCAACAAACCTCATATTATATGGAAAACGCAATCCCATGAATAAACCAGCTCTTCTTCTTCTTCTTTTCGAGTCAATGGCAATGAAACTTTCTGCGCCCAAAAAGTGGCAACATCAATGGCCTTCTGGTTGGCGTTGTTAAGGTCCTCTTGCGTGCAGGTGGCAGGAGAGGTAGGCACGACATTAAGTGTGGCATAGACTGTAAGGCGCCACACTCGCACGTAACCAGCTTTAATACTGTAGTATCTTATGCTAATCTAACACATATCTATGAAAATCGTATAGAGACAACCTATGAGTACAGCTTGCCCGGGCAACTTGACCTTAACAAGATGACACAAAAGGTTTCTGCCTACTACACTGTAGCATTCCTTGACCGTGCTAGAAACATGTCAGGTAAAGAATTTTCTTTGTATTGAAAACTACGACACTGTTCCCACTAAGTCGTTCCGTCACCGACCAATACCGTCGCGTGTCATGCACGGAGCGTGTCAGCACCGGCAAAATACGCTCTTGCTATATATAACGGTGAGACAGAACGCTGCAATACGTTCATTGTGCATAGTAGAGCGAATCGTGTTGCTTTTCGTGTCTGATACTCTCCTAGCAAGGTCATGGTATGATAAAGTGTAGTGGGCCCAGACCTTGACAACAAATTTTAATAATAATATTTTTTTTTAATTATATTATTATTATTATTATTTTTTATTGATTATAATTTAAGCTTGCACGTGCGTAAGGCTTATGGTTGGACGTATTTCCACACATAATTAAAGATAATTCAAAGTTATACTGTGAAGCAGTTCTTATCTATTCAGATCAATGTTAAAATTGCTACGTTTGTACATATGGTATGTTATATGAAACCTCATAATTGGCCTTACACATAAGTTATCATAGACAACATTTACTTTTTGTCACGCTGTATGGTTTCTTGAGAAAATAAAATAAAATAAAAATTATGCCTTTGGCACTATGCAACACTAAGCATTAATCTATTCAGCCTACTTTTTCAGTTGATGTGTTGTTGATCATCGTGTTTCGATGATATTGTGACAGTGCCATTTGCTTTTATCTGTCAATTTACAATTAAGTAATTCACTAGTATCTGTGTGTGGTTGTTTCATACATTTTAGTGCTGATTTATCATATGTAACTTCTGCATCCCCCTCCACTATACTAGCACGGAGCTCTAATACACGCTAATATATCTCTCTCGAGTTTTCTACTTTGTTAATCCCTTAAACGCTGCTACGGCGTTTGCCAGCGTAAAAGTTTTCGCTTAATCAACTATTTGGGGGATTAAGTGGTTTCTTTATGTTTATAATGGAGATGCTTTACGTTTTAAGAGGATAATGACGCTTTTGTGCTGCTAATTTTGTATGCAAATGATGTACTAAGCTGGTAAAATAGTTTGTTTTGGGTTTAGTATGATGCTAGTGTTACTAGAAAGGCAATGCATAATACATTTATTAAGAACCTCATATTATACCTTTTTGAAATAAGAGTAAAATTGACTCTTGTGTTGTTTACAAGTCACCACAACCTTATCTCGATTATAGCTAGACATTCTCATCTGTTCAAAAATGCTTTAAAAAACAAACACAAATCTAAACAAGGATCATCATCATCATATGACGACCGATTTGGCGCAGTGGTTAAGAAATTGGCTACTGCGCCAGAGGTCGCGGGTTCGATCCCCGCACATTACAAACATTTGTGTGCATGAACATGTCTGTTTGTAGTGGTCTGGGTGTTTTCTATGTATAAAATGTATGTATTTACAAAAAAAAAGTATTTAAGTATGTTTATAACCGTTGTCTGGTTACCATAGTACAAGCTTTGCTTAGTTTGGGACCAGATGGCGCTGTGTGAAATGTCCAAGGATATTTATATTTATTTATTTATATCAAATGTAACATTTATTTATTCCATACACAATTCACGTTACCCAGTCTTTCATGAACACGACAAATAATATCAAAGTCCTAAACGATAACAGATAAAGGTCATTTGACAAACTTAAAGTATCATAAAACCCAAATTGTTCACCCCTGCGCCACCCACGCTATCACATCGAAAAAGGTCGAGTATGGCTGCCCTAACCAAATAACCCTTCGGGGGGAGGGGGGCCGGTCTCGTTTCCGATTGGCCCCTCGTAGGAAGGATATGACCTATAGTTTTTCTTCTTAAGAACTTCCTGCGGCCATTGTACCTTGATTTACGAGCGGGCGTCGGCGAGGGCAGATTGATGATGCCTGTGGGTGTGGGAGCCATGGGTTTTGGTTGTGGTTGGACCGTCCTGGCTTATAATGCTGGTGAGGTATCAGTGTTATTATTAAATATGCGCCAGACATTGTCATGGTTTCGAAGTAAGATTTTTTTATTTCTTGTGTAACGAATACCAGACAAAGATTTTGACGGACGCGTCCTCCATAAATACTTAGATACATAGAAACATCCATGATTTGGGTACAATGTTCGTGCTCATCACACGAATCCGCGACCGCCGGAATAGTAGTCAGGAGCGCTAACTACTACACTACTACTATTTGAATATGATAAACAGAACTTAAATAAGTTAAGCTATTCTAGAATTGAAAAATAATAATGCCGTAATGCTGATTTCAATCTACGACCGTAGAGGGGTTAAACGAGTTAAACGATTCTTCTTATTAGATATGTTATAATACTATGGAACTGTTAAACTGACGTTTCACTTGCTAGTAGCTGAAACATAAGCATGCTGGGCTTATTTAGATACAATAAAAATATTTCGTCATTGCCAACCTGAAACTCTTCTTCTTCCTTGTAAATATGTAGACAATGCATTTTCATTTTTCTAAAGTCACTCAGTCATTGCATGTCGTTGACGTGTTGTTTGTGAGATGTGCGATACTTGCTCGTATACTTTTCGTTGGTATTTTTTTAGGTTTGGTCCCAATCTTCTTCTACTTTCCTAATGTCGTGGTCACCACAATCTCGCTCGAGTCCAATCGCATCTGCGGCACATATTCGTTTACTCGGCGAATTACGGCTCTCCGCCTCTCGCTAGTGTTATTGCCGCTATTAGCCGCTGCTGAGGAACTGAAGATTACTGCGGGAGAGTCGGTTAATTTATGCGATTAATACTTCGCTTTGTTTTGTTTAATGGTAGATCTATTCAACCCGGCGACATTGCGGCACGTGATATGGGAGTGCTGCCGCCGGCTTGGCCGCGGGCTGTGAGGATCCACCATGAGATCTGTTCGCGGCTTTTCAGACTTAGGTATTAGTTGACTAACATATTTTAATTTGGTCTTAGAATTTCACACTCATTTACAATTTTTATTCTAAAACTAGCGGACCCAGCGAACTTTTGTTTTGCCCCCCGCCCCGCTTAGAAAGTAAGAAGTTACTTGAATATTTCTTTCTTATGAACCTTCTCGTGACAATAACAAACACAACAAAAAAAGAATTGGCCAAATTGGTCCAGGTGTTGTTGAGTTATGCGCTTACCAACACATTTTTCAGTTCATTTTTATATTATAGATACCGTATTCTATTTTCTTTCAAAAATACAGTTGCAATTAAAGCATTCACTTCGTAAAGTGATGCTCCATCATTAAGTTAAATTTAGTCGATAACTATCAAATCTCTTTACATTCCTACCATACGAAATTTGGATTGATAGCAGAAAAAAACGACATCATTCGTATAGCTTACAAAACGGACTTTAACCGCTAGGCGAGATTTTAGCGCGTCGTCCGTCATGCGAGCCCTTAAGCCGCCTTATAGGGCCCAGACGCCACTGAATTATTTATTGCGATGAGTGAGCGCGGCCCGCGGATCGGTAGATTTGCACTGATGCCCCACTGATGGCTGATGATCGTGTTACAGTAGAAATCAGTGGATGTTATAACGTCTTCAAAAACGTTTCATTTTTTTATCCAAACCATTATAAAGGGTATTTAAGCCTTCAAAGAATATTAACCGTCGAATATAGCATTACGAATCTCTATCTGAACGCGTTCATATTTGGAGCGCTCCGAATTTGAAAATTTAAATTTAGAAGCGCTCCCCGTTGGCGCGAATTGTGAATAGAGCCCGCAGCGCGCGCGCTTGTTAGCCAGTTTTTACGCGCGGCCCCTTTGAGCTGACGATTGCATCAATGACAGATCAAATTGAACGGCCATATCATTTTGCACACGTACGAGTAAGGCCTGCACGATATAACGACAGCCGCCGACAAATGGCGTCGACGTCGATATGTTGATGACCCGTCTACGGTGCGCTTGCACGACGGCTGTCGTCGACATAATATTAAATAAGAAACCAAACATTCAGGCACGGTTAGGATTTCAACCCACGACTTTTGGAAAAATCGCTCAACGTTTTACCGACCTAGCTAATGTGCAGTTAAACCGATCGCGGGAAATTTCTAGTCTTAGCCAGTGTCACCGACTAGTTGCTGTCTGTATGCAAAGACCCACCGGCATGGCGGTTTGATTCTAGAGTCAAAACAAGACAGTAGACAAAACTTAGGATAGTAATTTTATACATATTTTAACGCTCCTTCTGCACAGGCTAATTTCTTAATCCTTCAAGAGATGTAAAACCTCTTTACTAGTAAACCGTTTAATTTCGGCTGCGCGTTAGCCCGGCCAATTGCATCAAACGCTACTAGTCGGTTATTTAGACGCGCCCGTTGAGATTGTTATAAAGATTGTTCGCGGCAACTATGCGGAGAGATGCTTATGATGTGGTAGTGCTGCTGTAATATTGAATGCTGGATAAAAGTTAAACTTTTTTAAAGACCCAAGTGGTCTGCGGTAAAGGCTGGTGCAAGAAGAACTAACTGTTTGTACACTTAACAGATAAGCGATCAGATTGATAATTTATTTAGCTAAACCATATCTGAAGTATAGTGTCTTTGGCATTTAATCACAGAACTAAGCTCTTGACGGTATAGGTTTTTTTATAGAAACTCCAAATTAGGGAAAGTATTGTGGTGCTTTCCCTCATTCCGTCCACACACCAGTTTGAGAATCTGGGGTTTCTCGCCTCTTAATACCTAGTCAAAATCTTTTCCCGATAAACTATATCTTCAACTTCTGCCAGTACTGATGTTGCTGCTCCTCTTGGCATTTACAAAATACTCGTAATCTCGTATGCACATGATAAATCTTTTTCCCTGTATGTGATAACAATCTGTTGTTCAAGATACATGTGAGACCACCAAGGCATTGACTTTCACAAATGAGACGAGGTCGCATATTTAAAGCATAAAACCTCTTGTCATTCTCAAACACAATTTCCAGCCAGCACCACCAAAACGCTCATTAAGCGGCGTCCTCACAAAAAGCAACATTTGCCCCGCCCGGGGTCCGCGTTCAAACATGCGGCATATTGCTTCGCGCTATCTGATTAACGCAAACAGCCCTGAAAGCTGGCCAGGCCTTTGAACAGCGGCCGAGGGCAGAATGACCCACAGTAGAATGGCGAGGTGGTATTATGGAAGCGACCGCGATGTCTATTGTAATGCTTGTGCTTGTATGGCTAACGTAAGTGCTTGGAAATAAAGTAGAATTATTGACGTAAGGGTTAAAAACCGGTTAAGTGCGTGTCGGACCCGCGCACTGAGGGTTCCGTGCCACCCTTAACTGAATTCTGGGTCCACTTACTTTCACTTAACGAAAACATCACAATATATTGCGACAACAAAAATAACTTTGTTTTTCGTAGTGCTTGTATGAAAGACAAAGTTATATTTGCGGTTGGTAAAAATGTGCAATATCTCAAAAACTACTGGTTCGATCTCCTTCAAACCAATTTTCGTTGCAAGTTTTTGTTGAGATCTACATCATATATTTTTTCCAAAATTTTAGAGGGGGGGGGACGCCCATTTTACCACTTTGGAAGCGTCTATATCTCAAACCTTACACTTTAAGAAAAAATGGTTTTAGAAACCTCAACATCATTTTAAAAGACCTATCTATAGACACCCCACACGCATAGGTTTGAGTAAAAAAAATATTTTAGGTTTTAGTTTCATGTATGGGAGCCCCCCCTTAAATATTATTTTTTCTTACTTTTTGTATCTGAATCGGAAAGCGGTGAACAAAATACACCTACCTACCAAGTTTCAGCTATGTGATGCTTATAGTTTCAGAATAAAGTGGCTGTGACATACGGACGGACAGACAGACAGACAGACAGACAGACTTGACGAAACTATAAGGGTTCCGTTTTTTGCCATTCGGCTACGGAACCCTAAAAACGGTAATTTTGAATTGACATATACAAATGTGTGAAAAGTGAATTCAAAAAATTGACGCCTTTTCAATGTTATGATGTGTTATAAATTGTGTACATTGTCGTAGGTGTATAACGGAAAAAGTAAATATAGATTTTCAGGTCAAATTCTGTGCTTTGTTTAATGCTATGTACGGACAACAGCACGTCACGGTAAACACTGCGGTATCTTATGAAGTTGTAATAAGCGTGGGTTTTAACAAAAACTTATAACCTGATGTGCTGGTGACTGTACATATCTTAACATAAAAAAATGGTCCTTTGAGCTGGATCTACCTGAAATTATAGACCAAACACGGTCGAGTTATGTAATACCACTCCGGGTTAATTGCAATTTGTTTGACGGAGACCCCTTTTCATGCGGTTGCGTTTTTTAATAGAGTTGCTGATAACCCCCTGTTTGTTGAAGAGTAGAGGAATAGTAACGGTGTAATTAACGCTGCTTTAGAAATGGGATTTGATGGCGTGTCACTGAAATAAGCTTAGCTTTTATGTAAAATCGTGAGCTGTTATTGCGGTTCTGTGTGTTTATCTACTTCCAAATGACAGCTAATACATACAGAGGTTGATAGAGCAAGTAACATAAGTAACGCTTTTTTTCTTTTAATCATATTTGAGTTGGGATTATTATATATAGTGCCATCCCCGAAGGCGCGCGCCACATTTCGACCGTATCGTTTATAGAACACGTGTGCAAGTTTTTGCCAATAAATAATAATGTAAACACTAAAATAATTATATATATATGTTTTTTTCATATTTTAATATTCGTCACAACCCCCGCACCCCGCGCTCTCCTCAATCAAAAATGAGTGGCGCGCGCCTTCGTGGATGGCACTATCTATACATAATGCGGCTTCCAAAGTTAAACGATTCACTGAGTCAATATGAATAACACATTAAACGTCTTCCAATCTCATTCACTGATGAAAAATGAAAGAACATTTTCGTTCGTTTGAGACGTAATTTCATGCAAGTACGAAGCGTAATATAAAAATTATTTCATAAAAGCGAAAGAACGTAACAATGTTGGCTTGGTCTCCGCGGGATAAAGCCAATAAAAACCGTTTATTATCCTTTTCACCCTATGAATACGAGCGCCCGTTTAACTCCTTGCGTATCCGAACGGGTACGACGCTGCGGCGCCAAAAAAAGTATAACCTCCGGCGATACACATGGCGCGCGGTTCCAAATTAAAAAATTACACGCCTGTTTAAATTTCGAACCGCATTATTTGAGCCCATTTGAATCCGGAACGATTAAGCTTGTTTGAATTTGGAACCGCGCCATTCGGTAATCGGACTAGGATTAGTGACAAGATTAGTTGCAATAATAGAGTGAGTGGGGTTGGAAAATTGGGACTGTAATCCCGATAATACGGGACGAAATGAAAATTACAGTGTGTTATCGCGTAAATTATTTAACGTTAAATTGTTAGGCGCGTTAACCTGTCCAGCTTTAATCTGATAATAGCAATATAGTTTAGGTGTTTGTTGTTTATTTACTGTAACCGGCGCTGTCAGATTTGCTCGTTAGCATGAATTGATATGCTGGATATTTGTTGCGACTGTCACAACAGACTAGTGGTGATATCATTTTCGAAATGATTTTAACGATAAAAGTCCCTCATATGTTTTATTATCATCTAGCTTTTTTTATTAGAGTAGATAGTTTTTACTTTATCCACTAGTAAGTACTAGCTTTTATTGTCATGTAAGTGTGTAAGATGCCTTACTGTGGATTACATTTGCATTACTTTTAATAAGTAAACTTGCGTCAAAATGTATTGGCACTGTTGGCCTGTGTAATTCTCTGACAAGCTTTTAAATGCAATTATTTTTTTTAATAATCATAAAACTGACAGGTTGTGAATGTGCGTTTTAAATGCCACGTACAAGAGAGATGTTTGAACTTGTCTCAATCTGTGATCGTGCAAAGCGGTTAACAATTGAAGCAGAGTAAAATACCTAAAAAAATAATATCTAAGTAAGTAGACAGCATAATTTTGGACAAAGCAACCGCAAATATCATTGAATTAAAAAGAAACGCAGCCCTCGAACGCGCCCTGTCTGCGCAGATTAGCGGCATGATTGCACCGCGACGATACTGGCTGGCGCTCGTTACTCCATTATTTGAATTTGGAAAACGAACAGCCCACGCCCCCGGGGCTTCGCGCTATTTGTTGCCAGTTGCCAGCGAATAGTTATGAAGGGATCGTTCCTTTTTAAGACTGTGTGTTAGTGGCCAGTGTTGAAAAGGATTTGATACGAAAATAAATATTGATCGTTGGAATGTTGAACTTATGTTCTAAAAAAGTAAGCAAATGACGAGAGCGTTTTCGCACTCAAATAAAGTCACAGATGAATAATATTATGTATCTATAGAGTCCTGATGTCATCATCTACTCAAACGATGATCGCATAAAAGCGTTGTATTCGATCGAACGACGACGATACAAGATACCAATTTCACTTGATTTTTCTAAAAATTTAATATCTTTACATACTAATTTCGAAAGAAATTTTTAATGCTTCTTCAAAAAAGTTGCTGCCATTGCAACTACTAACGTTCAGTCTTCATTTTAAAAAACTCATATTGCTACTCGTATATCACTTTATTGAATAGTGTCAGGTATTATTCATCAATATTATTTACCAACTTTCAACTGAATGATATAGTACGAGAGCCCACGACCAAAACCATGTCTCATAGCAATACGGCAAAAACCCTATAAAATTGTTAGATTGTATGATTCTGAACGCGACTACGCGTGTAGTAACGGTCGAAAGTGTAGCAACTGCGTGGGAGGCCATTTCTGCTGTGTCAATAAAAAAAGACAGTCGGTATTATAGCAATACGTCTGATAGTGAAAATGTACATAGATTTTATAATTGTATTACGAAAAAGTTTGTTTTCAGACATTTTGCGCGTAGCATATAGCCTGAGCGCATTTTTGAAAATGTCAACAAATTTAGCCGACCTGTATCATAGCAATACGGATAATTTTTTTTTTCAACTTTTCGTATTGCTGCCATGATTACCAAAAACCTGTTTTCAGACATTTTGCGCGTAGCATATAGCCTGAGCGCATTTTTGAAAATACACTTAATTTGTCTGATATAAATTTTTTGCACATGTGGACAACTTATTTTATCATGTCCAACAATTTTCAGACATATTGCTATGATACCGATCGGTAAAATTTGTTAACATTTTCAAAACGGTCTCAAAATTTAATGCGTTCACATTTCCGTCTGAAAATTGTTTTGTTCGCATCAAATAACCAAAATTTACTAATAAAAAAGATTTTCAGACGTATTGCTATGAGACATTTTTTTTGTCTCATTTTTTATTTTTGTAAGTGATTTTACGGGTTTGCGCTACACCACTAACGTCTGAAAAATATGTTTCTGGTATCTCAGATCTATCATTTAACTACAGTCTGCAAATCAGACATATTGCTATGATGCAGTTCGGTAAAATTCTTTGACAATTTTGAAAATTCGGTCAGATCAAACGCTACGCGGAAAATTTCTGATATTGGTATTTTTGAGTTCAAGATAATCGTATCTATCGATTTGATGCGGTTTTGGTCATATTGCTATGAGACAAAAATTTTGGTCGTGGGCTCTCGTACTAATATCTATCAGCTACTATATCGATATCATCGTTATGTGGCCTCATTTCTCCAAGGGCCTTCATCGCAACTCTCAATTTAATTTCTAATAACGCATTGACGGTAGACGATCGATCATCGAGTTAGCGTTCGAGTCGATTATGTACACGATGCTATTAACAATTGACGGACGATTTAGGTGCTACGACTTTTTGAATTAAAAAAAAACTATAAAAAGAAAGAAAAAGTACTCTGTAACTATTTTGATTATAAATTATACAGAACTAGCGGTCCCCCGCGACTGCATCCGCGCGTTTTGAGTTTTCTCTCTCCCGTCACAACGTGATGTTTTATAGCCTAAAGCCTTCCCCGATAAAAAAACTATCCAACACATTTTTTTCAAATCGTTCCAGTAGTTCTTAAGATTAGCTCGTTTTTATTAGTTTGATGACATACAAGAACGACTAGCAATATAACAGTAACTTATCACGATAGCCGTATTTATGTCACATGTAAATGAAATAAAATTCTACTGAATTAGTGCAAATTAACTAAATTATGCAGGAGAAAAGAATGGAGATCACTCCACCGACAAGAGTGCGGCTCTTAAATTGAAGAAGAAGAACTAAATTATGTAAAGTTACTTTTTTACATCAGGTTAAACATTATTTAAAGCTTGTATTTAATGACTATTTTATTGGTTTTGAATACTAACATGTCAACCATTTTCAATTGCTCATCGGTATTCTTGAATAACGAGGCTTACATTTAATTCAAAGGGTAACAGAAATACTTGAAGACTGTATTTTTTAAGGATTTTGTTTCAGTATCGTCTATACTAAAAGCACCGCTACTAAGCGATCGTTCACAATTTACCACCGGGTAACAAATCGTGCTAGCACAATGTAATTTGCGTGAGAGCATGAAGGTAATTCGCCTTTCTTACGCGCCGTTTTATCATTTTTATGCGGGTAGAACGGGTGCATTAGACTTAAAAATATAGTTGGAGCTTAAGGTTACAGCAGATCTAACCACTCGTAAAGGAAACGGCATCGTTTCAACTCGAGGCGTTCAGTATTTTGTGTATGAAACTCCATACTGCAACGCACACCTATAAAATTCGTAGCGTAACCAACTCTAATCGAGATCAACTCGGGATCCACTCTCGACCAGCGGTGCATGCGTTGTCACGCGCTTATGGCTAGTCGTCCAATGTTCGTCGAATATCCGTCCACCCGGCCAAATGTGCAGTCATTCACAAGAAGAACAGTCATAAGTTGTAGCAAACGCGATCCGAGGCGAGGCGTCTGCTATCCGTAGCCGATCCGATGCCACGGCATTGCTGATCCCATTACGTTACGAGCTACCGTATGGTTGATGCCTGTTTGATGTCAATTCGATGCCGTTCCCTTTACAAGTGGTTAGATCTGCTTCAACCTTTAAGCTAGGTGAAAGAAGTTTGTATTAACTGAAATTTAAATAAGAAGGTAAGTAAAACTACTAGTTGTATAATAATCGGTTCTTCTTATTCTAATAATACAACTTTCCTCTTTTAGCTAAGAATGATACTACTAACTTAATTTGTGATAGAGATCTAAGATTGCACTATTTTGTAGATTGTTATTTATTTATTTAAATTATTTAAAGACTATTGCACAAATTTAGTGTACAAAGGTGGACTTAATGTTTATAATTGAATAACTTTACATAATCTCTAAAAGTGATGCTTTACATCGCATATGCTAAGTTGTGGCCACTCGTTCATTGACCCCGATTTTATGGGACCACTCAACCATTAATAATAAAGAAAATGCCTTTTCCAAACTAGCAAATAACTGAATATTTTCCACGAAATCGTATTTCTTAGCAAGCGTATTTACACAGCGATACCGCAAAAAGGCAATAGGAATATACTTACTACCCATTAGCCTCTGTCCCTGAATACTTTATGGGCGGACTGGCGACGGAAGAAGTAAGTACTGTTATACATATAAAAAAGTCGTGTTAGTTACATGACTTATAACTGAAGAACGAGTGGAACGATTTTTATTTGGTTGGATTCGTCGCCGTCCCGAATACGACAAGGGACGAAGTTCGCCAATTAGTAATATAAACTATTGTGTATTTTAACTAATACACAAAAAAACTATGCAAACTATCCACTAACAATTTTCGTAACTCAACGTTCGCTTCTACCGCCGACCTATAAATAAATATCCGAAAGGTTAATGTAGGGCTATGGTTACTTACGAAGTAAATGGGCAATTTGCTGATATAAACATCCCTACATAATATTTGAACGATAACGATAACGACCGATTTGGCGCAGTGGTTAAGAAATTGACTACTGCGCCAGAGGTCGCGGGTTCGATCCCCGCACATTACAAACATTTGTGTGCATGAACATGTCTGTTTGTAGTGGTCTGGGTGTTTTCTATGTATAATATGTATATATTTACAAAAAAAAAAGTATTTAAGTATGTTTATAACCGTTGTCTGGTTACCATAGTACAAGCTTTGCTTAGTTTGGGACCAGATGGCGCTGTGTGAAATGTCCAAGGATATTTATTTATTTATTTATTTATTTATTTATTTATTTAAGAATAATGATCATGTATTACGACCGTTATGATAGTAAATTGCGTTCCTTTTGTGAGGGAATATGGCATAGGGTACATACTTTTGGATCATAAAATATTTTGGAAACTGCTAGGTGATAATAAAGTAGATGTATTATGCTATAATATTCTTTGCAATTGATAATTTGAATTTGAGAAAAAAGCTTTGTTATCCAACTTAAACCTATGAAGAAAATCAGATGAGTTCTGAGCTCTATTTAATCACTGACAGGTTTGAGTGTATCTCTACACGAAAATTATGTTTGCATAAAAAATATATGTAAAAATCTTACCTTAGGAACAGACAATTTTACAATTCCTCAACTCTCATAGTTTTCTCAACTTATTTTTCAATTTCCACCTTACACCGTCCTAATACGAAACTTGAATAGTTTCAAACGCGTCGTAAATACGTACTCTTGTAACTAGTTACGGGTTACGCAGGGCCGTATTCAGGGGTGGGCGCAAAAGGGGGGCGGGGGCCGACCGCCGCGGGCTTCTGCTCGGAACAATGAAAAATGACCGGCGGAAAATTGCGCGGATTCGAGCGAGATCCGCCTCGCGATGCGGCGTGATACTTCTCAAGAAATTTGCAGGGATGGATTCAGGAGGCGTTGTTGACATATTACTTGATATTACGAAATGTATATAATATGTATTGTTTACTAATTAACCTCACATGCTAGAGCAGTGGTAAAAACATGTTTAGTTGTAATGACATAAAACAGAAACTAAATATTTCACATTCATTACCTTAAAAATGATGTAAATATAAACACTCATTATCCCTTGTTGCCTTTACATAGTTCGTAAAATCGATTTCCCCACAATCTATCGCCAAAACTTCTTAACACTAATAAAATAACTCATCCCCGAATTGTAAATACACACACAGTAAACAACAATTACATATCGACCCCCTTATGAGTCGTTATAATATTTGTCTTAAATCGATTCCCCTACAATGTATTACAAATCTCAATCGACCCGAAAACATTAATTACCCGTACCGTCTAAATACTAATGAAATAACTCATCCCCGAAATCTGAATAAACACCAATTACAGTGGACCCACCGCGATGCCCTGCGGCGGGCCTGTGCTAGCGAGCACTCTATTTTCCTATTTGTGCGGCAGATTGGCTCTGATTGCATTGTTTGAGGGATATCAATATACCGTCCGTAAATAGAAAGGAAGCAGGTCCGCTTGTGCGTGAAAAATCTTCTGCTTTTATGCTGCACCGTAGAAAGAGTCATCAATATCCCATATGTACTTATCAGTGCAGATTTTTTATTTTTTTATTTGTTAAGGACAACTAACAAAGCATACATCACACATTGACATATTTAATATTAAAACTCAATTTTACAGTTTTGCCTTACTTATAGGCTGCCACGACATTCACAACAATACTGCTGAAAACAGATATATTTACTTTCTGCATGCTTGTGTTTTTATTGTTAGCTGTAGGCTAATAGTGGGGTCACAGGTGGCGGATAGTGAACCTCCAGATATGGTGGTTAGCTGCGAATATGTTGAATAAGCAGTCCCCGACTAAACAGCGGCAGAATTAACAGAATACAGTGGGAAGTCTAGTCGGATGGGGTTTTCTATAAAAATCTACAATATTCAGTGACGATCCTGTGCCATGGCGAGTAAACGCCGCCATCAAATAAGCTTCCTCTGACGTTGGGTAGCAGCAACATCAGTACTCGTAGAAGGCTGAAGATATAGTATATCAGGAAAGGCTTTGACTAGGTATATAGAGACGGGAACGGTTCTTAAACAGCGGTGTGAAAGGCAAGAGGGAAACCACCACACTATATCTTCCCTAATCTGGAGTTTTAATGGAAAAAAACTCCACCGACAAGATTATAGCTCTTAATTTTAATAATGAATAAAAGTACATCTTTCATTAAAAGCTGTACTCGAGGTCATGGCATATAAATTGAATACCTTTTAAGCTAGTAGTGAATTAGCCTTTAGCAAATTAGGCTGACTTGGGACTATTAATCTGATTATTATTGTAATTTTCCTGACAATTGATATGACTGACTAAAGGACGTATTACTAGGTCTCAACTTTGATTAATTTAAGCATATATTCCTACTTCCATTTGCCTTATAAGTGCTACTTTCTTACATAGTCTCTACTGCTTCTATTTCCATTAGTTATCTACCTACCCCCGTCACCCGACCGGAAAAATGTTATCTACCCGCGCTGTGTATCGCCGATAAATATTTGAGATCGGAATGAATGTTTAAAGTTGTTTTTCGACCAATTGTTTTTGTTTTTATAGCAAGTTGATAGCTCTTCGTAAGCGGGTTTAGTTTTTGATATGAGGATTAGTTTTTAGATTTAGATTGCATCGGGCTTACTCTACTGATTCGCATATAATGTTATTTTGGTACAGAACCGTATACAAAGTTGCTACCAAAACGGCATAATTTTATGTGACATGCTTAGTTATTTATTCATTCATCCATTTTGTACTTAAAAGATGAAGTAATAATTAAGATTATGATTGTGATTTATTTGTTCGCAAAAACTTAAAAATAACATATATTATAGTTTATTTTTGTTTTTATAGTGTTTTGTCACCATACAAACTTAAACAAACTTAACTTTAGCGCTTGCAAAATTCAACAGGCCTGTTAATGTGACGGTGGCCGAGTGGTATAGGCATACGCCCGGATTGCTTAAGACACGGGACGGGGTTCAATTCCTCGTCTGTCACAGGTTCACAGTTGTCTTTTTACAAGTGCAATTTATAACACATATTATAAATAGGTACCTGGTATCGATATTATAATATACGTGAAACTGCATTTACCTGGAACATAACAGAAAATATCATTACTTAAATTGTCACTTTAAACTATCAGATGAAGGGAGGAAATACTCTTTCACATTTCACTCTTTTATTATTTAGCCGTATCTCAAAATAGATTCCATAATACAGCAATATCCATGAAATCCCTTGCATCATTCTCGTATTAAGGAAGTATCACCACCCTTCTGTTTTACGGCGTCCCCAAAACAACGTTACCTCGCATAACGAGTCAATAACAATTTCTTTTGAGTGTCACCTCCATTGATTGACTGTGCTCGTATAATACGTTGCTGCTAAGGGCCTACTATAATATAAACAAATAATTTAATATTTCGATTTTGTTATTTATAAGTATTTGCATGCTATATTTTATGGCTGAATATGTATGAACTTTACGACTATATTATTTAAGATCTGACATGTACCATATTCAGAAGCAAATAAATGATTATGATTATGATTATGATTACTATTCAACACCATGTCCGTATTATCGAATAGCTGTCACTGTGTTTTATGCTAGTATAGACTTGCCATTGAAAAGGATGGATATTTTTTTAATTGATCTGCTTTCGGCTTTTACTTGACTATGCCAAGCGTAACATAGACAAAGTCGACGGAGCTAGCTCAGCCAAAAGAAGACTTTTGAAGATTTAGAAGTGTGGGGAATAATAACTAGGATATATTGACAAATTACACGTCTATTACTTGCGCGTTATAAATGTTGATAAATGGTTAGTTTTGTAAGAAATCCTAAAGTTAACTATATCCGAAAATACGAACAAAGCCTTAAAGTAGAACCTCAGCCCCCAGCGTCGTAACGTGTCATCCCGCCGATAACTTTTATGAGTGCGAAATTGTGTTTATGCGCTGTGTTCCGATTTACCGCCGCCCGGAGTCGTGTAATCGGAAATATTGTGGGCGAACGAAGTTAGGCCGCGGGACAGGGCGTGGGCGGTAGCGGAAAGTTTGCAAGTTTAATTGATTTTTAAAGTCACCTTCAGTCGTATTAGCCACCAATGCTGTCTAATGTATGTAACGTATTATTCACTTATGTCGTAATCTAACAAAAAAATATGCCACTACGCATTTGTACAAACGAACTAACAGAGCTCACTTTTAAAGTTACAAAAAATTTGGTATTGAAATCAAGAATACTCGTATCATCAAGTATTGAATGTTATCAAGACTAAACAATTATTTAGCATGGTGATTTCAAAAAAAAATCAACTGTCGCTTCTTGAAGAAAATTGATTGTTCTCTATTTACCTCAAATCTATGAATTTAACACTACGTAGTACAGTCGCCAGAACGTTTTTGTTTAAAACTAACCTTATTACAACGTCATAAGACACCGCAGTGTAAAACTTGACGTGATGCTAATTCTTGTTTCTGCATTTTGTCGTCTCGCCTGTAATTATAACCATCTGTCCGTGTCTGCCAGCAGTATATTCCAGCTAGTCCGCGTCGGCCGCGGCCGTTTTAACAAACTAGTAATTGTCATGTTTCTCTCTCTCAAACATGTCAAACATAAATATATCGTCGGTTTCGTGGTCGGCTACCTGACACCAAGTTGCGCAACACTACGCCGACAAAATAGTGTATTATTTGAATTATATTATTTTTTTGTGTTATTATTATAGTCTTAATTTATTTATAAAAATAATATTTATGTTAGTCTTTAAGGTATATATTGTATGGGCCTTTGTTGCCTGAAACAAATGATTAAATAAAAAATAAAACTTGTCAATCGCTCCAGCCTATATTTTGTACCATCAGTCCAATCTAGCCAGCAGATCCGCGGCGGCCGCGGCGTCGCCGAAGCCGCTCTAACAAACTAGTAATTGGTTTGCTGTTGCCGCGCCATACCCACTGATGCTGTTTGCCCACACATTACTACTACGAATTGATATTAATATGCTTTGGAAACTGATCTGACGATATGAAGAAGTAATTTTGGAGAAATTGCCTTGTAATAACGAGACGATTGTGATTCAGAAAAAAGATATGAAATAAATAGCTGATGTGATACAAGATATTAGTGACATATCATTTGTAGAGAGAGAGAGCGTTGGTTCAGCTCTGAGTAAATATTAATATGACGAGCTAGATTGTTTTGTATTTTTTGTGTCATAGATAATTTTATCCCGAGTGTTTGAAGCCATGTTTCTTGAAAATCTGTTTAGAATGTATTATTTTGCGAAGGTGGCTATTTTTTAAATAAAAAAATGTAGTAAATATTATTAACATATTAGTAGGTATCTTAGTACATGGAAACTTCACAATCAGGGAATTATTCTCAGTAAACATTAGTTTCAAAATAGCCACCGCCATAAAACAAACATGAAATCTTGCTACGAACAAGTGCCTTCCTAGTGCTACGTAACTACGCCGTAGCAGCTACGTCGTTACTACGACGCTACGAGACGTGTGATGGCGCGTGCGAAATTGCAATTATTTTCCTTTGACTGCGGCGTTAGTTGTTACTGTTACCTTAGCTCGTTAGGTTAACTATGTTTTTGTAGAATCATTAGCGCGTTTGCGGCTACGCAGCTCGAGTGGACCGTAAAGTCGAGTTCACAATGCCACAAAAGTAAAATTACTGTTTTTAGAGATCCGTAGCTGAATGGCACAAAAAAGGAAGTTTTCGTCAAGTCTGTCTGTCTGTCCGTCCTATGTCATAGCCACTTTATTCTGAAACTATTAGAATAACACAGTTGAAACTTGGTAGGTAGCTGTGTATCCTGCTAACCGCTTTACGTTTCTTATACAAAAAAAGACATATAAAGGGGCATACATGGACCTAAAAGGAAAAAAGTACCCAAACCTGTGCGTGTGGGTGTATTAAAATAGCATAGACGCTTCCTAAGTGGTAAAATTAACGTTTTAGTGCCTAGATGTGTGCGCAATACACAAGTGCACTATCTGTTCATTCACACTTATTAATTCGGAGAGTCGGCAGACCGATGAGAGATCAGGCGCAGGACCAACGGCTTAACGTGCTTTCCGAGGCACTGGGATATCATTACCACCAACTTCCTGACTCCGAGCTTTTTCTGAGTTTTTTGCAAGACAGAAAAACTCAAAAACAAATTTCGCCCCGACCCGGGATCCGAATCCGGGACTTTCTTGGGTAATCAGCGAACTAACTAACCGCTACATCACCAAGGCAGTTCAATGGTATGAAATTGATGATAAAGACGGACTAAACAGTAAGCACTGCGTTGTGTATGCAGCCTTTCAGTCATCGTTGTTACCCCGTCTCGTCATTACATCCCGGCGCCGAGTGGCGACTCTCGGCACGCGCTGCTACAGATTGTTGCTTTGTGTTATTAAATTCACACCTGTACTTAAATACCACTTGATATTATTAAATAAATATGCGCCAGTTAACACCATTTGTCCTGGTTTCGAAGTAAGGATTTTTTTGTGTTACAAATACCAGATGACGATTATGACGGGGGCCGGATTAATACTTAAATTATTGAAAAATATCCATCACTTATGACATTAAAACTTGAACAACCTGATTATAAGCTTTGTTATTTTTGTTGCAGGTGCACAAAGATTTCTTCGGGAGAATTGTTCCTTTGTCACAAATACAACGATCAGGTAAGAGTTTATTCAACATACTTTATGAGAAATACCATCATCATCATACATCTACCACAAGATACTGGAACACGCATAATTGCAAGATCTACTGCGCTCTTAGATCGAAAAATATATTTCATATTTCAGTATTTTTGAATCACTTTCGTGAATATGGCAGATGATTTTCTGTGATTAATTTTGTTACTTCTCGCTTTAATACAACGTGTTCTGTTTGTTTGTTTTGTTTGTGTGTTTTGGAAAATTTAACCAAGGATTCTACAACGTATAAATAAGTAATATTTTCCCGTAAGAATTTATTCTAACAGAACTATAATGCACGAGTAAGAATGTTTTTCAAACAAAAATCACGCTAAATATTTACGCGAGTGCTACAAAAATAGAGCTCCATGATATGTTACTTGAAAGCTGTATTAAATTAGACTTCACAGAAATCTTGACCCCTTCACGATCACTATATGCTCACCATAATTAATAAGTAACTATTTTCACCAGGCAGTCTACCCAAATAACTCGTTCCTTACCAATTTGAGTTGGGAACCATTTATCAAACAAACACAATCGTACAAATTGCGAACCGCCAGAACTAGGTATTATCGCGTAATGTTAATTTCACGTCGGGTACCGGTGAACGAGGAAAGCTTAGAAGCAACCCACAAATTCAAAATATATTTGGGTAGTACCTGAATGAATGATTAAATTGAAGTACTTGTATGTGGCTCACTAGTTCAGTCGCTCACAGCTTAGTGATATTGTTTGCATTGCAATTTTCTTTATTGTCCTTCAAAGTAAACTTACAAAATATAGCAAAGAGCAGTTATCACTGATATCAACGCACAAAATTATAACATCGCCTGTTTTGCAATGTCTGTTCTTGCCTTTGAAAAAAGATATTTTTATAGGATAACAGAATTTGTCTACTTAAATTACCATGATATTTTAACTTTTTTTTGCTGTGGCTTATTGGTAAAATCATGAGAATAAAACACTGAGTACCTAGTTTTTGAGACGACTCTACCTTAAATATCCTGCTAAGTGCTAATGTCAACTTCATTAAACTTCTACGCATCAGTTCACCACCACGAGTAACAGCAAGCCTATTATTTTCAATTACGCCTCGCAAAAGGGTTGTTAATATTCATTCCTCGGGCCGGGAGTCGAACACCTGATCCCACCTAACCCCCCTAACCGATTGTCTACCATTTTGATATTAATCGCGTATAATTTGCTCGCGGATGAGATATTTTAATAGATCCGCCCGAATTATGTTTGGCTAGTTTAGGTGTAGGCTACACGGGTCAAATTCAAAATCTTTATTTCAATTTAGGTCATGAAAATATGACACTTATGACACTTTACATTTAGTCAATTTACTTATTGCGACTACTTTAGTAGAATGTAATGTAAAGGCTTTTGAAGATGGTATTTTTTTTCAATTATTTAGAAGCCTTAAATCGGAACAAAATATGCAAATGTGAAATGTGTAAAGTACTAAGCGACATTATTTGTATTTAATTCATGTAATTGGGCACCATGGCATGTAACCACATACTTTACTATAAGACAAAAGTCTAAAAGTGATACATACCTTAAACTAAGGCATAAAAGCACCAAGTTACTCCTTCACAAGTGAGATCCGGTCCTAAAGTGAAATTGTCTCCCCCCTTTCTCGTTAAGGTGACTGTTTAATAATCTCAACGCGATTTGTAATGGGATTGAGCGAAATTCGCCCGACTCCCTAAATCTATATATTATTACAATTGAGTACAGTTGGCGACGTTATTCTTAATATTATAACGTCTTAATAAATTGTCTAAAATCTATTACTCTTTTTCTCAGTCGTATCTTCATTTCTGAAGGTCGTGCCCGTTTTGGTAAGCCTCAGTGGATGATCTTACGAGGCGTTTCCATGCCGCTCTATCTTCAGCTTGTCTAAGAGCGGCAGTCACCGGGAGCCCCGTGATTTTTTTTATAGAGTCAGTCCAGCGGCTCGGCGATCGGCCTCTCAGTCTTTTGCCTTCCACTTTGCCCACCACCACAAGTTTTTCAAGATTATCAGGCTCTCGTCGCGCTATATGTCCAAAGTAGGCGAGTACGCGCTGGTAGCATACAGTGGAGAGTCTTGTTTTGATTTTGAGCTGGTCAAGAATCGACTTGTTAGTTCTCTTAGCCGTCCATGGTTTTCTCAACATTCTCCTCCAGCACCACATTTCAAAAGCGTCAATTCTTCGCCTGTCTTTTGCCATAATCGTCCAGGACTCGGAGGCATAAAGGAACACCGGGAAGACTAGAGTTCTTATTAGTCTCATTTTGGTAGCATTGGAGACGTTTCTGTTTTTCCAGATCTTACCGAGTTTACTCATTGCATTTTTTGCCATTTCAATTCTTCTGCGGATCTCCTTCTCGCTCCCCCCCTGGCTACTGATCATGGATCCTAGATATACAAAATCCGTTACGACCTGCAGATCCAACAAAAGTCCCGTTTGTGAGAGCTGACCAGTTCTGTCAACAAACATTACTTTAGTCTTTGCTTTATTGATCATCAGACCCACCAACTCGCTCTCAGCCTCCACCCTCCGAAACAGTGTCGCCATCTCGCTCTCTGAAGCAGCAAATAATGTGGTGTCATCTGCATATCTGAGGTTGCTGATCTTTTTGCCACCAATTGTGATGCCCCCATCCCAGCCATCCAACGCCCTTCGCATGATGTACTCTCCATAGATGTTAAACAGGAGTGGAGATAAGATGCATCCCTGGCGGACTCCTTTTCCGGGTTTAAATGGTCCTGAGATAACATCATTAATCCTGATCATTGACTCACCGTCTTCGTATAGGTTTGAGATCAATGCTGTTAAATGCGTAGGGACGCCCATTTCCTGCAGGATGCGCCATAGACAGTCCCACCGCACGCAGTCAAAAGCCTTGACGTAATCAACGAAGCACATGATCATCGGTACATTGAACTCTCGGCTCTTCTCTATCATTTGCCTCACATTCACTATTTGCTCTCTTGTACCGCGACCTTTGACAAAACCTGCTTGTTCACTTGGTATTTGCCACTGCAGATATGTTTGTAAACGTCCATTGATTACGTAGAGCATTATCTTGCTGGCGTGCGAGATAAGGGACACAGTTCGATAATTTCCGCACGCTTGACCCGGTGAACTTCGTACCACTTACTTAGATTTATGTAAAATGTAGTTAAAACTTAAGCCGAACAAAACGAATTAATATGACAAAACTACAGAAAATTCAAGTAAAGCACAAATTGATATAAAAACGGAAATTCGTCACTTCCAAAGGACACGGCCGACCCGCCATACATTGCTTGCCCCAAAAGTAGAAATCCATGCGACACGACCAAAACTAATTTTATGGGTTCGTTTCTTCGCCTTTTAAAATAATATAATTACGGCTTATAGCGGGGACTTCACATGAAACGAAATAAAATGTGTGGGGTCAATCTCTTGCACACTATTTAGAACAGGTCTTTCTAGATCATAGCGCCATCTGTGTCGAAAAACCGCCATCTAGGCCACCAAAACTAAAACATAGAAAACTGCCTCGCTAGGGTGCGTAACGCGTGAAAATTACGATGACGCAAACAATAGCCAACGAAAAGAAGTTCCTTGTCACAGTTTTTTTTTTCAAGTTTTAGGAAGAGGTTAGTAGGTTTAAAGGTTAGTAGTAGTTACCTATGGGAGGCAAACGTCATTTTCCTTCTTAAAATAGCGATTGCGAGCGCTTACTTATTTAACTAACTGCCAGTTCTATGACACAGTATGACACAATATGCCATTTCGTTAAGCGGTCGTCAGTTTGCTAATAAGTGCTCGAAACCGCAATTTTTTGCCAAACACAACAATTGTTGGGGACAGGAAATTGTATTCAATCGTTGTCCTATTTTTTTTGTAGATTTATATGCCGCTAGATAAAAGCAAAGTAAATAAACAATATTGTATTAAAAATTCAATATATTTTTAGGGTTCCGTAGCCGAATGGCAAAAAACGGAACCCTTATAGTTTCGTCAAGTCTGTCTGTCTGTCTGTCTGTCTGTCTGTCTGTCCGTCCGTATGTCACAGCCACTTTATTCTGAAACTATAAGCATCACATAGCTGAAACTTGGTAGGTAGGTGTATTTTGTTTACCGCTTTCCGATTCAGATACAAAAAGTTAGAAAAAATAATATTTAAGGGGGGGCTCCCTACATGAAACTAAAACCAAAAAATTTTTTTTTACTCCAACCTATGCTTGTCACAGCTAGACACCCCGTCTATGGATAGGTCTTTTAAAATGATGTTGAGGTTTCTAAAACCATTTTTTCTAAAAGTGTAAGGTTTGAGGTATAGACGCTTCCAAAGTGGTAAAATGGGCGTCCCCCCCCCATCTAACTTTTGAACTAAGAAAGTGAAAATTTTGAAAAAATATACGATGTAGATCTCAACAAAAACTTGCAACGAAAATTGGTTTGAAGGAGATCGAACGAGTAGTTTTTGAGCTATTGCACATTTTTATCAACCGCAAATATAACTTTGTCTTTCATACAAACACTATGAAAAACAAAGTTATTTTTGCTGTCGAAATATATTGTGATGTTTTCGTTAAGTGAAAGTAAGTGGACCCTGAATTTAGTTAAGGGTGGCACGGAACCCTCAGTGCGTGTGTCCGACACGCACTTAACCGGTTTTTTTGAAAAATGATATAGTCAAGTCTCTTAATGCTTTTCTTTAATCAAACATAAAACGACTCTGGGGCACGATACGACCGTGTCCTTTAAGAAGTAAGTTTTTAGGGTTCCGTACCTCAAAAGGAAAAAACGGAACCCTTATAGGATCACTTTGTTGTCCGTCTGTCCGTCCGTCTCTCAAGACCCTTTTTCTCAAGAACGCGTGGAGGTATGAAGCTGAAATTTATATCAATTACTCAGGTCTACTGTCCCTTGAAGCTGTGAAAAAATCAAACTTCTAAGCCAACGCAATCAAAAGATACAGCCGTTTATGCCGCAAATTTTCGACACTTGCAAGGGAATCAAAACCTACAGGGTGCTTCCCGTAAACTCAGAATCTTGGAATTTGGTACGAAGCAACGTCTTATAGCATAGATAAAGGAAAAATTACGAAAACCATAAATTTTTAGTAACATCACATAATATATATTTTTTTAATAATTTTAAACTTACTACCCATTTCCTCATAAACGCGTAGAGGTATTAAATTGAAATTCATACCAAATACTCAGGTCTATAATACCTTTAAGCTGTAACAAAATCAAACTTCTATGTCAACGCAATCAAAAGAAACAGCAATTTAAGCTGCATATTTTGAAACTTGCAAGTATTCGCAAGGGAATCAAAACCTAAAGGGTACTTCCAGTCGACCTAGAATCTTGAAATTTGGCATGAAGCAACGTTTTATAGCACACATAAAGGAAAAAATCCGAAAACCTTAAATTTTTAGTTACATTACAAAATATATATTTTTTCTTGCAGGTTTGTACGGAACCCTCGGTGCGCGAGTCCGACTCGCACTTGGCCGGTTTTTTTAAATGATCGAACCTGAGCTGGTTCCTAACAGCACACCAGGTTCGCCTCCTCCGTCCGATTTCCATGATCCAAATGTCTATCTCTAAAATATCTATTTAATATAGATGACCCGGTGAACTTCGTGAGTTATGATGAGGAGTCGAATTAAACACGTCCGCTTGATCAAGAAGTTTATTAATGACTAACTTACTTATACATCTAACATACAATACTTCACCTCGGGGGTGGGAAAAAAAAGAGAAAAAAAAAGTTTTGTATACACATAAGCATGTTACAATTTTCTTTGAACAAATCGCTTATTCAATAAATCTTTTTGTTTTATCCTTATGAACTATATCTATTTTATTATTTCTAAATATCTTAACATTTGATCCTAAATCCTCCAAAACTTTAAAAGGACCATCAAAAATACAATCTAATTTACGAGCACATTCATTTTTGATTAAAATAAGATCATCCTTATTATAGAATACAGGATTACATGTTTTATCATATTTGTCTTTTCTTATTTCTTTACAATTTATCAAATTATGTCTTGCATCTCTTAAAGCTACCTGCAACTTATATTTTAAATCTAAACAGTAATTATCTGGGTTATAAAGTGGTTCAACCACATCTTGTTTCAAATTATTAGGCATACGACATGGCCTACCAAATACAAGTTCAAATGGTGTGTATTTTGTTTGTGTGTTTACACAAGTATTATAACTAAAACACCAAAATGGAATCCAATGAGACCATGAAAATCCCGTATTGGTTCCGTAAGTTCTCAGAAAAGCCCCTAAATGCTTATGAGCATTTTCGAGCGAACCGATTGATTGATGGTGATAAGCAGTTGATGTCAACTTTTCAATATTTAACAAGCTACACACCTGTTCCATAACTTGAGAAACAAATTCAGTTCCCCTATCAGTAGCTAAGGAATGAGGAACACCAAATCTTAAGATAAAATTATTTACAAAAGCTTTAGCCACCGTAAGTGTCTCTTTATTTGGTAAAGGGTACGCCTCTATATATTTTGTTAGTTCACACTGAAGTGTCAAAATATAGCAATTACCGTACTCATCTTTGTCCAAGGGACCTACAAGATCAAGAAAAACTTTCTCAAAAGCAGTTGTCGCCGTAGTAGTTATAGTCATTGGTTGCTTAGTATACTTACTATATTTCATTTTCTGACACAAATCACATCTACTTATAAATTCTCTTACATCCGCTTCTAAACCTGGCCAATAATATTTTCTCTTTATGGTATTAGCCATCCTATTCATTCCAGCATGCCCACTCGTGGGTAGCAAATGATAGTCATTTAAAATAAATTGTTTTACTTTATCGTCGTAAATTCTTTCAATTCCTTTTAAAACACATAATCGGGGACCGGTCCACTTATTTAATGTTTTAATTTCACTACATAATTCTTTTATAAATTCTTCATTTTTATCGTCTTTTACTATACATATTTCTTTAACGTTTATTTTCTCACAAAACTCTTTCAATTTAGCTGCAAATTCGGCTCGCGAGAAGTGCAATCTAAATTCAAGGTTTATACATAATAACATTTTACTTGGAATAAAAACAAAACATTCGCGCTCTTCTTTTATCATATTTTTCTTTCTAAATCCTTTTATGATATCTCCTTTCACCAGTTTCATTTCAATGGAATCATGCGGTTGTCTTAATAATTCCACGACTCGTGGTTGATCAGGCCACTCGTCTGTGTCATTATTAGTCACAACTTTTTTCTTGCTTTCATCCTCTTCCATTCTTTTCTTTTGCGCTCTAGTAGTCACAGCCAAAACTTGTTCACTCATATCTTTCAACTCACTAGATGTAATACTTATTCGCGACAAGGCATCTGCTACAACATTGTCTTTACCTTTCACATACACTACTTTAAAATCATATTCTTCAAGAATTAATCGATACTTAATCAACCTGCTAGAGGGATCTTTCATTCCAAATAAGTAAATAAGAGGTTTGTGGTCTGTCATAATGGTAAAAGTCCTGCCGAATAGGTACGGCCTAAAATATTTAACTGCCCACACAATTGCTGTTAGTTCCTTTTGTATAACTGGGTAATTCTTTTCTGCTTTATTTAAAGGCCTACTAGTGTAAGCAACGGGTTTCATATTTTTGTTACATAAAACTGCTCCTACAGCTACATCGGACGCATCAGTTTGCAAAATAAATTCATTTGATTTAGAGAAATCGGAGTACTGAAGTATTGGGGGTGTCATTAATGAAAATTTTAGATAATTAAATGCGTTTTGACATTCCGAAGTCCAAACAAAGGGTTCATCTTTCTTAAGTAAACGATTTAAAGGCAAAGTAATTGTTGCAAATGAGGGTACAAATTTTCTGTAGTAGTTGCAAAATGCAACAAACCTTCTTACTTCATCCACATTTTGAGGGACAGGATAATGCTCTAAAACTCTAGTCTTTTCTGGATCAGGTGAGACACCGTCGGCCGAAACTAAATGACCAAGATACAAAATTTCCTTTTTAAGAAATTCGCACTTAGTAGGGTTCAATTTTAAATTTACCTTTCTCAATCTTTCGAAAACATCTACTAAATTTTGGTTATGAATAGTCAAAGACCTTCCAAAAATAATCAAATCATCCAAATAAATAAAACACTTCTCAAAAGACAATCCTGACATAGCTATCGACATAACTCTACTAAAGGCACTACAAGAAGTCTTAAGCCCCATTGGTAGACGCTTTAATTGATAATGTCCTGTACTAGTCGAAAATGCTGTATATTTTCGGCTGTCTGGTGCCAATTTTACTTGATAATAGCCTTGTTGTAAATCCAAATGTGTAAAATATATGGAACCTGATAAAGAATCAAGTATATCAGTGATGTTCGGCAACGGAAATTTATCATCTACGATATTTTCATTAAGTTTTCGGAAATCAATTACCAAACGCCATTTTTGACAACCATCCGATTTTTTTGGTACTAATAGTATGGGACTAGACCATTCACTGGTAGATTCTTCAATTATATCATCTTTGAGCATTTTTGTTATCTGTTTATTTATTTCAGGCTTTAAAGCTTGTGGTAAGCGGTATGGTTTTGTATAAATAGGATTAATATTATTTTTCAGTTGTATAGTTTGTTCACAAATATTAGTGGTTTCCAACTTATCACCGGGTAAAAAGAAAATGTCGGAATATTTACTGCAAATTTTTTCTATAGATTGTTTTTCTTCGTCATTCAAATGTTTCAATTCTAATAAAGATAATAAAGTATCACTTCTATTTAAACTACTTTTATTTTGACCAAATTTGAAAGCGTTATAATCTTCTAAAAGTTCAACATTTAATACAAAATCATTTAATTTTACTTCTTTTTCACTGGTATTTAAAATCTTTATTGGGACTCTTTTATTTATAGGTCGAATAATTGTACCAGCCAGGAAAACATCTTTAGCTATTTCTTTGGCACTGACAAAACAATCACCTTTTACTTCCGTATTTAAGTACACAAAGTGAATAGATTCACTTCGAGGGGGTATTAATAATGAATTACTGTAATCAGGCTTGTTATGAATTGGCAAAATACAATTTTCTCGTCCTATTCGCAACGTTAATAAATTCTTGTTTAAATCAATATTAGCTCCATATTTGTTCATAAAGTCCAATCCTAAAATTCCATCAACAGCTATAGGTAGATTTTTGAAAATGTGAAATTTATTTTGAAATTTATCATCTCCAGAAGCATAGATGTCCAACTCTACATATCCGGAAGAACAAATCTTACCTCCAATTCCGTTAACAACCAAATTATCTTTGAGAACATGAGCTGACCTTGGAAGTACTTCTTCTTTAATAACCGAGATCGATGCCCCAGTATCTATCAATAACACAAGTTTCAAACCGTGAATATAAAAATTGACAAACTTAGAGTTACCTCTGCAAGAAAAAATGAAATTATTGAGAACGAAAAAACTGTTCTTTATCTATCTCATTAGGTTTTTGCTCAATATCCTCTCCGGAGCGTTCTTTGTTATCATGTCCTTGAACTGCAAAGACATTATTGTTGTAAAATCCTTGATTTCCACGTCTATTATAATGATAATTCGACCTGTAGTACTGTCCTCTACCACGCGGCGCATACTGGAAAGGCCTCGAATATCTCTGATATCTATTTGAATAATTACCATAATTGTTTTGATAATTACCTCTGTTAGTGCCAAAACTTTGACGCCCACGGCCTCTGTTTTGTCCTCGAAATCTAGATGAACGGTTATTAAACCTACCTCTAGTCATCTTCATTACCTCAGCAGACCCGGAACTAGACGTCGATGGAGTGGACTCGTCCTTGGCCGCCTGGACCGCATCCTTCAGCGAAGTGTAGTTGCGAGCTGCGATGATTGTGCTTAACTTTTCGCTTTTAAGACCATCTGTAAACTTCTTAATAACCATTTTCTCATTAATAGGCTTAAGGACTGCGCATTTTGTAGCGTCGCCCTCGGCCTGTGAAATAGTCAACTCCGTTAGCAGTTTTTCGAGTTGAGACCCGTATTCATCAACCGATCTAAATCCTTGATTTAAAGAATGTATTTGTTTATGTATAGCCGTATAAGAAGCTTTTGTCAATAATTTGTTTTTGAAATCTTTAATCATGCTACTAACTGATGGATAGGTGTCAGCGACGCGTAACTTAGCGTTTTCTGATAATCTTCCTTTCAAAACAAATTTAATTAATAATGTTTTTCCTACATCGTTTAGCATATCTGCATACATTTCCACTGCATCAATCAATCGTTTCGTGGTATCTTCCTTATCATCTAAAATAGGTATTAACCCACACGCTGTCTTAATATCGAAATCCATTGTTTCTAAACTTATTTCACAACTAGGTAATTCAAGATTAGGCAAAGTACACAACCGAGTTATTTCTAAATGTAATGTCCAAATTTTTTCATAAGTAGTCGTAATCAATTTTATTTCTGATTGTTTTCCTTGACGACTTAAAGTAGAAAATACTAACTCGCTATCTTTTAATATTATATCGGCCTCGTGTAATTTTGTTGACGCAACTGACCCTTTATATCTGCTCTGGCCTTTTTTAATTAAATATTTACGTATCTCCAATAAATCTTTACAAAACTCTAATAAATCCTCGGCCATAATACACAAAAAGTAATATTTAAGTAACCAAATGACATACTACACCGCGTCATATTTCATTCACTTCGTTTTATAATTTTATTAAACTCGAACACTGTCGCACGACCGAGCAGATAAGAAAAAGCTGAGTTGCGTTTGGGCCGTGATTCCATGAAGTGTTAGCTCGAGTTACATTGACGTATTTAAGTTTGATATTTCAATTGAACAAGTATTTATTGAAAACTAAAACTCATATTTCTAATTTTAAAATAATCGTTAATGTCTATTTCTAAATAAAAACTAAAATAACACTGCGGCACAGATCACGCACTTCACATATAGTACGGAGTAGAACGCACATTTTTTTTGCACTTTTACCTCTCACGCACTTTTTCTTTGAAACAGCTTTCTCTCGAACTCAAATCACTTCTTCATCACGCGCTCCCGGCTCCTGCTCCCGGCGCCCAGACAAACGGCTACGTACTCTTCTCAAAAACTCGTAACTCACACGCTGATCTATCCACCTCTTATGTCTCTCCTTGAGTTTCAAATAGATGACTGCAAGTATCACAATAGCCATCAGCACCAAAAACGTAGTAATCAGGATGTTGTTAATCTTCATGTGATTCTCTTGATCTGAGTAGTTTACACCATTGGAACCTCCTGATGCATTTTGATTAATAAGTATCTCCTTATCTTCGTTTTTCGAATATGACTTGCCCATTTTTATTTATTTGAAAACACGCCGCCACAGGAAAAGTCAGTTTGCGTAATGAATTCACGACGAACATTTTAACTAACTCGAGGCACCGAGGCACACAGGAATCCGCGCCGTTTGCACTTTTCGCCGGCTACACTACTAGTTCCCGGAACGCGCATGGCAGGGTCGCCATGAGTTATGATGAGGAGTCGAATTAAACACGTCCGCTTGATCAAGAAGTTTATTAATGACTAACTTACTTATACATCTAACATACAATACTTCATTCGTATCACTTCGTGTTGGGGCGGCCTAATAATAGTTTAGTAATCTGGCAATACTGTCAGTGTCACTGTCACCTAACTTTTGAAGAAAAGATTGTTCAAATGTAAAAACAGAACATATAGTGAACTTATAGTTTAACTCCTTAAAATGCATTGTTCCTTTTGTAATAAGTAGATGGAACGGCAGAACAAAAATAATAACTGTCCAGGTTGTAATAAAATACTACTAAGATGTGACGAATGCTACATCATAATCGGTAACATTCTGTTGCCAGTACTAAAATATACTAAAAAAAATTTATTATACCAAAAATCTACTAAATTAAAATTGCATTTGATAATTATAACAAAAAAAAATAACAAATATTCGAATTCCACCATTAGCGACGACGACAAATAAAAAACAACATATTTAGAGCAAAAATATATGACTGAGTCGTGCCATATTTTATCCTAGGCTCTCAAAAAACAATAAAGTGTAAAAATATTGAAAAGAAAGTCCCCGTGGAACATATTTATTAATTTGAATTCATTATTTTTGGGCAATATTAGATATACTCTTACTAATCTGTGGGCAATATCGAGTCAATCGTCATTCGTCATTATTTTTATATTTTGAAATTTAAATACATGATGTTATGAGCAAAGTTGATATTATGTTGTCGATTCAAAAGTCTTGTTTTAATGCGTTCTTCAATTAGAGTGGAACCGAGACTACAAATACCGTCAAATGTTTGACAGAAAGTAAGTGGTCAACTTTTATAAGGGAAAATGGAATTGTCGTTTTACTCTATCTTTCTCGCAATTTTTCCTTATTTGCTCACCGTTTAGACCTACCCTGGCCTACGACAAACATTTTAAAACCAAAATCAGCTCAATCGGCCCAGCCGTTCTGGAGTTTTAATCAGACTAACGAACATCAATTCATTTTTATTTATATAGATAATGTAGTAGGTCCAAAACGCGCATTGGGTCACCTGACCGCAAACGCCTATCAGAGGAAGTAACGTCATGCCTTGTGCGACGGTGGTTTTTTATTTTATTTTGCGACAGTTTGAACGTTTTTGAGCCCCATTCAAATTTAATTTTTAAATCATAATTAAATTATGTAAATGATGGATATTTTTAAAAATGTAAAGGTATTTTATCAATATACTTACTAAGGTAAGGTATTATCTAGTTTTTTTTAAATTCAGTCAACTAAACTATTGTCCTTAATTATTAAGCGTCGTTGAACTTTGTTTGTCTTAAAGTCGTCCGTCCATCTCGGTGGACGCCCTACTCTGCGTTTTTGGTCAAAGGGTCTCGAACCTAGAACTTTTCTGCCCCAACGGCTAACACTTCTTCGCCCATTGCCACTTGAGCTTACTGCTACAATGATATACTCTTAGTGCTACGGCACTACGAATAAAATCGTAGCATATGAAACTTATAGCTTCATTTTACATGCAATTGCTAATACATGGTTTGGCCGCTAATACAGAGTTAAAAGTATTTCTTTATCTATTCTAGCAATACAGTATTTTATAGTATTTTGAGTGCGATTGTCCTCAGCGAGTTGTAACGAGCGGGCTGTATAATATAAACCGATGAGTGAGCGCCGCGGGCGCGGGATTGACTTACTGTTTGATTTCACTCAGCCCGAGACAATGTAGCTGATAATACAGTTTGCACAATGTGTAATCTGTAGAACGGTGAGGTTTATAATGATCGCTGGAGGAATAAATGGGTTAAATAATATTAAAATTAAAGTAACGCTTTCTCTACGTTTTTATGCATACGTGTCATAGGCATAGGTTTTTTTAAAGCAATTTGTAGCTAAATGTTAATGACATAATCAGAATCAAAGCCATAAAACAGACCAAATAAAAAACCAAACAAGATTAAGAACTAAATATTGCCATATATAAGTGAATTGTTCCAAAAATTTTGAAAAAACGTTTATATTTTTTTTATAGTTTTTTTTGTGTGCACTTAATTTCGTTGTTCTTGAGTAACGACAAAATCAATTCCAAGCCATCGCAAAAATAAAAATACCTAGAATAGTCCTCAAACATTATGAAGCCTTATACACATACATATGAAACTCATTACATACGCCAGCCAGTAACGCGTTTACCGCGAGGGCGGGGCGTAGAACAATTAGCGAGGACAAACATACTCATAACTCGTGCCTTGGTACGGGGGCGGGGGACTCATTTAGATTGTATATCTTTGTGGTATGTGTACGTCTCTATTAAGATATTGTATGAATATTATTATCACACATAAAAGGGTTAGATTGTAATCACAATGACTTTAAGAACCCTCAAAACGAGTAGGATTTGGTATCCAAAATCAACCTTCATTTTGTATTTTCAGTATCTTTTTTTTAAAAACCTTTGGTGTCCCACTGAAAAGCAAAGGACTACCTCTTTGTCCATTCTTTACTTTTTTTCAAATAATTATACTAGTCAAGGGTAAAAGATCATTCTTTAACAATACTGATAGAAATCTTTTCGTAATTATGACAAAAACAATACCGTTCAAGACCTTGATTCTCGCGTCAATCGAACTTTTTTCGTGTGGTAATTCGATAACGGGTTTGACAGTTTTAACAAAAAAATCTAGTAATAATAATATATTCTCACGTAAAATATACTGCTGCACGGAAGAAATCAAAATGCATAGAAATCGTGAGTCTGATAAAAGCAAAAACTGTATTTTCTTCGTAAAAGCAAATTCGATCGGTATATGAATTCGATTTGAATTCTAACACGTCCTAATAAAGAACCACACTCTATGAATACTACTACCATATATATTCTATTAGGTAAATGAAAAACTCAAACATATTACAGTGGATTTCCCTATAAGCATACATTACACGTGTAATTGATATTAACAGCGTAGATCGCACATCTGCTACCGACTGAATCGCGTATTATGCCTAATAGCTCACGTTGAGATATATGAGATTATACTTTGGGAGGCTGTGTGTCATGATGATTGGTCCGAAATGTATTCAAAACTTTTTTACAAGCTTTGCGATGTGAATAACAGCAATTTTTTTTATTCATCCAGTAGTTTTTGCTCGAAGAAATAGTTAGATACGGGATTGCTACCATGCATCTTATTATTTATGAGCTTCTGATATTTCGGCACCGTTGCAAGCACCATTATAGTATGACGTAGCTTAATCCCGTATCTAACTATTCTAATGTTAGTGACCATGAAAGTTTAAAATAATATTTTGCTCCAAGAAGTAACAAACATATAGGTACGGATGTACCTCCTCACAAACATATAGGTACGGATGTCCTCACAAACTTTTACACTTATAATATTATTAGGATACTAAATACATAATCTTTGTCCATAGATGCAGTTCCTGACGTGATATCATCTAGCAGTGTTTTCTACCAGTACCGGGAAGGTTTCAACAACGCAGTGCGTCGGAATGTACGAACGAAAGATATGCTTTGACATCGTTTGATCATATTTCTCGTAGTATTCAATGAGCAAGTTGTTCTAAGAAAAAAATCGTGATATTTGGAGATAATAAGGTTTTTATGACGTGGTCCACCACGATTGTACAATTGTGAAGTTTCCAGTGTAACAAACATATTTTTGTACCTCTTCTTATGTTTGTATATTTATTGAGTAAATAAATAAGTTATCAATCATGAAACCTCATTTTATTCTTTTAGTATTTCTAACCCTGCCTTTTCTAGTGTAGAATCCATTCATGATTAATTCCATATTTCTTAGCAGACATCTAAAGATATTTAAGGGTTTCTAAAATGAGGTCCATTGTTATGCATAATGGACCTCATTTTTGCGATGTTGCTTTTATAGGTAAGCAGCTCTGCTTTTGAACGGATTAGCAATTCGTATTGCGATTTCGTAAAATTCACTAACCAAATCAACATGGGACAGCAGTACAGCACGACACGAGTAAGTAAAATAGCAACACTTATTTTTTTTCTTAAGTTGCATCGCAATTTCAATTTGGTAACTTAACTAGCTAAGTGGGAATTTAACTGCCTGGACCTTGAACGGATTAAAGCCATATTGCAATACGCCCCCATATTTTATAGCAAGCTTTAATAACTGGTTCTAAATACGGCGAGCGCACGACTAGCTACCTGATCCCGCGGCTTATAAATCACCTGCCCCTAGATGTGGTGACTGATATTACTTGTAAAAATATTAAAAGTAAGCTGAAGAAACACTTTTTAAACTTATTGTTGTTTTTATATACTTATAATACTTATATTTTAAAATGTTTTATCTTTTCGTGCTATTTATATATGTGAACTCGATAGTTTATTGTAAACCTTACTGGTTTTTTAAGACTATCTTATTTAAACATGTAACATATTAGATTTGGTAATAAATAAAAAAAATTGCTCAAAATACAAAGATACCTACCAAATCTTAAACTCAAGCATTAAAATATTCTTTAAGTCTATACTGTCTCGCTGTTTTGCAAACTTGTATTGCTATGATCGCACCTGTGGCACCAAGTTTGAACATAAATTCTGAAATCCACCAAACACGGTTTTAACTGTGTACTTACTTACGAAGAGTTTTTGAATGTAAATTAAAGATTCGTTATATCTTATCTAGAAAGCTATATAGGATGAAAATTTATGAAACATGAGGAGCATTCTCAGCTCCCTGTTTCAAAAAACAATAGAGGTAGCAGTTTAAAATTCTATCAATCTTAAAGGGTGCAAACTATATTATTTTATCTAACTATTATATTAACTATTTTATCGACCAAAAACAAACATTAAGCGCTTACAAACGTTTTTTTATTTTTCTAGGGGTTCCTATTTCAGTGTTGTTAAAATGCAAGTCTTTAGTTCAATAAATGTGTACTAGTAATTACTTGCTACGTAAATACTGCGGGCCGAATCTCGTAGAAGGGCAAGCTACGAATCTCAGGTAGGCTTGCTACGAAGATGCTCGCTCCAAATCTCGTAGATGGTTTGCTACGAAGATACTACGATTTCGTAGAAGACCTCTCTTAGCCCTCCCTAATGTATGGATAGATGCAAGGTTATATTTAATGGCAAGTAGTACCATTATAAATTACTTTTTAGTAGGTACAGCTATCTTCTTCTTAGCGTATCGATGGAAACCCATATGGCGGAATTACAATCCATATGTAGGAATTACAATGGAGAAATTACATCGTAGCAGCCCAGAATTCAGCCACAATTGTTTTGAGGATCGACTGCATTTCATTAAATCCGCTGGCGTACAGGTGTAAGTACAGCTATGGCGAGGGCTAACGAGAAATGGAAACGAAGAGATACGTATATACGATACGGGGCTGAAAAGTTTCAGATTGGAGACCCTTTGACTACAGACGCAGTGTAAGACGTCCACTGACAAGATGGACAGACGACCTTGTAAAGATCGTAGGATCAAACTGGATGTATTTGCTTGTGGTCGGTCGCTGTGAAAAACCGTGGGGGAGGCCTTAGTTCATCAGTGGACGTCCTTCATAAAAGTCAAAAAAGTTATTTATTTTTGCATAAAGACCCACTGGGGGCATTTATACACGTCCTTGCATAGACCCTATCACAGCTTCGGGACAATTGTGGGCTAGTGCTGAGAAGAAGCTGCGCAACAAACTCAGTCACTATTGTCACTTCCTGCTGATAATGATGATGAAGTACAGCTATAAACAAATACTGTGCTTACGATACTTTATTTCATTTCATCATCGGGAGTAGGTAAGCGTTTCAGAACTTTCTTGTTCCTAATGTCTATAAATACTTCAACGCACGAAATACTTTACACTAATGGTAATGAGTAAAACTCACAGCTTAGCGCTGCCGCATTATTTCAAACTTCTAACATAAATATATCAGCAGACATTTTCATTGTAGCAAGTGTCCCAGCGAAATGCGATGACAAACGATTAAACTTCGGAATAAAGGGTACATGAATCATTTAGAAAAGTGAGGTGTGGCTTAAACTTGGTAAACGCGACAAGCATAGACACTACATATCTTTGAGACATTATCTAAGTCCGCAAATATCAATAGAAATAGTAAGAAAAAATGCATATGTTTTATCGACGTATTTACAGAATTCGCAAGAAGTACTACAGACTATTTATTAGAGAATGCCATTGGACGTTAAATCTATAAACGTTGGTTGTACAATAAAGTTTTAATAATATAAATAAATAAATAATAATAGTCCCCCTAGCCGACTTCGACTACGGTGGCCAGTCACAACGACTAACCGACTGCGCGGGACATATTATAGTGCACAAGTGTGTGCGCAAACACAGGTGCACTCTCTATTCCTTTCACTCTCATAGCCCGATGGGACAGCAATCTGACACGACCGGAGAGAGATCAGGCGCAGGACCAACGGCTTAACGTGCTTTCCGAGGCACGGGGGTGAAACACCGCCAACTTCCGAACTCCGGGCTACCCGGAGAATTTCTGAACAGAAAAACTCCGGTACATATTTTCGGTCCAACCCGGGAATTGAACCTGGGACCTCTGGCGCAGCCGTCGCTTTAAAATGCGACCCTCTCACCGCTGCGCCACCGAGGCAGTTAAATAATATAAATAAGTACTACTAGAATCACATTTTCTTCTGTAGTATCATATCCATGAATACTATAGTATTAGCCATTAAAACTAGTTTTTACGGCACTGTTCACTTGCATACTGTAATCTTTAGTGGAATAATAAGAATGACGTGCAGCATTGAAAACGTTCATGTATATGTTTCTAAACTTATATCGTTCACTTTTTAAACTCGTCAAAACTTTGGAAAATACTGCTGATTGTTCTAAAACTTTGCGAAATATGATTCGGCTTTATTTTCAGATACTCCCATTTGGGGCTTCGGACATATTATTGCGGTAAATTACACCTGAGATGAGATGCAAGAAAGAGCTCTTAGTGTGGTAGCCAGCTATGATCATTATCACATATAAAGTTTTACTTGAAACCTCCTTTAAAAAAACTTGTATAGCTACAAGATCAACATAAATCACAGTTTACAGTGAGGCCAGGTATCTGGTGGGGGTATCTGCCGAATTGACAGCGGTTGACACCCACCGACCGTTCTGACGCTGCTGGGTAGCAGCTGTCCTTCATCATCCTTATTATATCTAAGTATCTTTTGTATCTATACTAGGGCTAGGGACTTAGTTTCTTGGGGTAAAATTACATCTACGCTTACTCGGGAGTTAGTTTCCTTATTGAACGTTTATTACTAGACAGACGGGAGTTCTTTCTGGTACATGACTATTCTATTACCAACACAAAGTAAGGGCACCACCGTCAATAAATACGTCTTGGAAGGCACCATTATCACTAATAGTTTAGGTGTGGTTCAATTCAAACATTTCACTTACCTTTTCAACATCGACCAAGGCAATTAACAGCTGTTCAGGTCTGCAGATCACGAGATATTTATCACACACGACACTACACTACTATTGTAATATTGCCACACTATTCTATTAGTACACCACACGAAAAACACCATAAAATATGCTATTATTAAGTTTTTGAGTGCGAAAACACGCGCGTGCGCACTCATCGTACTTTGAACGAATACTGACAAGAAACGTTGTAATTGCAAGTGAAAAAAATATAACTACCCGTTTCGAAAAAAAAGTGAGAAACATGGAACACCATTCATCGTGTTATGTTTTTCAAATTGCGTGGCCTAAGCTTTCGATTGCTATTTTTTTTAATCTATGGATTAATAATTAGTTAAGAAAATTTACCTACTTTAAAAAAAGAGGCTATCAATATTCGAAATAATATCGTTGGAATCGGATAATATTAGGTAAGGTTGATCTATTATAGCTTCCAAGCATAGACGTAAGTGTATGTACGTTTTTATATTTGTATGTTTATCCACGGATATTTTAGAAGTGACATTATTTTTAGTTCATTTGGGTAGATTTCAACTCAGAGTAGAGTATAAGTTTCATCAAAAACAGTACAGTAGTTTTTGAGATATGGGTAAATATAACAAAAAATCTCAAAATATTTTAAATATTTAAAAAAAAACTTTAAATAACGCATTTGTCATCAATTTAAAAGTGTCACATCATGCACTGAATTCAAATGAATTTGTTCTTGGGTTTCTTATTTTGGATAAATAATGGCACCAATAATAGTCCCCCTAGCCGATTTCGACTACGGTGGCCAGTCACAACGACCAACCGACTGCGCGGGACATATTATAGTGCACAAGTGTGTGCGCAAACACAGGTGCACTCTCTATTCCTTTCACTCTCATAGCCCGATGGGACAGCAATCTGACACGACCGGAGAGAGATCAGGCGCAGGACCAACGGCTTAACGTGCTTTCCGAGGCACGGGGGTGAAACACCGCCAACTTCCAAACTCCGGGCTACCCTGAGAATTTCTGAACAGAAAAACTCCGGGACATATTTTTGGCCCGACCCGGGAATTGAACCTGGGACCTCCGGCGCAGCCGTCGCTTTAAAATGCGACCCTCTCACCGCTGCGCCACCGAGGCAGTCCAATATGCTTATCAATAAGCACGTTGTGGTTCATTGGGTTGCTATCATAAAATAATAAATTCCCAGCAATTGTTACATAATGTTTTATTTGATAATTAAAACAACTAATCGCGTGTAACTAAGGTACGTATTGCATTTTTACATTATTCATTTATTTATATGATACAAACGCTCGCGCCCCCAATTCCAGGGATTGTGCATGATGCAGTGATATCACCTCTCTCGCTCACACCTATATACAGACGTGGCGCGGGCGTCAACTTAGATTAATTCGGCTCAGTGGCACCATCATACCTAAACCATAAGCATAACCGTTATTCATGTTCTTCATAAGAAGTTTGACAGCTTTTTAACGTTTCTGAGGGTTAAAGCCATGGTTACGGTAAAAGGGTGCAACGCAGCCTTAGTTTTTAGAACAGTAGCTTGGGAAATCTGATCAATAAGAAAAAAATACAAATCATGGGGCAATAATATAATAATAAAAAAATGACATTTGATTAGTGAACTTTTTCGAATGCAATCTGCATGAGAATTGAGGCGCTGAGTCTGCGACGCTTGGCTTAGTTTAAATTAAAGAACGAATAAAATACCATTAAAAAATTATTCATACCTACTTTTGATCAACACCTTCTACAGGTCATTACAATGAATGATAAGTACTAGGTACTAAAAACAAATGATTAAGGCAAGAAACATTATAAGATAAATAAATGTTTATAACTTTTCACTTGAGAAATGTGTCTATTTGTTGCAGTGCAAGAAATCAATTTGAGAATGGTTTCTATATTTTTATAACAGTATATTTGAGTGCTATATACAATCATAACAAACTACTGACATTACGAACACCGAATTGCTATTGATTACATATTTGATTTACTTATAATATTTACATTCACTTAATTCTAAACAAATTAAACTTAGAAAAACATATTCACAACAGAGATTTTGGTCAAATACTGCAATGGCAATGTTAATACATTTATTTACAAAGAAAACTAACATTTTACTTTATAATTTAACAAATAATATTTTTTTTAATGATGTATCTTTTTTCGTGACAGAATCGTCTTTGAAATTGGTACACTTAGATTATAAAATTTATGCAAACTTACTTACATTTTTTTGTGAGTTAAGCTTTTGAGACAAGTGTTATATTTTACTTTATTAAAAGTACCTATACTATTGTTTTTATTTAAAAGTATTAATAATATAATCACATAATTTTATCATCAAAATGGCTTACATTTTTGTAGAACATCACAAACAGAAAAGGTTTCTTTTGTAATAAACTAAATTCAAAAATCATTTACGTATTTACAAATTAAGAAATATCTACACTTAAACAATTTTAAAATACAATATGGCACAGACATTGGCACGTGAAAAACATTATGGCACATGAGGATTCACTGAGATTAACGTACAAACTAACGAACTTAGATTTCAGCTTATAAATCAACGAAAAAGGAGCATGACCAATTTTAAGCCACGGGCCTCTAAGTCTATGTTGAAAACAGGCTTTTGTGAATGATAAAATGTAAGACAATGTTTTGCAAAGATGTGAATAAGTAGCATTGCAGAAATTATTTAGCTAGAACGCTGTTATGTTCAGGTAACGATCATAGATGTGTTAAGATTATTTTTTGTGACATGAGATATGAGAAATTTCTAAATATCGAAGAAATTCATGGTAATTGGTAACAAATATATTTTTTTCTTAAGAGAGACTTTTGTCGGTGGAGTCTCTTTTTTCATTAAAACTCCAAATTAGAGGTTTGTGGTTTTCCCTCTGTCTTCTATGTTTCAAACTATGTTGATGTTACTTAAAAGACTACAGTCAAGAAAGCTACTTGTCCAGTGGAATTCATGTCTATTCAAGGTGCTTCGGTGGGTCCGGCGGTTGCGGTGCTTGCGGTGCTTCATGCGGCAGCAGTGACAGCGGCAGCGGAGGCAGATGCAACGGCAGCGGCAGCAGCGCTCGAGACTGGAAGCTGGCGAGCGAGTGCAGCAGTGCAGCGGAGTGCTCGTGCGCTTTGCGGCGCAGTTCGGCCACGCTGGATGAGCGCGCTTCTTCTTTGGGACAACAGGGGCAGGGTGCGCCCCAACCTGGTGAAGGAAATTGTGGTTAGAATCTTGCTACGTCAGGTTACAAAAAATAATATAGAGCCAAGGGAAATAACCACGGTATATAAAAATGTAGACTTTTAAGGCTTTTCTACAATTATTTTTTTATTCAATCAGGAAATAAAGATTTTCTCATTTTTAAATAAGCATTGTTTTAAATTGTATTTAACACCCACATGTCTTATATCATCTTTTAAGAATTTAAATAAGCACTTTGCAGATAAATCTAGAAGAGGTCAAAATTAAAAAAAATACTACTTAATAAACATTCTCCCTTGAACTAAATCAGTAGTCCATTTTCGGTCGGGTAATTATCAAGTACTTAAAGGGTGGATTTCCCAACAGCAAAAACTGCGTGGCATCGATGAAATCGGTACTAAAAAACATAGTAATCATGTTCAATCATTTTTTTTCAGTTAGTTGAAATGGTAGCCTTTGTGAAGCACTAAGCATTTTATTATTTGGATAAATAGGTTTTCCAGAAAAAAAATTGAAACCTCGAAATCTTTCATTGCCATGTTTGTCCACACGACACCTTGATGCATATTATACCTTACTGATAAAATTCTATTGGTTGTTTATATCAAAACCTATTTTTATTAAATACGTGAATAGTTAAAGCATTGTTACGGAATAGATTTATTCAAATATATTAATAAGACAACGAATTGTCAATAAAAAAACATCTGTCCCAGAACGACCTTTCATCTCCGTGTCCTTAACAAGTTAGAGAATACTGTTTTTTCTAACGACTTATGCCCCGCCCCCTACCCGCTGAACGTTGCTTAGCAGTGCCGCCTAAGTGCTCGACGTGGAAGGACGCCCGCACGTGCCTGCATTTTCGCGCCATAAATTTAAGTATTCCATTTTCACGTTACTGGACATTTTTTCTTTCATCGCCGTGCATAGGTATAACTTCTATTTGAATAAGTTTTGCCTCTTGATTAGCCATTCGATAGAATGCTATTGCTATGATGTTTATTTGTGAAGTTATTATTACTTTGCACAAACAAAAGCTTTTTTGTTATTTTACGTTTTTGCCTCGATTCTCATTGCCATGCTTTCATTTTCGTGGTTTCCGTGGCAAAAATTTGCTATGGAAATGAAAAAAAAACAACGGCAATGAAAAAAATTTCATTGCCATGCCTTTTAAAACGATTTACTTTCATTGCCGAGGCCAATTATTTCATTTCTGTGCCTTATGTTTTCATCGCCATGGTATGATTAGGCATAAGGTTCTATAAAAAAGGTAGTATCGAATACTGACGGTACATAGCTTTTCAAGTTAGCCCTCTGCAAGAGCGATGTGTATCAGATTTCACAATATTAAATCGAAACTATACTTTTTCATCAAGTAGCAAAAAAATATTTCACCCTGAATATTATTATTTTCAATATTATAGGTAATTGAGTTAACTTACGTTTTACGTTGATTGGTGTATTTCATTCTTAGCCTAAGCACTATCACAATATTACAAACAACACTTTCACTCCCCTTGAAAATTACTTGAGTTAGTATTTTGCGGTACAAAAACATGTGGCAAATCGGCCCCCACCTACGATCTTTTACGTGCACTGAGACATTAAAAGATACAAATCCTATAGAGGTAAATTACACTTTTAGTAATCTGGCTATCGCGCATGATTGTTCCCACTAGGGGAATGCGTCGTCGCACCTATTTAGCCAATGCGGAACTGAGTGGCGCGGCGCGGGAGTCAAAGGGATACTGGCAGGCTGGTGCGTTTAGGCGGAAAAATATTTTTGATACTTTAGAATTTTTTGTCAAAATAGAAACTCTTAAACTGTAATTTCTTCGATGAATCAATTTATCAAAGTGTTATTTATAACTTTAATTTGTCACAATATCGTGTTTCAAAAAATATACAGTTTTTACACGCACTGACATATGCTATTACGACGTATGATTTAATTCAACCATTCCTACCTGAAAAAGCATAAAGGTCTTAAGGATGGACTTCATCCCACTTACTAAAAAAACGATAGCAGTAGGCTTGGAAGTCTTGACACAGAGTTATCTGACGAACATCAGTTGACGCTCGAAAAACGCTGACATAATATTCGTGTTTTTTCATGTATTTGTTTATCGAAAACAATTATTGATAAATACTTGATTGTTTTTTTTTTATTTCTTCAAAGCAATTGCTAGGTAACTAAATTAAAAGGATGTTTGATGTAGCAGAAAATAAAACAATCGAACTAATTGAGGCTGAATCTCAAAAATATGACGATTCGTTTGTTTGAGACTGTGGCCGCTGGTTTAAGCCAAGAGTAAGGTTACCCAACTAGTATACGTCTATTATTTGAATACTGTCATCATAACATTCTTTTTTTCCGACTTAAAAAAAGGACGTATTCAATTCAACCTGTATGTATGTGATATCGTTAGAATTGGATAAAATTTGAGTATGTTGATCGGTTAAGGCTTCCAAACACGTGTGCAAAACTTCGTAAGTGTATGTATGTTTGTATATTTGTATGCTTGTCCACGGATTTCTCAAAAACGAGAAGTCATAGCGCAATGATTCTATTTTAGTTAAATCAAGTATATTTTCGCTTAAGGTACAGTGTAAGTTTTATCGAAATCGGTCCAGTAGTGTTTGAGATATGGGTACTAAAATCATGAAATAAAAAATAATTTAAAAATGAAACCGCTCTTAAAAAGCTGGATAAAAAGCTTGAAATAACGCATTCGTCTCATATTTAGAAGAAACAAATTCTTTTGGAGTCGGTGCATGTGTGTAGACTGTCGGTGTACGTAAGCTTGACATCATGCACCGACTCCAAAATAATTTGTTCCTTCTGAAAAGAAGACGAATGCGTTATTTTAAGCTTTTTAGTAAGGTTTTTGAAGGCGGTTTTTTTTAATGAATTGAACGGTTAATACCATAATTGGGTTCTAAGCATGGTTCTAACTTTTTGAAATGAGGAGAGATACGTTTTTTACGGTACAAAACCATTTTAACCTTCCATACAATATATTTACAACTTATATTTTTACAAAGTAAAGTAAAACATCATATTTTATCATCAACATTTACCAAAATTGGCAAATAATATGAAAGTATCAAAATTACTTATTAGGTAAAGATATTAGGTTTTTCATTGCCGTGGATTGATTCCTTCATTCCCGTGGCACAGTTCTTTCATTGCCGTGGACGCTTGTTTCATCGCCGTGCACGCAGTTTTCATCGCCGTGGCACCAAATTTTCAATCTTGTATATCTCGTTAGTTTTTTAAGTTATTTGCTAGATATTGGGCAATAATACTTACATTATCTAGTACTTTAATAAACGCGACTTTGTTTTTTAAAAAAGCTAAAGATAAAAAAAAGCCACGGAATGAAGATTTTTAGGGACCTGTTGAAATTCACTCTAAAACATAATATGTGCTTAATCAGTTTTACTCTTAATATACATACCTTTTAGAGGAAAGAAAGGCTGCGACAAGTGGTTGAGGTGCTGCGACAGATGCGAGAGGTGCGGGGGGAGGAACAGCGGAGGCGGCGCGGGGGGCGGCTCGCTACCGCCGCCCGGTGAAGAGCGGTACGCGTTGGAACTAAAACAAGAGAGAAATCAGTTAGGGTTTGAACTTTAACAATCTTATAGGTTGCAGGATTTTTTTTTACAAAAGCTTAGAAAATTCATTAGATTGCTTATGCAAAAAGCTAAAAACTCCAAACAAGCAGTTCATTTGTTTCTGTGACGAATGCTGCTAATTTTCTTAATTTTTATAAGGTAGTAATAGTACTAACTAGAGCGATGGCACGTTGCGTCACGTCGACGCGGGACGTCGGAGCGCTGCAGCTCCGTCGATTTACATTACAAATCACAACTGCATGTCGTAAGAACGCGCGCGCAACGGATTTTCGAGTTTTCTACCTCCGCTCCCGTCGCAGCGTAATGTTGTTTAGCCAAAAGCCTTCCCCGATAAATAAGCTATCCTTGGACAAAAATATTTTTTGAATCGATCTAGTAGTTCCTGAGATTAGCGCGTTCAAGCAAACAAACTCTTCAGCTTTATAATATTAAGTAGTATGGATAGTATAGATATGGCCCGACACGTAACGCAACGCCAATGTCGCTTTGCTCTCACTTATCAATATTTAATTTTATCACACAGATAATACGTAGTACACACTCGTTACTTTTTTCTTTGTGTCTAACCTACGTTCTAGAATAAAATTGTGCTATTGATCTAACGCGCTGAAAACAATTTACATTTCAGGCTTAACATATTCAAGCTACTTCAAATAGGTACAGTAAAATAAAAAGCTAGAATCAGACTGTGTATAAGACACTCTTACTTTATATTCAATCGCTTTGATCTGTGCTAACTCAGTTTGCCCGGCCAAGCGTTTCGGAGACCACCGCCTTTGCCGCTTTAACTTAGAAAATTCCCATGATAAGTGGATGAATCTTGTTAGAATGAGATCTGCTTCGGTAATTCATTATTTGGGGTACGGTTTACTTAGTAATCAAAGTTGTTAGCTTTGTTTGATTGTAACTTTGGTCGTAACAACAGACTATCTACAAAATATGTAAACCTTTAGATAAATATCGACTACAGGAGCTTTATTTTTGAATCACTCGCTTCAAGATGGCGAGTGATTTTGGTTCGAAGATGAATTAAAAGTAGTTTTTGAACGTAAATCACTCGTAATATTGACGCGAGTGATTTAAAAATAGGGTCCCAGGACTTTCGCTGAGCTTCGCTAACATATTTCACTAGTTTTACGGATTTCACTACCAATATTGATTATCTCAACAACGTCATTGTGGATACTTAATAACAGTTTAGTTAAGCGGTCCGATCTTTTATCTTCCTAAAAACTTTTAGGATTTGATGCAGTTTTTTTTATTATCCCCTAGGCTTGACATTTAAGATCGAACACGAGTTTTTCAAGATGCAAAACAGTTATTTTTCTTAGTTATAAGTTTCTTATCTAACACCTATTACACGTTTACACCTTATAAAGAGACATAATTTTGCCCAAAAGCCAAACAAGTTGACCTGTTTCAAAGATACCTTCACAAGTCCACGTTTTCATGCAAGTTATTCTCTTTACAAAACAATGTTTACCATACTCTACAAGATGAAGCGTCCAGTTCGCATTACAACGCTTTTATAGTGCACTGTACGAGAAATGAAATGTACACAGACGCATTCAATTTTCAACTTTAATGCGCCAAGTTAGATGAAAACCAAGTATACCATTGTGCTGTACAGTCGGGGCTAAATATTACATGTGACTGCGTATAATGAGTTGGGCAGCTGTTTCAGAATGGAACATTAAGAAAAATAACCAATTATTTTTTAAAGCTTCATATAAATAACATTACATTATATTGAACACAAAAAAGTGAAATACTAAATTATCTGCATTATTAACACAACAAAATCATAGATTATTTTTGAACGAGCTACGGTTTTTTTGGCAGAAAGTAACAAGATTGATGGATCTGCTTAAAGACTTAGTTATTTTTTAATTTTAATTGGATAATATTTGAGTATGATGATCTAGTTAAGCTGCCAAACACGTATGCTAAGTTTTATAGGTGTATGTAGGATGTTTATCCTCGGATTTCACGAAAAAGAAAAGTGATATCGAGATGATTATGTTTATGCAGTCATCACGTCATGCAGGGACTCCAAATTAATTTGTTACTCCTATTATTTTAAACTTTTTAGTCAGTTTTTCGAAGGCGGTTCGATTCTTTCATTCAACAAGATATAATATTTTCAGCTTTAGGCGTCACAGCTTTAAATGTGTACCTATGTACATCTCGCTCATGCTCAATAATTATCCAGTTTGAGTAACAAAGATGACAACAGTCGAAAAGCTTTAGTCTTTCAAAATGGTTCTACTTTACCGCTGGTCTGCAAGGGGCTGTGCTCAAAGGTGTCGCACAGACAATGAAATGCACTATTACAAGTTTAATTACGTTGCTCGGACACCTTGCCCTCCCTGGGCGTTGGAAACGGCTTTTTTAGGTATACCTAATTGCCTAGCTCAGAATCTAAAGTCGTAACTGACTTTAGGAAATATTATAAATGCTCTAACTAATAAAAGCCTCAGGCCGCCGGCGGCCTGTAAACAAAAGTATGAAAAAGGAATCCGCGAGGCATAATCAAGTAGTGTTAAGGGCCTTGATTGATTGTCTGGTTCAATCTGGCCCTTATAGTGTGTATTCACACCTCTACATTTGTAGCTGTATACAGACGTGTAAGTATGTAACTTGAATTGTTGTTATCTTTAAAGTTCGTTCTCATCCCGACACTCATGTTTTATCTAATTCAAATTCAGATTAGCTTATTGCCATTATGACATTATAAAGAGTTTTATAGAGGTCTTTGGCGCCTGATATCAGGAATTATTCTTCCTACAGTACAATTAAGCCTAAGCATATTCGTTTACCTGTCTCGTCGGCCTAGATCAGTCTGCTGGCTTCGCAAACCCCACCACGGCAGAAATAAAACACCTACCCAAATACCTACCAAATTAGTTAAGTTAGCCTGTAAGCATCCCACTGCTGGGAAAGGCCTAACGCAAGTATGAGGTAGTATGAGCCATCCAATCCAACACACGGGCTCAGTGCGGATTGGCGGAGGGGTGTTTGCAAGGCAAGCGGCTAACCTCCAGTCAGATTTTATAAAGCCGCCCATTAGGCCTCTGTCTGGGCTTAACGACTAATATCAACTGATGAACAACTGCTTAACGTGGCTTCCGAAGCACGGTGATGCTCATGTAAATACGTCACTAATACGATCGGAATGGTCATCCATCCAAACACGACCGTTAGTTGCTTAACTTCGGAAGCACTATCAAAGCGCTGCCACCACTTCGCTACGAGCACGTTACCTACCAAATAACTATCAGAATTATCGCTAGTGCGCACAATCGCACTACAAAGCAGTTTTAGCTTGTTTGCGAGGGCGGGCGCGTGCAAAATTCAGCGTCGAGAGAGGAGAGACAATGAAATGAGCGGGAGGTGTCGCACCGCTCTACCATTCTCTCAGTGCATACTTGATGTATCGCGACGGAGGCGGTGTGGAGTATAAGAGGTAGCGGGAGCGGGAGCGGACTGAATTGGTGGCTACAGACAATTCGTGGAACTGTAAGAAGAAAGAAGAAAAGCTGAAACTCTACTTGTGTGTCGAACAGGTGGGCAGTGACATACGATGACTCAACAGTTCGTTCATGATAATAATTTCGCATCGGCTAGGTCACCAAATGTAGTAAAAAAGGTATTTTTACTGCTATTAACTTATTGCTTATGCATCAGCTACTATTGTTGGCAAATCCCTGTGCCTTAAGAGCCTATGGCCTAAGTAAGTATATTAAAGAGTAGAATAACTTAGATAATGTTTTTTCAAAATGTTATTAACACTAATAGTGTCATCTTTGAAAATAACTTAGTTAATAAACATTTTTATAAGTATATCATGAATATAGAGGTATAAATAATTCATTTTTCGTCTTTTATGGACTTTGTGATGTCATTCGTATACTTATCTAAAACACAAAAAGTAAGACTCGCTTACGGCTTTACCTTGTGCCGTGTTTCCCTAGGGCATTCGTTCAATGGAATCAAAGGATTTGCGTTCGTAACCAACGGTAATAATTGATGGAATGATGGGTGTCGCCACCGCGCGACACGACCATTGACAATTATATCGGTGATTCTTGAATTTCGATACAGTTGTCAGCAAACAATAATTTTAAAAGTAGGTACCAATGATTGGACAAGTCGATCATAAATTATTGGTTGCAAGAAAGAAATTTGAAAGTGAGCTCAATGCATTGCATTTTGCATGCAAAATAAGTTGGAAACTAGACAGGTAACCCACTTTATTAATTTAAATTTAAATATAAATATGTAACGAAACCAATTTTAGTAGATTTTTAAGCGACATCATATCATCATACTTATGTTCTGTTTCCAGCTATCTAAGCCCCCTGAAATATTGATTATCAAGGCACTTCATTATTAATTTAATCTCCAAATTTGTTAATTATCTATTTTATTTCAGGCATCTGTAGTATAGCATAACTAATCATTATACTACGACAATAAAAACGGTAAAAAATAATCTTGTAACTGTGTAGTTCTAACTCCATTATTTCACCTACCTACCCCCTCCCCCAAACACCTAGCTAGGCAAAGAGACAGCGTAGGTATCCGAGGGCGGGCGGTGTCGCTATAATCAGTTAATTACATGAATAATTGATGCGTCATTAGTCTGAACTACCCGCCCTAGGTGTAGGGGGTGGCGTTTAGGTAAGGCTGGACTTTAAACTTACGGAATTGGAAATTTTTATCGCACGTAGTCTTGTATGAAACCACTACCGAATGACATTTATCAGATTCAAGATAGACAAGGGCCAAATTTTTTTCTTAGTTATCAGTGAATTAATTGATATACAAAGTGTTTCAAAACAACGAGTAAAAAATTAAGGGGTGTTTCAAAACAACGAGTAAAAAAGGTTACTCAGAATCAGTAACTGAACAACTTTCTCCAAAAACATCGAAATATGCCAAAAAATAATTGACTCTCCATAGAAATCAGACGGGTCTCATGACCGATTTAGTATGGAAAGTCAAATTATTTTTGGCGTTATTCGACCTATGTTTCTACGAGAAAGATGTTCAGTTACTGATTCTGAGTAACTCCCTTCATTTTTTACTCGTTGTTTTGAAACATCTTGTATAATCATTGTATCAGTATGATATAAAATATTTCAGTAAACATTACGCTAGGCTTTTACAAATGTATCAAAATAATATTGCACTTTTTGTTTACTACTTAATAAAAAAACCGTCAAACCCAACGATATGGGACGCGATAACAATTGATTGGCTTTTGTTTCTGGAACCTTAGTGCTTGACTTACTACCTGTTTTTTTTTTCAAACTATTAAAGTAGCTTTACAAAGACGAATATATTGATGTTGTTATAATGCACCTAGTATTATGAGTCTAGCTCGACACGATCATTTATTTTTGATAAAAATATACAGAGTTTTAATTGAGGAGCTAAAAAACAAAGATCTACAGATCCAGTGTCATTATAAAAAACTTAAACTAAATATTTAACCTCCTACCCAACCTTGACAGCTCAAAGTCTATTACTTACCAAATAAATATTTAGGTAGCCTTAGACGCTAATAGCGAATATCTCAGCACTCAATTCTGGCGTTAATCAAAACAATAATTAGTTATTTAGTGTGATATTAATTCCCTTTGTTCTAGAGCTTCTTGTGAACGGTAAATATTAATTAAGTCAGCTTATTCCGGGAGCTGTTTGTAGATATTTGGTGAATTGTAAGGATGAGATTGTAAGAAACTAAATTACCACTTTGAATTGGTATTGGTATTACAGAGATACGGAAAAATTTAAGGCATGTTAACATTGAGAATTAAATTACTACATAATATATTGTTTCAGACCTAATTGAAATAGTAATTACTAAGTAGGTTTTTATTTTATTTGCCTTGCTATTATCATATTAAGTACAGTAGCGATTTTATACAGCTTTTTATGTATATGTTTATGTCATAAGTTTTACAGTGAAATAAAATCCGTCATTTGCGCAGACGAAGTCGCTGGGCGCCACCAGTATTTTATTATGAACAGAGTATAATTTACTGAAGTGTACTAACACTGCAAATTCAAATAAGGAGCTGACAGCATTCTGAATATTAATACAAGGAGCGGAGAGTCCCCGTAGAAATCAATTAATATGTTCGCTTCGTTAGCCGCTGTCGGGCTGACCCTCTGTAACGCTGTTTGCGGCCATCTGACGTTGTAACACACAGATTATATTAAAGAAAGGCCTGGGTCGGCAAATATTTTAACACTTTGACTGGCATTAAACATTACGAAGAATAGCACAGGAAACGTGTTTTTTCCGAGTAATTTAATAAAAACTCGTTAAAAAATATTTACAATAGTATTATTTAAAAACACACTCGGGCCCGAGTGGTCGGCACACAGCTTGCTGGTGGCCAAACACTGGGGTCGTGCGCGGCACTGAACGAGTTAACGAATATTTTATGGAAATTCTTCGAAAAAAGTTTTATGTCGATATACTTATACATTTTCAGTAGAGTTTCTGAATTTAACCGCCTGATAATTCACAGCACCAGATTGTATTCCAAATTGCGCAAAAAAAATGAAAATATAATTTCAATAAACCTATTTACAACCACAGAAACGCAAAATTTTCATTCAAATTTTTGGAGAAATTAGTTAAGGTTGGCCTTACATTAATGATAAATATTTCACGTTCAACAACAACACCAAACTTAATATATTGAATGTATACATTAAAATAAATAAAATGGCAATCACAAATTCAGAATAAATTAATTTCTAACCATTGAATAGTATTAAGCTTCACGGATCGTTAGGAAGCCGGCGGTCGCGTTAACAAAAGAATGTTAATAAACACATCATTGAGGGTTTAATAGATAACTTTGCAAATTTTGCCTACCTACATATGACGGTAGTTTTTCAGTAAATGAAACGTGGCTTTAAAATGCTTAAACCATCTCCATCTTGTTCGCCTACCCGATTACAAGGACATTACCATACGTTAAAACGGCACACCCTCCGAAATTACTGTCAATTTATCATTATGCATAGTTAATTTTCATTAGCAGGCACAAGTGTGGATCCGGTTAGCCCAACTATATTTTGATCATTAATTCATGTCGTGTCATCTTGTCGTGTATCAAAGGAATCGAATCAGACGCAGTGTGGCCCACGTTAATATTTTACAAGCAAATATAATATACATATTGATGGTGCTGCAAACGTGTTAATAACTCTTTGATGCGGCATAAAGGGGTGTAGTGATGATTTAAATTGGGTTAAGTATCCATTTCAAAATGCGCTTGAAAATTATGTGTCAGTAAGCTCAAGTGGCAGTGGGCAGGCACATAGCACGTAGAACTGATGGCCGTTGGCGCAGAAAAGTCCTAGATTGGAGACCCTTCGACCAAAAGCGCAGCGTAGGACGTCCACCGACAAGATGGACAGACCTTGTAAAGATCGCAGGATCGCACTGGATGCAGACCGCTCACAACCGGTCGATGTGGAAAGCCATGGGGGAGGCATATGTTCAGCAGTGGACGTCGTTCGGCTGATAATGATGAGGTAGATATTTAGTTTTTAGTCGAATTCATGTAAAGCTAACAAAGCATCTTAGAACGTTAATTTTTATTAATTTTGAGTCTAAAATACTTTTAAAATGCCTATAGTTTAAAAGTTATCTACAAAACACCACGTAAATCAATAAAGCTCGCTTAAAAACAGCCTTAAAAATGGGCGGGCACCCTAATTTGGCGGGGGAGGCGATTACGCCTATTAAATATGCAATAACGAATTTTTCTCGTAAAAAGCTGAAAAAACGGTAAGGATAAAATTGCCAATTAGGCGGCCCGCCCGCCTTTCGGCTGAAATTCAATTTGCTTCTTAAGTACACAAAGTGAGTGTTGGATGTTTAATATTTCGCGTTATGCGTAAGCTGGTGATTACCTAATTTAAAAGTATACGGTATGATTATATTTGAATGATTCCAAATTCCTTATGAAAGCTTCGTAAGGCTATATGACAGACGTAAGGACGAACACAAACCATATTAGGTATATAAAAATATTTAATCAAAGTTTAATAATCTAGGGTAAGCCAATATAGGTATTGCCCACTTCAAATTCAAAATCAAAATCTTTCTTCATTTCAATTTAGGTCATGAAATGACACTTATGATCGTCAAATATACAGTAAAAAAAATAAAAACAAATCCCTGAAAGGGCCGAAACATGTCTCCTTATCTTTTGGCCCCTACCAGCGCTTCGAGACAGAACACAGACAATTAGGCAAGTGCTCAGAAAAAACGCCGGAACAAACTTAGTCACCACCTAGCTGCCGTAAAATCAAAAGGCAATCACTGACATTGGCTATCATTGCCTCGTACTAATTGTATAGAACTCTAAATTCGTGCTCTAGGTATAAGCAAAATGCATTTTTTTAAATTTAAATTTAAATTTTTAAATTTTTGTATATAAAATGAATACGAAAAGAAAATCTTTAACTTTGTATTTACATTAAGAATATGTAAGGAACGAAATGAAATTATTCCTTTAAAATTTAAACAGGTTGCAGGTAAAACCATTTGGGAATGGAAATGTAAATTCAGGTGCAAAATATTCTTTACGTGTCCACAAGACTTTGAAAATAAAACCGTGAAATGAAATAACTTTTTGAATTCATTTTTAATAGAAAATGTAATAAGTAAGTTTGTAACTAAGTAGGTAATGGAATTCAAATTGTTTTAGATGTTGATTTACGTTTAATTTATGAGTAAGAGCTTAATTAATGAACACTGAACTTACATTGTACCATTGTGAAAATTATTTAACAATAGCAGATTCATATGCCTGATTTTTGTTTTTATAGTGTTTTGTCACTATACAATCTAATAATATAAATTGCACTTGCAAAAAGCAACCGTGACTCTGTGACAGACGAGAAATCGAACCCCGTGTCTAACCGTGACGGGGGTATGTAATTTATAATATAGATTCATATGGGTCAAATACCAAATGTATCTTTAGTTTCTTACAATGGCAGTAAAAACATTGTGAGTCAAATAGAAATGGCAAATAAACACTTACTATTTTGTCCTTTTAACCCTGTTATCTAAGGTACATGCACCAAAAACTGGCTCATACCTAAAACAGTAGTCACCAAGGTAAGTGCTCCAAAAACTAGCCACCTCAAAAGAAGACACGCATTACGTGATTACGTAGAGCCGCGGCCTAACCCTCGTAATTCCGCAAATGGCTGTAACTAGAGCCGCGGCTTTAAAATTGAAATTTATATGCGCGCATAATACATGAGCGCGGGGACTACGCTCAAAGACGGGTAAATGTACCTAGTAGTGCGCAATAGACTCGCATTGGAGTTTACATATTGATATGATATGTAACTTTATGTTTTGTGTCCAATTCAATTTAGGTTATTGGATGGTTTTCTGATGCGTGATGGAGATATGGAAATTGTTTGGTATCCAAGGCATATGGTTAGACTGTGCTCCCAAGAAAGTAGGTAGCATAAAAAAGGTAGGTACCGTAGGTAAACGAAGGTAGGTAAGCTAGACTAAGCTTTTTTAAGTAGGTATAGATGATTGATTAAAAAAAATTGCTTACTTTGCAATTAGGTAATCGATTATAAAACTTAGATTAGGCTAAAGATAAATCAAAACACACTTATTAAACGGATTTCTTCACAATTTTCCTTGTTACAACAAAAGGTTTCCTTTGTTTTTCAATTTTGCACTATGATGCCTATACTGTAATGTTTTATAACCAATCAAATAGGAAAAAAAACTATTATAAGGTCAAGTTTGAGTTATAATTAACTTATGATGCCTCTATTGTGAGTGGAATAGTTATATACATATTTCAATACAAATAATACATAGTCCAATTGAAGGACAGAGCTTACAATTCAAATGTGTCTTCAATCTTGAATTTCCAAAACCATAAAGAGCACACACGCCTAAGACCTCTTAGGTCGGGGTTGTCTGGTATTTTGCAGAGGTTTTTAAACCGTAAGCAGTTTAAAGTCCGCGGGGAGACGGCTGCATTAGCGGGTGGATTTGAGAAAATGTTATTATTTCGCGAAGGATTAGCGGTTGGCTTTTACCCTCGGATATGGGGTTTGATGGTTTGATGCTCCCCTTCAAATGCGCTTCGATTTTGTTTCGAAGAATGAACGGTTGGTTGGGATCTTGAAGGTCAGGATTGCTATGTGTTTGTTTACAAAAGTTATCGATTTACCTCTTTATAACAAAAAAGATACTAACTAATGTTACCAGACTGAAATGGAAAAGCATAACTCCATTATTGAATGTCTTCATTATAACAATATTTTAAATTAGTCGGGTAATATTTAATACTTAAGGTATCAAAGCACGGTATCAGTTTTCGGAATAAAAGGCTAATGTCTAGTCTCTTTTCTAAAGCAATAAAAGAATGTCAAGATAAACGCCAAACATCAGCGTTAATTGTCCAGCATAGAATCAAAAAAGATAACGTTGATTCCAATACAAAAAAATAATGTTTTAGATGTAAGTACGAAATAAGAATGGAGAAGAGGCATTATGAAATTCAAAAAATATACTTATTTAACTAGCACATGAGCCTCTCTAAACAAAATTTCAATCGGTATTTAAATCACACTCGATTTTAGAGGCAATTGGTTCAGTTAATCCAGTTACGGCATACATAACGCATCTCACAACACTCGAGCGTTCTCATAACAATAATCGAAACACATTTGTTCGAATAACGCGTATAAATTGAGACGACACAGTCACTCACCCGGTCCAAACACCACATAAATATCAATGAAACGCGGCGCGAGTTATCAAATTAGAAAAATTAAAGTGATAAATAAAGGCCAATTAAGCGTTATTGCGTAAAAAACGCATAAATTAATGCGTGGAACGGAACGGCGGACAAAAGCGCGGGAATTGTAGCTGTCAAGTGGCGAAGGGGTGGGCGGTGCGACGGATCGGGTGTCATGTCACGATAGCTTGTTTTTGATTGGATTAAGTTTTGATACAATAAAATTATGAGTCCCTTATTGATTATTCAAATGTAGGTTAGTTGAATAGAAAAATGATACCATTAACTAAAAATCAATATTTTTACTACTTTTACGACATAAACAATACAAAAAAAGGAATTAAGACTTATTTCACGTACCTATACTCTTGAACTATGCGACTCGTTCTTTAGATTTAATACTATTTCCAGTTTTATGTTTTAAAATTTCTACAAAGGTTCAATCACTTTCCAATGCAGCTAAATGATGAGCAAATATGAAACGTGACACAAACTTATTACATTTTATAAGAAATAAAGGAAATCATTTATTTATATTATATAACATCACAAACACACACATGCAAAAACACGCTTCACAAACAGATAAGATATTTAATATGTTTTGATATTGTCAATTTTACAAATCTCGTGCTACATAAATTGACACCACTTGTCCTCAACTCATACAAACGGTTTCATATTCGAAATTTAAATTTCAAGGAAAACGTCACAATCTTGTCGTCGTATTTGCTTCTCTACACGTAGTAATAACAACTCACTGTATCGACGTCGATATTTCGTGTAATTACATCTCTAACCTACCGCACGTGGTTCTCTAATTACTCGCTCAAATTGCGTTAATTAGAACGCGCCTGAACGAAAGGGTTCGCTTAAATAAGTATCGTCATGTAACAGTCGTTCCATCCGTCATTGTCGGGCTATGGGGGTAATATGCATAATTTTATCGCCTTATTAATTAATTATTATGGATGCTATGATCGCTTTATTACGAATATAACTTGTTGGTTTTAAGGTTTGAATTTAGGTCGTTCTAATTTTACACTTTATAGCGTAATTTTTCTAGACGCGTATAGTAGTAAAACTGTTAACATAGTATTTTTGTTTTTAAGCATAATGAAACCTTTTTAATTGCTTTTCATGTTAGGATGCGGGTCAAGAAACTCTAAAGATATTTAAAAAAACTTGTTTAAAGGTTTTATAATTGAATACCTTACCTCTTTATTGTTAGCAATACTTATGTATATGTTATGTCTAATATGTTTAATTTTAGAACAAATTATTTTATTGATAAGAGTATAGTATAAGCTCATCATAAATAATTAAAAGAAAACGCTTCTTTTAACTCTACTTGACGATAAACAATACTTTTCGCAGCAATAAACCGAACTAAGGCCTATCACATACTCCTACGAGATCATATTCAAATACCCAATTGTGATTCTTTGAAGCATCTACACCGTGGATAATCTAAAACAAATTGTTACGTTCCCAAGACACTCGCTCAAAGGAGATAAAACTAAACTGTTTAACATAAAAGGTAGATTCACAGCAGTGGAAACATCAAAAAGGGGCTATTATGAAAAATCGTAACGCATTTACTGGGCGGACTTGTGTGTATTATTCATGAGAAAAATTGCTCCTCGGATCGTACCTACCTGCTCCGGAGCGGAGCTGTTATTTATACGCGTTCCGGGCCGTAACAGACGAGTATTGGGGGTGTGCGCCCCGCCCTACGCGATGTGTTAAACTTAGGTGGATTATTCTGTACCGTTTTACATAAAAAGATAGGGAATATTGGATGAGTGTAGAAAACTTGAGTAAAAGAAAATAAATACTTCTTTTTTGTTAGCAGGCGAATGTAAGTAGAGAGATACCGACATGAGAGCAAAATATCTACGAAAACTTCACTTGAAGAAGAAATGGTTTTATTATAATTGAATGTAACGAGATTGATACCATGTAAGTACCTTATTATTTTCGAATTCTAGATATTCAATTCTAATGCTAGTGACCATGTAAGTTTAAATCAATATATTTATTTATACTTTATTGCACAACCAAAATTTGTACAAAAGGTGGACTTAACACCACATGGCATTCTCTACCAGTCATACCTTTGGGCTAAGCAGAAATGATTATAATATAATATAATATACATAAGTTTTATAGTTATATTAATAGGCAGTATAGTTAGTTCCCTTAAGATATAGTAAAATATTTTAGACTAAAAAGGGGGAGCCAATACAATCTTGGTCTAGTATTTCTTACAACATCTAGTGTTCTACCTACATTGGCCTGTACATATCCCGTTATTCACAATTCCGCCCGCGTTATTCGCATTGCATTACAAACCCATAGTTTCATAGCCCCCAGACAGATAACAAATGGGACGTCTCTCTCGTAACGCTCGACATTTATCCCCGAACTTAAGAACCCTACTCTGAAAGATCTTATCAATTTCATTTAACTACTGTATATCAATTTTCAATTTCATGTCCTGTATGGGGGTTAAATGTAAGTGGAGCCGCAAATTCCTGATTGCAGAAAGAACTCTTTAATACTAATTTTTGTTTATTTTGTCTTCTTTCTCTTTGAAGATAAATACAGATTACAACAATTACAAAAAATAATATTACGAATAACATAACAGCAGTCAATTACTAAGAAAATTACAAAATCCATAGACAATTACGTACAGTTATCAAAAGGTCTAAAAGTAGATAAAAATACACAAAAAAATCTTTGAAAATTAAAAAATATGATAAATATCATCACACACACGTTTCTAAATTAGGTATACTACTGTATTCTGCCCATTTTTCTGTTTATACATAGAACTTAAGAAATAATTGGTGTGCTGTCCCGCGCATATTTATTTATTATTTATTTATAATGCAACTGGAAAATTTAAAGGTAGTAAGAGTGGTATCAAGAATCGAGCCCAATAAGGATGGTGTCGTACAGGGTAGGGTCTCCGGGCCTTGTTACTCTTGTTAGCAATCAGGGCGTTTGTCAGTAAAGACGTTAGGCGACGCGCGTGCCTCGCCTGCCGAGTCTGCGGCGGGCCTTAGAGCGGTCACAGACTTGCGTTTGTCGAGCGATTATTTTCCAACTACTTAGATAACCAAGATTGGATTATATTAACTGTATAGTAAAGCAGACAGAGCGTTTCTTAATGACGCTAATGCGGTAACAAAACCTTTCTTTTCCTAAAGGTAAATTTTAGGGTTTAGGCTTCTATTATATCTTTGAAAGGAACTAATTCTAGTAGGCAAAGATAAAAATACCTTTGCTTACTATATGCACAGATTTTAAAATCCATGAAGACGGAAAACGGATATGAATCGCCTCTATACAAACTTATGATTTCATTCAAATATATTTATCTAGGTATGTCACAAGATTAAAAGTGAAGATGAAGACTTCGTATCGGACGTTAACCTGCTAAGACTGTAGTCAGCTTTAAGCGAACAGCCAATAGGGTTTGCTTAAATCGTCTTGGAGACAATATGGCCACCGTGATTTGAGGCTTTTTCGAAATTGGTTTGTTTTTTAGACCTTTTTCGTTTTAAAAATGTTCTAAGGCGTAGAGCTTTAGATATATTTTTGACTGAACATAAACCATCGGATATATTTACCCTTACAAATGTTACTTTTACCATTAAAACTTGGCGTATATCCCTTATAAGTAAAAAGAAAAAAAGTTAATAAATAACAAAATAATTCAATTTCACGCGACTCGTTCGCCAATCAAAAACAAAATACAATCACATAATCAACCGCTCTAAAAGAAAAATCTCTTTCGGCTTACAGTCGCATTAAATAATGTCACCTTCAGTCGCTCGCCGGATTTAAGTCCGCGTTCAGAGCTCGCGGCGCGCGCAGAAACTCAATTATCATATTTTATACCTCATAATACTTACGAGAGAGATATTCAATTATATAATTTTTCCTCTGAAAAGGGAATCCCTTTTCATTTCTCATTTGGATTTTTCTCTTAAACAATTACGGAGTCGCCTCGGGTATTCACGGGTATTCTAATTTATCTTTTAACAAGAACGGAATGCTATGTTAACTTATGCACGGACCGCGTTAGCTGTTTTCGTTTATTAAAAGTGTGTTCCGCGGATGATTTTATGAGTTTCGGCGAGTTATGAATTTGTTTGCGCGCGGAATAGAAATGAGCTCATTTCATGCTCCTCGCTTGGTTTATTCTTGATTTATATGCGAATATTGTATGACTTGGCGATTGCGAAATTGCTAATCCGGTACAGCTCGTTAGAAAAATGCTGACTGAAAACAAATAGGAACGGAATAAATAAGATATAACGCCGCGTCTTTTGCAAACTTCGAACATAATTTCATATTTGGAACGGCGTCGCAAATAGAATTTGAATCCAATCCCGAACGCGTCCGGTCTACCGAAACAACATAATGAATTGTAATCTTCGCTTTGACAGAATCAAAGTTTAATTCACAGCATAATTCGGACAAATGAAGTTCGAACAACTCGATGCTCAAGCGGTCCGAATTCGATTCATGAAACTGGCGGATCGGATTCTGCGAAACTCCGGTAATCGCATCGCGCGGCCGGGAACACAAATTATTCGTGAGCCGAAACTCGGTAACTTCGTCAACCCTATAAAGGAGGCGAAGAACAAAGCGAACCACAATTGAGTGTGCCGAACCTCTACCTGGGTCGATGGAAGTTTTTAAAATGGCGGCTCTTTGATAGCAAACTCGATAAGGGCGCCGCGGGACGCGAAAATGCAATTTGCTAGAATCGCTCCGCCTTTGACGTCGCTTGCGACGAGGATTTGCTTGTTTTCCTTTGCCTGTGCTATTTATACGTGAATAAACTAAAAATGTAGGATACTAACGCGAGATGAAAGTTTGAACTAACGATTGGGGAAATAGAAATTGATGCCTGTAAACATGATTTATTTTGACTACCTTCTTTTGACTTCTCTGAAACTTTTCAGTCACTTAGTATTTTCATCGTTGTACTACAGAAATGAAACGAATGCTAATGACACTACTTACATGTGTATATACGACACAATAAACGTATGTATGCATTATTATTTATTATATTAAGTAGGCATTGCGCATAGGTACTGTTCATCTACTAAAGCATAAAAAATCCGCAAATTTAAAAATGTACAACATAATTTTACCAAAGTGTAAATAATTTTGTACGAGTCAACTCTCCATGGCTCTTTGCGTTCAAAAAGCTATAGCTATACCATCAACTGCCCATAACAAAAAGATAACCTATAAAAATACAATATGCAGTCATAATAATGACAAAATTAAACGAGAAAACAATTTAAATTACAAACACCATTTTATCATACGTCAAGTGGAATCCGCCCAAGATGGGCGCTTGGGCGGGCGGGCGTCGCAAATGACTAAAGTTTTAAGTGGATCAGCATAATTTTTATTGGGTAAATCATTTCTAGGGGGATATTACAGCATGCCAACTTTCCGAGAGGCACGGACTGCTGAAATGTGAAATAACCATGACTTTTTAAAATTCAGGGTAGTACTCGTAGCAGAGATGCTATATTTTTAACCACATTTTTTTCTTTCATTATTAATTATTTTGTATCTTCATTGTTATTCAATATTTACAAAGAGTAGTGTATATCTTGAATTACAAAATTACCTTGTCTTTCAAGTAAGTAGTGTTGGGCGACAAAGCAGTTTTGCTTGCATTAACCGCAAGCAGGTTAATTTTTTTTATATCTAATCATCTTTTTAAGGCATTTCGGTTAACTAAGGGACAGTAACATGACCCTAATCCTTTCTTCATCGGTAGTAATGGTAAAGTTACGTTACCAGCGGTTGAATATTTACAATTGTGTGTGTTTTGAAGAAAAAATACCTTAACCAATGGTCATTAAAATAGCCATTCCGACATTTGTTAAGGTAGTTTTCTTCAAAACACACACAAATATTCAACCGCTGGTAACGTAACTTTACCAATACTACGGATAAAAAAAACTGGCCCTTAGTCTACACACACATGACCTAATTTTTATGCATTTTAAGATTTCTTACACGTTACTTTCGCGTTCGTTTCGAGGTAGGATTATGTGTTTCTTGAAATACATCAACATCTGGTTCTGTGGTGTAGCAGGCTAAAGGAGGTCATGTTACTATTCTTTACTTAACCGAAATGCCTTGAAGATTCTTACGGTATTATTAAAAATCTTGAAATACATATAAACCTACTAGCCTTTTACTAATTATTTTTCTTAAATTGCCACAATCAGCTCACAAAGCAGGTTAGTCAGTAAACCATCCTGTTATTTTTACGTTTAGCTGATATCATATAGAACCAGTGTTAAATAAGCAAGGCAATTCAAGTGATGGAGTCCCGGGACTACAGTATTATGTGGACACCCTAGCATCGCATTGCAATGCAAATTGTGAGAATGATAGCGCAACTCCCTTACAAATTACTTTCCAAATTTTAATTTGTTATTTGCAACCACAATTAAGTTCCGTTACATTTTGAATGCGATGATGACGAATTATTTACTTCTGATGTTCATTATGGTTCCTTGACATAATGAAGTATGTAAACAAAAGAACTTAATTATGAAAAACGTATTTAAGTTAACGATTTATTAATTGTAAAAGATGAAACTTTGTAATTTAACTGTAAGTAAGGTTATAAGCGAATACTTTACTTACTTTATTTGCAAAAAAACGACTGACGTTTCGACAGACTCTGCCTGCCTATGAACAGTATTTTATTACAAATGTACACGAAATAAATTCGGCCGTCAAGTGTTTAATCAAATCAGTAGTTTTCCTGAGCGCGAAAACAAGCCCATAATACTGAGGTAAAGTTTCCTTTGAAAAAAGTTAATAGGGTACTAAACTAAAACCTAACCTAACCTTTCATATCTATTTAGTACAAATTCGATGTTCATATTTCTCAAACATCCGAACGTTGGCGCATTTACCTCGTCGTTTTCAGCGTACATTCGCGAAAAAAGGTTTATTACTACTAGCAACACCGGCCGCTAACAGCTTTCATCCAATCGAGTCCGCTCGTTAACGTAACGAAACTAACGGCAACGGTAACGGAACCTGCAGGGTAACGGTACGTAACGAGAGTAACGATGTTACCGCGCGTTCGTTTGTTGCCCGAAAACTCTTTTCTGTATTGCTTAAAGGATTTTCGACCTTTTTGGGTTGTGACAAGATTCGTTTTCGAAGGTGTTGGGTGGACTTCGTTAGTACTAGATAGGGTTGTAGTTAAGCTATTACAGTAACAGTTGTAACTAGTTTGATTGCTCGAGCAAACATTTTGGTAAGATACGCAGAAGTTTGTAGTGTGGTCGGTGGAACAGGGTAATAAAGATTTCGCCAGCTAAGATGTGTATAGAGTCCAACCAACTTATAGAAAAAATACATCAACTCAAAAAACAGGATTTTAAAATAATACAGCAAGATAGTCTATTAAATTATATTTCTACGTCCTCATTTCCAATCACTACTACTTACCCTACACTTAGTTAGTCGCATACGGTATTAACCTCTTAGTTTTTAATAATTAGGAAAAGTAAAAAAGGCAAGGAAAAGTTTTTATTAACGAAATCAAATATCATACTAAGACAGCAATGTCCACAAACAAAATCGGCCACAAAAAGCCGCGTCTTTCCCTCCATTGTGTAACGCCCTTTAAGGGATTAGTGACGCCAGCATCAAATGACCATAAAAAATAAATCAGCACCATAGAGAAGAGATTGAGCGGCGTCCTATAGAGCAAGGATTGTGTGACCTCAACCCTTTGACCGCATATCGCATGCGGGCGAACGCAATCATGCGAGAAAACGGGGTAATTATTGTGACTTTTTTTTTGATACTTTAAGTGATTCCTGAGATTCAATTTGATTTTGAAGGGCTAGTTTTGGCAACTAGCAATAAATTCAACGAAATTTTACTTTTAATAAGGGATCAATGGTTTTTAAAATTCACTTCATCAAAGATACTTACTAAACTGGTTGGATAGATATGGCTCAATGCTGTGCAAAAAGAGAACAAATGGAAATAATAATACTTTAAAATTCAATACCAATTTATGTATTATTTCATTACATAGTTAGTGCTCATTATTAGTTAGATAAAAACGAGTAGGTACCTTCTGCACCTTTTAACGCCCATTAAATTACTAAAACACCGTATCAAAAGTCATCAAGTGCACTGACATTCACGCCAAAACGGTTTGATTAACCAAAAACAATTCCCGCCCATTCCCCAAACAAACATACTTGACTAAAGGCGGGTCTACACGGGCGGCACGCGCGAGCCGCGTGGCGCATGCGATTCACAATATTGCCCGCGGCGCGCAGCAGGCGACCTCATCGCCAATCTGCTCAGGCGCGAACGAAATGTGTCCTGATGCTTTTGTAAACGATATGGTGGTGTGATTATGCTTGGTTTGCTACTGTTATTGACTTTATTTTGATTAGGGTGCTATCGTAGTTCTTTGCGCCCTTGCTGTTTGAAATATAAGTTTCGAGGAACACAGAAGAACGGTATTTGCTGCTAGTGTTATACCCACGTGATACTACTTAATAATGAGCAGTTTAATATCTCTATGATTTTAGGTATATTCATAAACGTTATATATCTCACACTAGATGATGTTGGCGAATCAACAGGAATTATTTTTAACGTTGATGGAAAACAGTATCCTATGCTATATTCATAAAGGTACGAGAGCGCCATCTCTTGATGATAAAAAAACATACTTAAAATAAAACTGATACGTAAAGTGTAAAAACACAAACTTATAGCTAGAAAAGCAAACATAGCGTTATAAAAACGAAAACTATTTTTTGAAACTGCTGACTCACAATTTTAAGACGCTCTTCATCTATCCCTAAGTATTCATTAACAAAAGACACTTCCCCAAATGATTCTGGCAATTCAGGGTACGGAAATCAAGATGCAATTACGGTACATTTGGCATGAATGCGTCCACTCACGCTTGCACGCTCCTCCGGTCGTGTGCCGTTTGCGCAGCTTTTTGTTTATACGTCAGATTCGAGTCAATTTAGCGTTTGGTTATCGCCCATTACACTGCAGGGTGGCAGATAGGGGTACCACATTTCTTTTAAAAACTATATAAAAATATGATAAAAATAAAATATAATGTCCGTTATTATTTTACTGTTAATTACGTTGGCAGTGAAATCCTACTATCCTACTACTATTATAAAGGCGAAAGTTTGTATGGATGTATGGATGTTTGTTACTCTTTCACGTAAAAACTACTGAATGGATTTGAATGAAACTTTACCACAATATAGCTTATACATCAGAATAACATATAGGCTACAATTTAGGGCTCTGCAGTGCTTAGTTACCGTATTTCTTACTTATTACTAGACTAGACGGGACGAACCTGAAGTCCACGCGAACGAAGTCGCGGGCAAAAGCTAGTAATTACTATTTCTTAACTTGAAATAAAGCCTACCTTATATTTTATCTCCTTAGCCTAAGGTGCAACGAAAGAAAAGAAAAACATATAATTTTATAATTTAACAAATTTCAGCATCAAGGAAACATTATATAGGGAATCATGAATTAATGACCCAACCACAGAATATATAATGGACCCAACATCAAACCACCGCTGTGTCGATTATAGCGTTTTTTTAACGCGGCAGGAACTCGCCGCCCGTGTAGACTCGCCTCATTGTCCACTGATTGCAATCGGTTCCGTCTGCCATTAAGCTGATATTTGTGTCGATTTTATTTTTTTCTGAGCCGTTATTAATGGTGACGATGGTGATAGATTTTATTGATGCCGTTTTGATACACTGGAGCTTTTTTATTGATTTAAGTGGGTGGAGTGCTTTGACTGGACGATTAAATACATAAAAGACTACTTATTAAAGGTTTTGTGACTTTTCTTTTTCACTGAATGTGACTACTTCGTTATGTATCGCTTAAACTTAAAAAAAGGACTTGTAATGAAGATTAAAAAATATTTGCTTTGTAGACGCAATCAAACATTACGCCTCTGGCATTAAAACATAAGTAACTGGGGCCTAGGTAAAAAGTTACTTAATATCTTAGATACCAAAAAAAATGGCATGACAGCTATGCCGGCGGCACGGCTGGTGGATACACCATGACTGCTAATGTTAGAAGTCATGGTGTTTCTTTTGATTTCTTTTGAAAGAAGTACCTAGAGTAATGAAAGTGTGTCGTCGCCATAATATAATCTTCTAACGTTCGCATAAATAACGATTACAAAGCAGTCGTTTCGCGTTGACTCACATCGCAGCGGCAGCGCAGTACAATAGAACGGTCCGTGTTCATTAACAGCATTAATTAATGTTTAATTGAGCCAAATAGAGTATCAATTTAGCGACGCAATTGGATCATGCATCCCGCTCGCTGCTGCATACTTATACGAGCTGTTATGATGAATTGAGTTGGGTACCTACACAGATGGGACTGTGTTCTACGTTTTGAGCCTAATTGAAAGAATGAGGAGCGGAATGTACTTGTTTCTTCTACTTCTTTATTTCATTATTTATGTTACACAATTTACATTAAAAAAACATATTTCAATACCAACAATATAACCTATTTAGATTTATACGTGGTAATGAGAGTCACTATACTACTCGTTACAATTTTAAGACAATATGTAGTTCTTATGTATCTATTTTTATACATTTAGCACTGTTTTCTAAATTACTTATTTGTTCAATAATATTGCTAGGATATTCATCTAAAGTAGATGGCAGGAAATACTCCCACATTCTTTTACCATGAACAGTGTTGCATGAAGGTAATATATATCTGTTTGAAACTATGTTTTTACAGATTATTTAATAATTATACTAAGTAATTGATAAGGAAGGTCAACTTTGTCTGGTGAGACTCGAAAAGTCGAGATTTTTGCTCTGGATCACAAAATCTGATCTCAAGCGTGCATTTGATACGTAATGGATAATGTTTAAAAATCCAAGTTTTCAGTTTACCTATTACAATTAGTATGTTTTTATTTCATGCATGTCATAGTTTAAGTTCTTTGGCTTAAAAAATGTTTTATAGTCAAAATAGTGTCTTTTTGCCAACGACGATTGCATTTCAGAGAAAAAACATCGCCTTAATTCGATCAGGCAATATTCAGAAACTTCAGAACTCAGGATCATTTAAATTGCTTTTTTGCAGTTTTTCAGCTTTTGTTTCAAAGACTGTAACAATATTGAGACAAACATGGCCGGTGAGTCAGGAAGCGCGCGCAGCGTCCAAGCCGTTCCATTAAGAACTAATTAGCGGAATTGACTTAAATAGACAAGCAATTACTTTACGCGGCAATCAACGCGGTTAGCTCTGTGACTCTGTGTATGAATATATGGATCTCTTCTGGGAACATCGTGGAGTATAGTCGTAAAGGATCAAAATTCAAAATTCAAAATCTTTATTTCAATTTAGGTCATGAATGACACTTATGAACGTCAAAATATACAGTAAAAAAAATAAAAAAAAATCTACGCAACTAGTACAATAAATCTGAAGAATAACGCTCAAAGAAGTTACAATATACACCGCAAAACTAATGCGTTCGTAATGTTATCGAATTATGTGACTGTTTAGTTTTATAATTCAAAAGATAAGTTTACGTACTTGGTTTTTATCACGGACTTTAAAAAATTAGAAATTTCTGAACAAAAGGGACAATTTTTTTTAACAATTATCTACTAGTACCGAATACCAAGGAACGTACAGGTTCGACAGTTCTTCTGAAAGTCTACTAAGATCATGTAGTTCCAAGTAAATGGAGGGCCCATTTGTTGCTAGTCTTATTATTTAAGCTCAGAATAGCTTTTTCCAAATCTTGCCACGTTCGTTCACAAAATCTGCTAATAAGCGCATTACCAAATTGCCCAGTAGATTTGGTACAAATTGACGAGCGCGTCAGGTCGGACCAATGCGATTATGTGTGTATTAGCGACGCGTCGTGTCGTCAAATGCGCGCTAACTAACTTATCCGCCGCCCTTTGTGACATGTGGCATGCTGTTATTGTAGATTTTAGAAAGAAAAAACATTTATTCAGTACCAACATGAAATACAAAAATATTTTTTCAAAATTTTGCTTTTAGTTAACACTTAAAGCTAAACTAAACATTTTGCTCTTACTACTAAGATAACAAATATTGGCACTGAAATGGCCTTTGCTCAGTATGTGTCAGTGACGGCAGAAGCACGTCACGACTACTGGTATTCTGCGTGGACCATTTAGGATTAGCCCTGGGCGAGACCACCAGCTATCACAATAGATATCTATATTTAATCACATCTGACTTTGTATATATGTACTTACCATCACTATCATTATGTACCACAAATTCAAACAAATGAATGAATCTGTTAAAAGTTACTCAGTATAACTTTGCAAGTTCAGTGATTACAGTTTGATTAAAGTTTTATTAAGAAACCCAAAGGTTGTCTGGAACAAATCACTTATAAGACCGCCTAAATTGTACGTTATATTCAGAAGAATTTGTAGGGTATAAAAACCTATGTGATGCGCAATAAAGAGATATCATATCTTATCTTAATGTCAATGTATAAATTAGCCTATTTGGTTATGGAATTATGTTTTTTATTTAGGTGTGTGTTAGCATCAGGTCTTAATTTTGTAAGACCCTTCTACCCTTCGTGGACTCTTTCTAATACCTTTATGACTTTGTCATTAGCCTTACTTATCCGAAATTGAATGCTAATCTATTCATATCTGAAAACTATAAGAAAACAATACCCTAATATTCTTAATTCACCGACTTGTTGAAAGCGACCCGCGTAATTATGGTGTCCCTGATAAATGTCGTTTTAATTACAACATTATTTATTAATTTTGATTCCTGCATAGCTCTATGAAGTGTTATTAAGCACAATGCTATCATCAAAACACTGATAGCATCTAAATCACCGACCTCACGCCGATCATTGCGCACTGTATACCGATAAACTTCAAGATATTTTAACTTTGAGCCTTAAAACAAGGGGTCAGGGTTCACAAGGTGTTCGTGGATGTATGTGTGGGGTGAAACGGGCCGATGTAAATCTATTTGTCATATTAATGTGGGCAATTAGGCAGCATGCGGGTGCGTAAAGGGTTGACTCGCGCGAATCCAAGAGCGTTACTTGCGCAGACTCGGGAGTGTTCAATATTTTCTCGTGTTAAATTTTGATATAGCATAGAGTTTAGTGTACAATACGTAATAAGAATTTACGTTTGTAAAAAATGGTAAAAGTACAAATGTAATCAATTTTTATTGAACACATGTGCGTGCAGCCTTCTTTAAGTCATTTTCTATACAATGTTATATGTAATTGGAATAATGCAATAGGAGCAAAAGGTAAATGTTTCATTAATTGTCCAAAAATGAGTTTTATTATGTGGAATACTTATTGGGACCACAACATGTAGGTCCAATTACTACTTATCTACGGAATCTTTTTCTTATTTCGGCTCACTCTTGTCCAATTTTAAATTCGCTGCACAAACTCAATGATGTTTTAATTGACGCTCTTAATTAGATTTAACGATGATACTGTTTTTAAAAGTGTATCAACTAAACAAACAGTTGTGTGCGGTCACAAACAAATGAGGACAATCAGTAATGGTGCATTCACATTGCAGATACTTTTATTTAAGTAACCTTTTCGAGACACCGTGTAATTCATAGAATAAGTTGAATGAACTGTAAACATTTTTTGAACTCATATTTTCAAAATGTGCTTAAAGTTGGTAAACTACCATTGCCCTAGGTTAATTATTGTTTAATAAGGGGATGGAAGAGATCGCTTCTAGCAATACTAAGTTATAGCTAGGTATCTTATGCACATTATTAACCTTCATGTATTCGTAAGTAACAAAAAATGGTTAGCCTTGCAAATTTATAACATGTTAGTTCAAACACTTAGTGGGAATTACAATCGCCAACTATAGATGTAGGAAACAAAACAATAATGAAACATCATCATCGAGCCAGCCTCTTGTCAGTGAAGTTTTTTCATAAAAACTCCAAATTAGGGAAGAAAGTGTGGTGGTTTCCCTCTTTCCTTTCACACCGCAGATTAAGAACTGGAGGTTTCCCGCCTCTTTATACCCGGTCAAAAGCCTTTCCTATACTAATCTTGAGCCCTCTGTCAGTCCTGATGCTGCTATCTTACACCAGGGGAGCGTAATAATGAAGACTTTATACGATGTAACTTACAATTGTTCTTATAACAATGAATGCTATGCTATTCAATTAACTTATCATTTGTGACATTTATAATAAGCAGTATAACGCGACGTTTTAGCGTAAATAAAAGTCATTTGTTTGCTTAAACAAATAAAAAAAATTGTATTCATTTTATGAACCCTGAGTAGCATTTATGTTATTACGTTGATCAGCCACGCAAATTAAAATTGTAATTAAGTGATAATTGCATGCTTAGCAAATTATGGCGAAGGAACTTGGTAATTTAATAAGGGTTAACTTGTTTGTTTTTTAAATTAATTTCATTTACTTATATTGACTTGTAGTTGTATCTTTTTAGGGTTCCGTAGCCGAATGGCAAAAAACGGAACCCTTATAGTTTCGTCAAGTCTGTCTGTCTGTCTGTCTGTCTGTCTGTCTGTCTGTCTGTCTGTCTGTCTGTCTGTCTGTCTGTCCGTCCGTATGTCACAGCCACTTTATTCTGAAACTATAAGCATCACATAGCTGAAACTTGGTAGGTAGGTGTATTTTGTTCACTGCTTTCCGATTCAGATACAAAAAGTTAGAAAAAATAATATTTAAGGGGGGGCTCCCATACATGAAACTAAAACCTAAAAAATATTTTTTACTCAAACCTATGCGTGTGGGGTGTCTATGGATAGGTCTTTTAAAATGATGTTGAGGTTTCTAAAACCATTTTTTCTAAAAGTGTAAGGTTTGAGATATAGACGCTTCCAAAGTGGTAAAAGGGGCGTCCTCCCCCCATCTTACTTTTGAACTAAGAAAGTGAAAATTTTGAAAAAAATATATGATGTAGATCTCAACAAAAACTTGCAACGAAAATTGGTTTGAAGGAGATCGAACCAGTAGTTTTTGAGATATTGCACATTTTTATCAACCGCAAATATAACTTTGTCTTTCATACAAACACTATGAAAAACAAAGTTATTTTTGCTGTCGCAATATATTGTGATGTTTTCGTTAAGTGAAAGTAAGTGGACCCTGAATTTAGTTAAGGGTGGCACGGAACTCTCAGTGCGCGGGTCCGACACGCACTTAACCGGTTTTGGTTTAGTGAATGTTATACTTAAACACAATGTGAATATGATGATAAGACATTCCACCAATGATCAGAAGATTTAGTGATGGGTTGTTGCAATAGCGAAATCATTGTCATAACTTATGATATCATAACTAACAACACTGATACTATTGACTCCCAAACGGGAGATGTTAGGAATCTGGGACAAATTGTCACCAAGTCGGGATGAAGGTACGGTCCAGGGCTCAGATTCTCGCGGAAATCGAACTTATTTTGTGTGGTCATTATTTTTTGTTTTTTTAACTAATTTGTCAATTACCAAAATCGACTCTTACCGTATTTGACCACATAATGACCCTAGAACTGAACGGGTCCATAGTTCGTTTCAATTTCAATGCAGGTTAAAGAAGAGATCTGAACGTGTAAAAGGTATCTAATGTAAGGTAAGAATACTAAATCAGAAAGAGTGCTGACTATCTGATGTAAGAGAATGCTTTTAGAACTAAGTCCACCTTTGTAAAACATTAATTGTTCCCCTAGTTGATTATCGACTACGGCGGACAGTCACAACGACTAACCGACTGCGCGGGACATTAGTGCACAAGTAATTGTCAAGTACATTTCCTTTAAACAAATTTGTAAATTCACTCATTTTGTGTGCAATAAAGAGTTATCTATCTTACTATATCTCACGTTAGTGCACTCTCTATTCCTTTACTCTTCGATGGGACATCAATCTGACATGACCGGAGAGAGATCAGGCGCAGGACCAACGGCTTTACGTGTTTCCGAGGCACGGGGGTGAAACAGCGCCAACTTCCAAACTCCGGGCTACCCTGACAATTTCTGAATAGAAAATCCCAGGTACCTGCATAATTTGATCGAACGCGGGATCTCTGGCGCAGCCGTCACTTTAAAATGCGACCCTCTAACCGCTGCGCCACCAAGGCAGTTTTTTCTTATTGTAAAATATTATTTGTGCAATAAAGTCTATAAATAAAAAGTAGATACTCTATTGGACATCTTTTGGACGGGTTAGAACGGGCAGAACTATAATGTAACGTCTTCCACGGGTCTGTCTCTAGTCTCTACACAGTTTCATTGAGCTTATTTCTACAATTACGATGCGCACGCGCTCCGTTCCAAATTCAAATAACGCAGTCGACTAAACGTATTGCCGCCGGGGTGAGGGCACAAAGGGCACTGCCCTGCAAATAGAGTGGTATGAGACGCAATTGAACCTTCATGGTTAAACGCATTTGTTTTTGACTGACAAAATAGTAATGGTTTATGGATTGTAAACGTTTTGCAGTTTGTAACGTCTAAAAAAACTCTCATCACTTGCTTGTTAACTGTATTTATACGATCACTATGTAAGTAACGAACGAAATTCATGATTCTTTATCGCCAATTTTCTTTCTAGGAAATCGTAATGTAGTTATTAAAATAATAGCGTTAGCATTTGATTGTATTGCATTGCTTGCATCATAATTTTTCGTAGCCAAGTTTACTGTGCTTCTAAAGTTCAATCGTCTAATTTTCTGCTGCCTCAAACATCCTTTTTACTTGTGTAGCTTTACATTTAATAAATTGAATGAAATATTGTATTTTTAAGTCAATCAACAAAAACATGAATTTTGTCTCAGTATTTTTCATTGGCAGGTAAATTATGAGACTACCGCACCTGAAAATGTATGTTCGAATCGGATTTCTCCCACAAATATCTTCATATTAATGTTATCACACATCCACAACCGGGATTAAAGGATGAAAAGCACATTAGAGAGGTGTTATGGCACGGCGGATTCGTAAGCCGAAGGCTATGCTTCCGGTCCGGTCGGAAACGCGGCCATTTTGTTCTAAGGCGACCATGTTTTGTTGCTCGCGCGTCCGAGTTATCTGATTGCAGGAGGTAATGTGTTTTGCTCTATTGCTAGGTTTTGATTGCGAAATGGAAACTAAATTTATTTTTTAAAAATCGCACTTCAAATAGTTAGTTACCGAATATTATAAAAGAAATCATAATTTTTTTTTGTATTGTAAATATTATAAATTGCACTTGTCAACTGTGTCGGTCGGGTAAGGAATTGAACATGCGTCTTAAGCTATCCGGGCTCATGTATAAACCACTGTAGGAAGTATAAGTTTGATTATAGAAAAAGCTATGGTGGTTTTGAATACTGTACTGTAACGGATTCCCAAATCACCAGTTCATCGTTTACCGCGATAAAATAGCTGATATTATGATAGAGCACAGGCATTACACAAGTTGTAAAAAGTCAGTTTTTCTTCACTAGTCGAATATTGTAGTTTAGCGAAAATATTCCTTTGACTAGTATTTAAATCCACTTGTGTAGGAAATACTTCAGTCTTACTTCTAGCCTACACCATGTTAGCTAATAACAATAAGATCTGACAAGAATTTTCTAAATACGAGTAAGTTACCCATGGTCCTCAGGACCAAGTAACTTTCCCGATACTAAGTGAATTACAGCAAGTCTCCGGCATAATAAATTAACGTTAACTTAAAAGTTAATTTCCCGAGCGGAAGCGAGTTAACCTCAATTATTATTATTGACCATTACCCCAGATTCGATTACTGGCAATCTTGAGAGTTTGACAGCTCAAGCAACTTCAAACTTAACGATGTTTAAGTTGGTGACTCTACGAAATTGATCGGATTTTGTTTACGATGCGATAGCCCTTTGTTTTAGGTGATCTACTATATAAATAACTTGCAATAAATAAATTGATTGATTGATTGATTAAAAATAAGTCGGGTTTTCCTTCCTGATGCTATAACTCCAGAACGCACTAACCGATGTCGACGGATTTGTATTCATTGAAAAGGCCTCAAGCTCCGTGAGGTTTATAGCAAAGAAAATTCCCATAAAACGGAGCAGGGGCAGGACGGGGCTGGGGTCGAAACGAAGTTCGCTGGGACCGCTAGTTTTTCATAAAAATAAATAAATAATAAAAAAAATCTTGGGCATTTCAATGCTATATTTTCCAGTTAAGTTGATACAAACATTAATTGAACTCAGTTCAAAAAAATAATCAATGGTTTATCAAATGTCTGGTGGCACTCTCTAAATCTCTACTTCTTGTAGTAAAAATGCACTTAAACAATTTGATCGCTATAGATAGTACTTCAGATTAAATTGGTTGAGTAAAAAAACGTTCCTGAAACAGCAAACCTTAATTGTTTTGTTAATTAACCTAAAATAGTAACCATAAATTTAAACAACTCTAATACATAAACAGACATTGTGGGCCCTAAACCGTAAAAAAACAATTAAAGACACCATAAAGTAATCAGGAATTTTTCATGCAATCCTCGGTCATAATTAGAATCAATTCAAACGGCCTCTCAGCAATTAGATTGCTCTACCGCATCGACACTAGACGAATTGAAGTGAGCAAACGCACTGTAGTTCTTGTAAGTTGGATTTTTACAGTATTTTTTTTCTGTTTTGTTTTTTACAGCCAGGAAATTGGTGTGTGCCACTCTCGTGATTCGGATAGCGCGTTGATCCTAGAGCTCTATTTTTGAATCACTCGCGTCAAGATGGCGTGTGATATTCAATAATTACAGTCGAGTTTCGGAACGAAAACCAGTTGTAATCTACACAAAAGGATTTGAAAAATCATTGCTTAATTTTTTTTAAAACTCACGTCTATATTTCGCGTGGTTTTCGTTGATTTTTTATTCGTTTTCGAACGAAAATCACACGCCATATCCAAGCGAGTGATTCAAAAATAGGGCCCCTGATCTCTCGTTGGTCATGTCGGAGTATGTACCACTGTGCTATATTCAATGTGCTTACACCCATGACCCAAAAAAGAAAAAAACATAGCTAAATAGTTCGTCATTATATCGACTCGATTGTTTTATTTTGAGTACCTATTTACCTAATTTTCGCTTTAAAATAAGTAAAATTTTATTTAAATATACGGTCGTTATCAAAACAATCTCCAGACAACCTTCAGGTGAATTACAAAACAATTCAATTCAGTTCAGATTCAATTGGTCGTTAACGTATCAATCTCGACCCAAATATCGTATCAATCGACGCTCAATCGGTTCCAATTGGATTTGTTCGTGACGACAATGAGATATTGTCACAAATTGTTGCCGTTAATTTGTGTAACATATTTATTGGAGGCTCAATGGTCAAGATCAGTTGGTTACAGAGAAAATGTTCAGTTACAAGAAATGTTAGTAAAGTAAGTACATAGATTTAACGGTGCAACGCCCTATTTCCTAAAAATATTTTGTTACGACAGCAAAAACGACCCTCAATATTATCAATATAATGCGAAATTGCAATAAGAATTGCTAATTTGACAGTAAAGCAGAGCTTTTGAACTGTCAAAACTGTATCGCAATACGCACCCAGTATGACCCTTACTATGAGTTTAGGTCGGTTTTACTCGCTAGCGACGACGTAACTTTTTGTATGGAAAATTTTAGTTCTGCAAGTGACCGCTAGGGGCGCTGTGCAATTTTTCATAGACTTATTTACGTAGTTGCTAGCGAGTAAAACCGACGTAAACTCATGGTAAGGGTACTGATCCTGACTAAAAATCTTAAAATAACGCATATGTATTCAGTTTTGGGGTAACAAATTCATTTGGAGTCGGTTCTTGTCATGATGTGTGTAGACTGTTTTCGTTTTCGACAAATCCGTGGACATTCATACAAACATATTTACAATAACGACGAAACTTATTTGAACTTGTTAAAAAAAGTAAAGCAAGATAGCAACAAGTAGAGCAATATTAACAAGACCATATCATCATAGTTTAAGCTTGTCATTCCAATAATTTAATATATTTTTGAAGTGTACCTAGTGCTATATCTGTTTTTACCTCATCCTGTGCGTAAAGTTTAAAGAGCAAATTTTTGTAAAAAGTCCTCTACCAACTTGACGGTTATTTGTGGGTACTTGAAATCACGGTAGTAGCACATATGATAATTTTTTAGAAGGAATACTTTAAGACGTTCCGGGACAGTAAAAGCCTACAGGCGTGAAATGAAAACAATAAAACATCTATTGTGTCTGGAATAGTGTCCCGGAACGTGTTAACGGCTAGGTTAGGGTTAACAAACTTAAAACAAAGTAATTTTCACGCATACTTTGGGTTTTTTGTAGCTGTTACGTAACGGATACTAAATCGTTACCAATCAAGAGCCAAATTATTCAATTAAGCGACCAGCGATGACGCTGATGATGCATGGTAATGCTTGACTAACAAATGAGCTGGTGAACTTTGGCCGACCATTAATCGAATAAACTGAATGGCGCGCGATTCCAGTGAGTTCGTCGTGGTTCATTAGGGTTGCCACCACGGAACAGAGGAAAAAGTGAGAATGAATCTTAAACTCCAATTGTATAAACAGCGCAAAACCGCAAACGAACGATTTATAGATCCTCTAGAAGCGCTGTGATTGGTTTGTGATTTGCAAATGATAGATATACATATACTTATTTATACGTTCTTATCGCAAAAAATGGTAAGAATAGACACATTTCGACGAACGACAAAGAAGTTAGTCACTCACTTTCTTCGCGGGAAATGCGTTACCCATACTTTATACTTTTTTCCCGTGGGAGGTAGAGATATGGAACTCCCGTCGTTGGTATACCTACCCACTAAACCCCGCGAAGTTCCTTCATCTCCTGAGAGGCGGTGATATGCGAGGTTTGCAAAGGTTTCGACTTTTCACAAAACCCTATACGTTGGGCCCTACATATCCCTCTGCCAGTCAATTGTTAATAAGACGAACGGTTATCCATCATGACCAGAGAAAAATCAAACGCGGAGTAGCTTAGCATGCTTTCTGAGCCGTTAGAGTCACTGACTCTAAGCTTCCAGTGAGGACGAAATTTTTGGTCCGATCGAAACTCTCCATACGAGACTTCAGCTGGCATTAGGAGACAAACGTCGTAGTCCAGTAGAGCATACAAAAAGTCAGAACTGCCACCCCTACGTACTGATCACTGGCGCGCGCGATTACTTCGTTACAGTGCCGCCACAAACTAATGAACTGTAATTATATTGCGTCCACCACTCGCCACTGTTTCTTGGAATTAAACCGATGTGTGGTTAGAGTTAGTATGTAGGGCGGAAAATGCCGCTCAATTCAAGTAAAACAATGGAGGAACATGATTAAAATCCCTGAATAAAATCTGATTCTGAAAATTCCTACTTTCTATATCTCACCCAAGTTACGAATCAACCTTCATGCCTCATTTTCTGAATAAGTAATAACTCAAATTAAAAAAGTTGATACTTTGTTCAAAATCTTACGCAGTTTAAAAGACGCAGAAATTAGCTGTCTTGATTTTTAATGTGTAGATTCATGAAAGTTTCACATAGGTAAAGCATAAGCTCAACACTGCAGTCACTTGAATGCGACATGTAACATTGGCATATGCTATGTCTCGCTCTAAAATATCTAGACGCCGCATCGCTGCCGCATGCGAATGCGTTGGTGTTGTACTAACGGCGAAGACATCACGCACACACTGGGTGTGTAGATATTACCGGAGTAACAGAGATTTGCTAAGCTGGTCTTGGTATTGGTACTTACTGGTCGAAGGGCGAAAATAGATGGTGTGGTGGGCGCTGGTCCGAAGGCGCTTCTCTGGACCCTGCACTGCCTACAGAGGGCGCTGGGGACGCGCCACTTGCTTCCGACCTGGTAAATAAGGAACGTTTGATAAAATTTTGTATTGGGCGTTTATTTTTTAGGTTTATACAGAATGATTGCAAGTTGGTGCCAAATTTTTGGAGGTGAATGAGACTGTCAACACTGACTGTGAACAACTTTTACTATGGGGTCATGGTCAAAATCTTAAATAATATTTCATGTTCCCCATACAAAATCAGTCGCCTACATTGACAATAATGTATGGAGAGGCAGAAAATAAAATTAATAATTGAACGATGGTCCCATAGTAAAAGTTGTTCATATTGATGGTCCCTTTCACCTCCAAAAATTTGGCACCCCCTTGCAATAGCACCCTGCATAATGCCCCCTTAGACAGAGGCACTAGACTAAAATTAAGGGAGGTATATCACTAACATTTTTTGTAAAAAATATGTTGTATCAGCTGATGGTCCAGGAGTTACGACGACAAGACAATGATTAGATCCGAGATTCTTAAGGAAAAAAATATACAAATGTGTCAATAAGGGATATGCCTAGGCCCCCCAGCAGCCCTGGAGATTAGGGACGCCCATGATCAATTCCATATATTTAGTAGATCATACCGTTCATTCCTAGGAGATCTATTCGGCGATCGGTGTGGGGACCGCAGTGGCGACCGTCGGCCCGGGGACCCGGGGGTAACGGGGGGCGACCCGCGAGGAGACCCAGCGGCCCCCGAGACTGGTGACGCCTCTGCTGAGCCCCGGGACATGCCGCATTCTGATGAACCCTGGAAATATCGATGAGATTATGGAGTGCACGAGCTAATGTATACAGCTAAGAAACGCAAAGCCTAATGATAAAAAGCTATAGCAGTACTATTTTTATTTTCTGTGGCTATAGTGGGAGTCTTCAAGAGGATCCACACAGAACGGCAGCTTTACTGGCGGCTTGACCATAGGCATGTGTGTTGATGTCTCTTCAATAAATACATTTTCTTTCTTTCTTTCTTTCGACTGTCACTCACAAAGCCGGCCCGGTGGCCAGGGGCCGTTTTGTCGGCTCAAGTCGCTGGTTTGTGTGGACTCATTGGACTAAACGCCATGACAACAGTTGGTGGCAACAATTACACAAAGAAAGAATAGAAATAAATTCAGCAAACGGTTGTTTGTAATAAAAAAGACGTTAAATTTTACAAAAAATCTGTAACATCCCACACATTCAGAAATTAAATTTAGCAAACGGTTGTTTGTTATAAGAAAAAATGTTAAATATTACAGAAATCTGGAACATTCCACCCATTCAGAAATTAACCCTTTTTCTGTCTGACAGTAGTACCTTGTCATCGGCAGGGTCCCTTTTCGTTAGCACCTCGGCGCCCTCCCTCTTTCGCTGTTCTTCCTTTAACCTCTCCGCCTTTCGCCACTTCGCTCGACGGTTTTGGAACCACACCTGAGAATAAACAAAATAATAAAATACACCTTGTATGCGGCTCAGAAATGACAATGTGGCAACAATACAAAAAACACAGTTGAATTGAGCCTTCTTTTTGAATACGGTCGGTAAAACGGCTTTTGATTATGTTGGTATTTTTTAAAATTTAATGCATGTAGGTAAAGCCTAAGTGCCAAACTCGTTATTTTAAGAGTCATAAATTCAATTCTCATTACAGTAATTCAATAATCTTTTATAATTGACCCTGCACCCTACATTCCGAAATATGCTCCAAAAATTATTAAGCCCATTTCCCCAGTAGTGCCATAAATAATAAGAGAGCGCAGTAATACAGCTGTCGTCGCACAAGTATTTTATATCACGTCATTACCACCCCACTTCGTACCTCTAACTCATAACATGAAGATTACAGATCATTTGCTGAACAACTGTGAGGGTAAACCACCAGCACACCCTGGTCTCTTATACCTTTAAAGGAGTATGCTACGAGAGCTCAAGCTGTACTTGACGCAACACGCACCGGCCGATTTTTAAGACCTCTGTCAAAAAGGAGTTGTCGTTCTAATGAAGGTCAAGGTATTTTGGGTGGTATAAGTTGGTTACGAGAAGGACAGGGCGCATTTGCAACGCAATTTTCGCAATATACTTTTAATAAGCCCGGCCGGTCGGAGTGCTCTGAAATCTCGCAATGATTATAAGGGAATTTTCACGCAGATCATCATTCATCATCATCATTATCAGCCGAAGGACGTCCACTGCTGAACATAGGCCTCCCCCATGGATTTCCACAACGACCGGTTTTGAGCGGTCTGCATCCAGTGCGATCCTGCGATCCTTACAAGGTCGTCTGTCCATCTTGTCGGTGGACGTCCTACGCTGCGCTTTTGGTCGAAGGGTCTCCAATCTAGGACTTTTCTGCCCCAACGGCCATCAGTTCTTCGCGCTATGTGCCCTGCCCACTGCCACTTGAGCTTACTGATTCGCAGGGCTATGTCCGTTACCTTAGTTCTTCTACGTATCTCCTCGTTTCTGATTCGATCTCGTAGAGAAACACCGAGCATAGCCCTCTCCATCGCTCGTTGTGTGATTTTGAGCTTCTTTATGAGGCCCATAGTTAGAGACCACGTTTCGGATCCGTATGTCATCACTGGTAACACACACTGGTTGAAGACTTTCGTCTTCAGACACTGAGGTAATTGTGACGAGAAGACGCTCTTACGCAGCTTCCCGAACGCTGCCCAGCCGAGTTGGATTCGTCGATTGACCTCTTTCTCGAAGTTGGACCTACCTAATTGGATTACTTGTCCCAGGTAGACGTACTCGTCAACAACTTCAAGAATTGAGTTCCCAACAGATACCGGAGTGGGTACAACACGGGAGTTCGACATAATTTTCGTCTTTTCCATGTTCATTTTAAGACCCACTTGTTGGGATACTCGGTCAAGGTCTTCGAGCATAATGCCCAGATCATCCAGCGTCTTTGCCACAACGACTATATCATCGGCAAACCGAAGGTGTGTGATGTATTCGCCATTGACGTTGATGCCGAATCCTTCCCATTCCAGGAGCTTGAAGGCGTCTTCCAGTGCCGCTGTAAACAGTTTCGGAGATATAACGTCTCCCTGTCTTACACCTCTTCGCAGTGGAATCGCCCTCGTATTCTGTTCCTGTACTCGGACCGACATGATGGCGTTGTTATACAGACACTTTAACACCTCTATATACCTATAGTCTATGTGGCACCGCTGAAGAGACCGAAGCACCGCCCAAGTTTCGATCGAATCAAAGGCCTTCTCATAGTCCACAAACGCTAAGCATAGAGGCATATTATACTCCTCTGACTTCTGTATAATTTGCCTAAGCGTATGGATGTGGTCTATGGTACTAAAGCCTTTTCGGAATCCGGCTTGTTCGGGAGGCTGGAAGTCATCAAACCTACGTGCGAGACGATTCGTGATGACCCTTGAGAACAGCTTGTAGACATGGCTCAGGAGTGAGATGGGTCTATAGTTCTTCAATAAGGTTTTGTCTCCTTTTTTGAAGAACAACACCACCACACTCCTGTTCCATGCCTCAGGTGTGATGCCCTCTAGCAGCACGGAATTAAAAAGCTTCTGAAGGACTTTGAGTACCGGTGTTCCACCCGCTTTCAGAAGTTCTGCTGTGATTCCGTCCTCGCCAGGTGCTTTGTTGTTTTTAAGCTGTTTCAGGGCCATCCTAATCTCGTAAAGGCTGATGTCCGGGATGTCTTCAGTGTAGTGTCGGGTCAGGGTAGCTCTTGGGTCTCTGGCCGAGCTATCAACGGGTTTGGCAACTGAGGTGTACAACTGCCTATAGAACTTCTCGATCTCCCTCGAAACCTCTGCTTTTGTCGACGCTACACTGCCGTCCTCCGTCTTAAGCTTCGTCAACTGGCTTTGCCCAATAGACATGTCCCTTGCAAACACTTTGGAGCCTTGGTTCCGCTCTATCGTCTCTTTAACACTGTTCGTGTTGAAGGCACGAATGTCGTGTCGCAAGGACTTCCATATTCGTCTATTGAGCAGCCTGTAGTTTTCAGCATTATCGGAGGTCTGCAGTGCCATAGATCGACGTTCTGCCATGAGGTCGAGAGTGTGGACCGAGAGTTTTTGAGGTCTATTTTTACGGCCAGGCCTAAAAAAACTTTGACCCGACCGTTTGGACAGTTTCCACAAACCCGTTGTTTATTTCGTCAACTGAAACGCAACTCTTTAGGCAATCAAAGCGGTTTGACAACTCGAGTTGAAAGCTCTCGGGATTTTGGATATGGGCAAGAGTAGGTCGGAGCGTAGACTTCATCAGGCGGGACCTTTCCAATTTGACATTTATATTCAATGTGCCTCGAACCATTCGGTGATCACTACCGGTCTTTACCCTGTTGATCACGGAGACATCACTGAATAACCGTCTCTTGGTGGTCATGATAAAGTCTATCTCATTTCTCGTGGTGCCATCCGGACTCAACCAGGTCCATTTCCTTTGAGGCGGCTTCTGGAAGAAAGAGTTCATAGCAAAGAGTCCCTCCTTCTCCAGAAAGTCGGCCAGCCTATGTCCCCTGGCGTTCCTTTGACCATATCCAAAAGGTCCCACTTTCAACTCATCTTCGCCACGACTGCCGAGTTTTGCATTGAAGTCCCCCATAACAACAGTAAAATAGGTTTTGGAAGTATGTATGGCTCTACTTACGTCCTCATACATTTCCTCCACCTCTTCATCGGGGTGTTTCGAGGTCGGTGCATATACCTGTATGACCTTCAGCGAATACCTCTCGGTTATTCTGAGTATAAGGTATATCACCCTGCTCGACACACTCTCGATGGTTACGATGTTGTTAACGAGGGACTTGTGGACGAGAAACCCAACACCACCTTGGGACTTTTGGTCACCCTCCCGGTAGAAGAGCAGGTTGCCGGACTTCAGAGTTATCGTGTCCTCGCCCTCTCTACGGACTTCCGATAAACCCACTATGTCCCAGTGTAACCTGCTCAATTCTTCCTCCAGCTCGAGCAGCCTCTCGTCTGTCCTCAGTGTGCACGCGTTATAGGTTACCAGGGCCAGTTGTCGTTGGGGGTGGTAGCGCGATCGCCTCCGGGGATTCTTAGCACCCCCTGCCCCGCCGTTACCGTGGCCGCTACCGGAGTCAGGAATAGCGGGGCTGCCGGAGACTGGGGGCCTGGTTTGTGTGTGTACTTTCATACGAGGGGATTTTGCCAATACTCGCCACGCTTGGCAGGCGGGTTGGCGAGCGCAGAGGCGCAGCTCTTTGTAGTTGTGGCGCTGCTGCCCGTCACAGCTCAACATTTAGCTGTGCCTTTTGTTGGATGGTTATCCCGCCATCGGTCGGTCGCCAGAGCCTCGTCTGTTGAAACAGGACGCACCACGTGAAGGTGAGGTTGGCTTGGAGCTTTGGGTCTTGGTGAAGCTCCCTTACGTCCCTTTCACGCAGATGCGTCAGATTATTTTAACGACCATTGTGGAAGTCGATTCATATTTATTTGAAACATTTTTGGTATTATAATTAGTTTATTTATGGTTCTCATCTTCAGTAGACTTTAAAATTATAAATAGAAAGGGCATTCAAAAGCAATAATTGATATTACATAAGCTACACATACAGAACATAACATAAGCCACGCGTTTACCGATTCTTTAGGGACTTTTAGTACCTGTATGCACTACAGAGGCCTTTTTTTTCTTTTCTATCCCTGGAACATAGAAAAACGTTAGCATTAAACTGGTACAAAATAAGCATATTGTGTCTGATTTAATGAATGGCTGTAGGGCTAAAATATCATCCTACAATATCGCCACCATAATTTCAATACCTCTCAATATTATATCTGTGCCCATTCTGCACCAATACTTCCAACTTAATCTTTGCCGTGCGTCGTCCCTTAACGATCGTAAGCTAATTTCGTTAAAATAATAATCCGGCCATAATCCCCCCGCCCTAATAGTTTTTATCTCTTACTTAAGGGGGCTGTGCTAATACATATTTGAACGCGCTCGTCCGCCCCCTCTGTCACGATGTTATTCTTTGCTGGTAATTTTTGGTGTTTGCAAGATGTAATGGGGAAAAAATGCTTTTTGAGGTTATTAATTTAAAATTTTTGTTACTGTATGGATGTTTTAAATTTCGTAGCTCATACCTACTGTATAAGTACTTAATGGGCTCTGTTGTAGTTGTAGTAAGCAAATTTTGTAGAAAAATATTACAATAACAAGATCTTAAATACAAAGTTTGTTTTTTTAAGTTATTGACTTCCCAAATCTTATGTAGACTAACAAAATATGGAACCATACTTACAGTTTCTTATCTACCTATTCTACCCTTATTTTGTACTGGTGACATTGTGGGTAGGTATAATAACACACACAGTAGGGTCTCCCAATAACAACACACCTACAAAATTGACTCCTATCCGCGCTCCATTGGGTTTCCTTGACATAACGCTCTTCATCAAATCCCTACTAACCAAACAAACGGCCACCCTCCGACAGGGTTGTATCGTTCCGCAACACATGTTCACTTGCAACTTTGTCACATTTAACTTACCAACCGTTTTAATGAGACCTCCCGTGCTGAGTTTATTTAGATAATTTAAACGCAAGTGAGGGGTCAAAATTGATTGGTCGCCGTTGGAAGTAAGGGGCAGGCATGGGGTGAAGTAATTGCTCGCAGTACTGAGCGTCGATTGTTTCACGTTGTTACACGATGCGGTGAGCACACAGCTTTACAATAACAAAATGATTTTGTGTTGTTAGTCGAGCGTCAATTGTTTCTTTTGTTGTTATTGTTAGTGTTTGTTAATGGGAACACTTCGGCTCTGTATGGGTTTTTGAACTGTTAAATCGGAGGGGCGTATCGTGTAGTGCGATACCTGCTTAATTATTTGGTGTGAGTATAAAATGAGTGGCACTTGAAAGTGAATTGAGGTTTTTTATGAAGTGAAAACGAAAATTAAATAACCAAAAATTCAACACTGCATCTAAGTACTATGTTACTTTTCCAAAAAATGTGCATCGTCTTTCAAACCGTTAATGTTTACCATACTTTTCGACTGAGTTCAAAGTATTTAACCGCTCAAGTATGTCAATTACAAACTCCAAGTTCGTTTAAAACCCGCGGCAACTCTTACCAAAGCTTCTCCACACGTTAATGTTCATCAAATTAAATTGTAAAGTCCTCGAACTCACCACTTAAGTCACACGTCTTGCCTTGCTTGTGAAAAACCTTGCGAGACACTTAGAAGTTGCGGTAATTTCGTCAGCCAGCCATAATGTTTTAAAACACTCCATACGGGGACTTAACGCAACGGTAACGTGCGGTTAGTGATGTGATGGAATGTTAAATCGAGGCTGTACGATAACTTATTTGTGTAAAACATGCCATACCATGACATGGGCTGGGTCACAACGCGGCAACTGCAAATAAACTGTCGTGTGCAGAATGTTTTCTGCAGGATTCAGTAATGCAGTGATCCCGTATAATGCAGTGAGAACTGGACTGTCGAGTAAAGGCCTAATTATGTAATATGAGTACGAGTAAAAGCGAGTGCCTTCAAAGGAGAAAAAAATAATAAGCTATTATAGTTGAATATTAATCACATAAATAATAATAACTATTATTTGTTGTGTCTTTTCTTTTGCAGTAAATAATGCAGTAAATAATAAACATTATTTACTGCAAAAGAAAAGACACAACAAAAACATTAAAACAGACAGATCACAAGGACTATATTGACGGTCTTATCGCTGGGAGCGGTCTCTTCCAGACAACCTTTGAATACTTAATTTCTCGAAGATTCGAGATCGAGACAATAGAGGTTTGAAAGATACATGATGGAAACAATCATAGTTATTCATATGGTGGTTGTAAGGTTCTATATATGGCTTTTAAAAACTCACATTACATGAATACATTGAGGTATTCATGCCTCGTTTGGGTAAATAACGAAACGACTTTTGAAATTCCTGCAAGTCTTACATACATGAAGGTACATCACTACAGGTAACGTTAATAACCTATGAAAATGTATTAAGAATGTGAGGGGAAACTCTTTAAGCAGGGAGGAATGCTGACAGCTCGGGGGGAGCTAATGTATTGAAATTTCCCGTCGCGAAAACATTATATTTTGTGGGGATTTTTCCAAATTGTATCTAAGTATCCTTGGGTTTAGGTGAACGTTAAAATTTATGTGATTTTGTAAGGATCACGCGGATAGAAGTAGGGGTTGAAACTGTTATGCTGTAGCGATGCATTTATGGTAACATGTGTGTTTTTTTTGTCCCGGATTTACTCTTTCTTTTGTTTCACGTAATTAAACTCATGTTCAGTAAAACTCAAATAATACAATTCAGGTGCGCTTTGTTCAGTCAGACCCATGCGTAAGGACCAAATCAAAGTGTCACTAAAAAAAGTGTGAACATAAATCTATACTAATATTGTAAAGTTGAGAGTTTGGAACGGCTGATCTCAGGAACTACTGGACCGATTGAAAAAAAACTTTTTTGTTGGAAAACCTATTTATCGGCGAAGGTTTTATGCTATAAAACATCACACTGCGACGGGAGGAGAGGGAGGAAACTCAGTTCTTAGTCCTTGTTCTTAGCTTAAACAAATAAAATAAGTTTTTTTTCGCTCATCTGCATCAAACCACCGTAAGCTACAACAAGCTACTGCATCAAATTCCTTAAAAAAAGTGGCATTTCGTATTATGGAATTGATTTTAGGACAAGAAATAAATAATCCTCAAAGTCAGTCTCTTTGACACTAAACCCTATATCAGCCAAAACTAGCTTATCCGATAAATAACTAATCAGTTAACCACATCAAGCGGGTTGGTAAGTTTTTCAGCACGTAATTAGGGTGAATTACCCTCTCCTCCCTCCTTCTGGGACGCGGCAAATCCCTCTTTATCCCCCTGGATGCGAGCTTCTGGAGAAGGCTCGTGGATGTGCTAAGGCAATGGGACGAGGCAAGAGTAGTTTTCATAGTATTTAATTACCTTTATAATGAGTCTTGCCCTTGACCTTAGACGAGAGCCAATGTGTGGCATCAGATAACGTAGTAAGTAAGTAAGATCGCGATAAAGCCATGGTTCACACAAAAGTATACCTATATATAGTCACCCTAGCCGATTTCCACTACGATGGCCAGTCACAACGACTAACCGACTGCGCGGGACATATTATAGTACACAAGTGTGTGCGCAAACACAGGTGCACTCTATGTTCCTTTAACTCTCATAGCCCGATGGGACAGCAGTCTGACACGACCGGACAGAGATCAGGCGCAGAACCAACGGCTTACCGTGCTTTCCGAGGCACAGGGGTGAAACACCGCCAACTTTCAAACTCCGAGCTTCCCTGAGAATTTCTAAACAGAAAAACCCAGGTACATATTTTTGGCCCGACCCGGGAATTGACCTCTCTGAGGACCTCTGGCGCAGCCGTCGCTTTAACCGCTGCGCCACCGAGGCAGTTAAAGTATACCTATAAGGCCAGGGTGTCATTAGGAAGTATTTAAAAAAAGTGCTTTTTGAAACCAAAAAATATGTCAAGTTTTTTGTGATTGTATTTTTTAAGTGAAATTACAAAATAAATAGTTCTTAAAAGTTAAAGTGCAGAGTTTTAATTTAACAAAGTCCAAGTACAAACAATAAGCCATGGCTCATCCATTGAAATCTTCACACATCGCAGTTCTAATTAGATTCTTGTCTGAGTGGTGTAATTCGCACAAAATGTAAGACATATTGGAGTAACTTGTTTACACGGAATTATCCGGCGATCTCGCTCCGGTATTCATGGGTTTTAACGGAGGATTAATTTGCCAATTAATGTGTAATGCCTTAGCGTTTTTGATAAGTGATTTTAATTTTCTGAGTGTTGTTGTTTAATCAGAAAAATCGTTGTGTTTTCAGTGGGTCATAACTAGCTGATATAATTCTTACAGAACTTCGTGCGTATTGCGATGTTGCTTCGACAGTTACGAAGCTCTGCTTAACTATCAAATTAGCAATTCATATTGCGAATTCGCATTATTTTTATTGATAATATAAATAAAATATAATAACATAAATGGTAATATTAATATCATTGTAGTATTATTATAATGATTCACAAAAAAGGAGTAGGGAGGCCTTTGCCCTGTCGTAGGTTGCATAAAATGTAAAATCCTGTAAAAAGTGATATAACGGAAACAAGTGAAACCAGTCATGATTATGAACAGTAAACACTATTGATAAATTAATATATTTCAGCTATTTTCAGCTGGCTCTAAATGCTTGGGGATGTTGATGTGTTAAAAAGTTATTAACCTTACTTTTACAAAATGCTTCAGAAAATTTCTTTTTGCACGATGTTTAATGCTTAATCGAAACTAAGAATTGTTTTTTTTGCCAAATTAGCCAATCGCCCGCAACCCACGAACAGAAGGGTTGTGCCCCACCACTCGTCTCACGCGTCTAGTGTTACTGACAACCCAACGTGATGTAATTAGTCATTATTACTGTTATGACGTGGATAAATTCGGGTATGACAGATATTATGGGAAAAGAGACGGATCGATAGCATGGATAGAACTAACGAGATGGTCAGACGACTTTGTTGAGAAGCGGGATCACATGACGAGGCGAAGAAGATCGGCAGATCGGCCCTCCGATTCAGAACTATTCGGTTACGGATTCGGTTACGATTCGATAACTTTCACTTAATAATAAATATAATAATAAACAGATGGTTAAATTATACTCACATCATAGCGCAATCCAAAACGTTATCTATATTAATATTATAAAGCTGAAGAGTTTGTTTGTTTGTTTGTTTGTTTGTTTGTTTGAACGCGCTAATCTCTAAAACTACTGGTTCGAATTGAATAATTCTTTTTGTGTTGGATAGTCCAGTTATCGAGGAAGGCTTTAGGCTATATAACATCACGCTACGACCAATAGGAGCAAAGATATAGTGGTAAATGTGTAAAAAACGGGAGAAAGAAGTCACTATTCCACGCGGACGAAGTCGCCGGCAAAAGCTAGTGACTGATATCTGAAGAAGTTGACAACTAAAAGAAAAGAACTTCTTCTTGAGGGTTGACTGGTAGATAATACCATAAGGCATTATTAGTTTTTTAATTGTACAACTTACAGTGCAATAAATTAAAAACAAACGAATAAATTAACTTCAATCGTTGATTGTTTTTGCACCCCTTTTTCCTCTCGGTTAATTTCATTGCAGTTTATATTTAAAAAAGAAAACAAAATCATTAAAAAAGCTCAGCTCATCACACTTCAAGCATGATTGGCACAACAATAACACACACAATACCGTCGAGATGAAACAGACTCATTCCATTGCCGCCCCTGATTCAATTGTAGACAGCCCTGATGAAGTGTGCTCCAACTCCAAGGTGTCAGCATGAGTGCCAAAAAGAGGATTCCTGAGGACTCAAACACGACTGTAGGGTTTGAAGTTCCAAAAAGGAATAAAAAAACTCAAGTGTGAGTGGATACCTTTGCAACGTAAAAAATTTGGTTTATTTTTTATTTATAGCACAAACTAATGACAGTACAAATCGCGGACCTAAAGCTTTAAAATATCATTTGTCAACAACTTTGATGTTCATACCTATGTGGTCTATTAAAAGTTTTTAAATGCTTTTACCTGTTCTTAATACAAAGCAAATTTTACTTTAAATAGAATTTATAAACGATTAATTTTCATCAGATATAATCCTATTCTTTTTTCGGAGACCTTTTTTGTAAGAGACATAGCTAGAAAGGAAAATAGTCATTTGACCTTTAGCATAGATAACAATCTACCTAAACTTTGTCACAAATTATTTATGTGACCTCTAGTTATTAAAATGCTTATTGTTTATCAGGTTCGTATAGGTATAGGTTTAGTGGTGAATTTGCTCCCCAACAAAATACTCTACATGTTTACCATAAACTAGACATCAAAAAAATACAAATAAATAATGATAAAGTGGTTACAACTCGACATTGAGACGATCTCCACTCGTCACACGAAGATAGGGTTGCTCTCTCCCTGAGGGATCCCGATCATTACACTCCGGTCCATTTTGAAACACTATCTTTGTAATGTCGCAAAGTTTTATCAAATTAAAGCAATTTATGGTAATGTTTTGAAGACCGATGTAATTTCACAATGCATGAATAATTAATAAATTGCCTGAAGAGTTCAAACTGTGATAAAAACACAGCCTTGTGAATACTATTCAAGTTAAAATAAGAGTAAAACAAACAGCTCATCTAGCTTGAAGTAGCAACCAATGATTAAAATCAATTAAAAATTACCCTTTTTTCCATGGGAAGGGATTCTAAAACAAAAGCTAAAATGCACTCAACCATCTCGAACCCTGGACACAAGTACTAAACAAACAATCATTAGCTGCGCCACTCCACCCCACTACACTAGAACAATTAAAACAATTAAATAAGCGTTATCGACCCTAGCCCCCAATTTGCAACGTTCAAGTTCCATTGTCCTTGTGTTTGCGTGACAGCTCTATTGTTTAGCCAATAAGGAGAGGGCTTGTGTGACGTCACAAAAATAAACAAAGATTTGATTGGCGTCAAAAACTGGCGAAATAATTGCGTCGGTGATAAACACGAAGTAAACATAAATTTTGTGACAAGGTTCTCATTAATGAACACTTGAAAACTTGGTGCAAAACCTACATTCATTAATTACAAACAAAAATACTTGTTATTATGTTATTTATATATATATATATATATATTGGTACTATGCTAACACACACAGAACAGTAAAAGGCGAGAGAATTAAAGAAATACACCACTAGGCTATGGGCTTTAATCTAAGTAAAGGTGGCCATGCCAACGAATGATGCGTGTGTGTGTGTGCGTGGTGTGTGTGTGTGTATGACGCCTATATCAAAGGTAAGTAGGATACAAACAGAAACTACTAGTCTTACTAGTCAAAAATCGAAAACACATTTAATAAATTGCTTGTACCAACCAATTGGCTCGCTAGCAATTGCCAATCGTTCAAAAACTCGAATTACCAAACTACCTCTCCCTAAACTTCTGCTCCCATCTCAGATATGTCACTAAACTGACGTAAAACACCTCTGTCCATCGCTTAACACGGCCAATCGGCATTACTTCCGATAGGCACGTAAGACAATATCCAATTTGGTCTCGTCTATCAAACCGTTTCCATTAGTTAACTAGCATTGTCAAAATCCACTCTGGTCGTTCCCGAAACCGCCAAAACTGTTGTGAATCGAATGGCTGAGACCAGCGTAGGTGGAGCTCTAGCTTTTGAAATGAGGGTTGAAATGTCTAGCTAAAGTGCTGATTGGGAAGTTAAGTTAAGTTTAAGCAATAAATGAGTAAAGTGCTTTTATTTAGTAATGAATTATATTTGGTCAACTATTTAATCAGTCTGAACTCTGATATCATGTCACAGACATTTCAGTAGTTCTGATCGTAAGCTTTAGAGCAGAAAAGATAGAGCTTGATGTTATTTACAATCACCATTTAAGTACGTTCACAAATTTAAAACAACTTAAAAGTCAAATACTCTGTGGCTTTCCCAATCATATGTATATACACGGGTCAACATCAAATTCTAGTAGTTTTCGTTGAGCTACCACAACATTCATACAGGCCCACGTGCCAAGTTACACTGGCTATCGGTAACGCGTTTAAGTCGTTCATCTCAGAATGGCATTACGGTATGAGGCTGTTACCTTTCCCTCCCCACATCCCTCGCTTGGATTAAGGGTTGTCAGTAATGAAAATACGACCTTCGGAATCATGACCTCTTGTTTTATAATTAATCTAAAAGCAGTTTAAAACAAGTGTGTGACAGTGGCAAAGCAAAGGACGCAGTGAAATATAAAGACAAGATAAAAACTTGGCTTATAGGAAACCTTTCTGAGAAGTAGATAGATATAGCTTCTTGAATTTTCCAATAACATTAATGTTACAAGGTAAGTGGCTAAGGAACAACACACAACCACACTACATCGCAGCGCCGTCAAAACGTTGTCAAGCGGTGGTACGTGAATAGTGTGGCTACAGCTTTGTATGCGTTGTGTTTCCGACAATGTCGATGTGGTACTCGGATATTTCTTAGCCCTTAATTCTAGGTGTTGCTGGTGGTTTCGTTGTGGTTACGATGTCGTTGCAATGTCGTCGGTACCACACAAAAAGTTGATAACGACTGCAAAATGTGTTACGTGTAAATGGTCCTGTTCATTTTCAATACAAAATATACGCCCGACCACGTGGGTGGTGTGGTTGTGGTACGTTGTGGGTAGGCCCTGACGGGCTACTGACGAGATTTTCTTTCATCAGGAAAACTACGGCGACAAGAGGTGTCCTATACGTGTACAAACATACAGTTAAAAAAAGGGTTAATCAACGAATGCCAGAGTAAAGGATTTCCACCAACATTTCCACGGTAACCTGAACCGTGCAGCCCTAATCTTCTCAGTAATATAATTGAGTCGGCTTTCAATTTGATTCGCATCACCGTCCGGCGAGTGTCGGTGATAATTCGGCAGAAAAATATAAAAAGAACCCGTCGGGACCGGCTGTCAGCCGTATTGGATTACTTGAGGTGCGCGCGCTCTTTTCGGCTGCTTTATCGAGTTTTACGGCGATATAGTGTTTATTGACTACTTGCTCAGTTTGCTGGCCTCTGTCCTAGAAGTTCTGAATCTGATGGGTCTGAAGGGTCTGAATCGGAGTATTTTCTTTTTTCAACCGCTCTAGAAATTGGCGGCGGTATAACCCGGACGGCAGGGGTGCCGTGGAAAGCTGAACCTACGCCTGTACTTATTTTGACGTCTCACCAGAAAAACCTAACAAATACGAGCACGAGGAATTAATATAAATTGAGAGCTTAAAATGCTGATCATAACAGAGACCATATTGATGACTGAATAAGGCCTACTTGCGCACGATTAAATCACCATTTTGTCTCTGTCAGTTTATTTGTCGTTGACAGAGACACAATAATGATTTAATACTGGGTTAAATCATCGTGCGCAAGTCCCACTAAGCAACTTTGCTGATTAGCATGTTTGATACGAAAAATACACTTCACTTGCACTGTTTATGATGAGTGAGTTGATATTACCAAACAAAAAAAAATTTTTCATGAAATTTTAATGACAAATTTGAAATCGTTTATATGCGTTGATGCCAAGTGGCGCCAAATCATGGCGCAAGAAATTTGTTCGTGGAGTCCGTTTCATACGTTATAGTAGTTCAATGATATTGACGACCAATACTATCGGAATCTGTTCATAATTTGTAAAATATTCAATCTATTTTGTAAATATGAAATCTAACTTCCTACTCCAATAACCTCAACACATATGTCAATACATAAATCGAGATACATTCGCCGATGTAAACAATAAGGACAAATACACAATACAGGGTTACAAAGACAAACACAACACGATATCCGCCTCAATTGGGTCGCCTCGGCAGCCAATAAGCAAAACCGAAACAATACCGGAAACGATTGCTGGAACGTAAAGGCAATCCCATCTGAAATTCGCACGGTAGATAGAGCCAAGTATCGTTTGTTACAGGATTCGTATTTTCGTTATAGGATTGCTTTCGGAACAGAGGTTTAAATAAAATTTTGTAGTTGAGACGTTTGAGTGAGTGATTGTTATAAACATCATCATTATCATTATTAGACAAAGGACGTCCAATACTGAAGCTTACATGATGCTGGGGTAAATTGTGCGGGAGGCTATGTTCAGCAGTGGAAGTTCTTTAGCTGATAATGATTATGATCATGTTTAAGAAGATTTTGTCGTAGACAACTCACTTTGGACAATACATTAATAGTTTTTTCTATTTAAGTTGACACGCCATTTAAATGAAAGAAGTAAGTGTATAATAAACTAGTTCAAATATTTAACGAAGTACATAGTTTCAAAAGGTTTTTTTTTTCAAATATCATCGCTTTGATGTTTACAAGTAACTATCTGCTTTAAGACATGTATCTGTGATGTACATTGATTATTCCGTTATTCCGTTATCATTAATGAAATTAAATTTATGACTAAACCTCGTCAACTTGGCTCCACCTCCGCCGTGCGTCACGCGCCACTAAATTGCGAACGTGGCGCGCCGTAGCGGCGAATAGCGCAATTTTTTATTGGCACATAAATAAAACACGCCGCTTGCGCTCTGCAATTTGCCTAAAACCTACAGATGACTTCGGTAGGGCTGACCCGGCTTAGAAATGACAGAATTTGTGCAAAAAAATATACTTACGAACAGTTTATTTGTTGTTTGTTGTTACTTACTGCCATTATTTTCAGGTTCAGAATAAAAATAATCGTCATTTTTAATCGGCGTATGGCACTTAACCCCAAAATCTATTAGTAGAATTTTATAAGATTATTTTGCTTTAAATTTCCGCTAAGCCTAGCTTAGCTTTTGCTTAGCGGAAATGTAAAGCAAAATAATTTTATAAAATTCTACTCAATAATGGATTTCCGCAAAGTACCGCCTGAATCTATTAATTATCCATAATCTATTGTTCCACTATAACCCCAAAAATGTGAATTATATGAATTAAATTATCCTTCCTTTAAAAAGTTTTTTGGTATTTATTAAGCCTTTTAATCAATTTAATATTACACAACTGTATCGGTAAGTTCTAGTTTAATTTAAATCATTTATATTAATTTAGTTAGAGCGATCATATTTCATTTTATTAATAAGTTAAGTATTTTTTTTATTTTTACGTATTGGCGTTGTCTTGTCATTGCAGTTAATTATTAAATAAGTCTGATATAGCACTTCCCTGAAACACCTATTAAATCATAAGTTAAAAGTCATACTATGGTTCATTTCATTAGGTATACCTAGTTTCCCCCTAGATGCCTACGACATAGTTGTTTGCAATTTAAAAACCCGGTAACGCCCAGTACAACCCTAAACCTGCTATATCCGGTTATCCGTGTATGTGAACAGTATCCCGCGAAGGCAGGCTGAATACTAATGTTATTTACGGTGCAACCCGCCCTTCAATATTTATTACGACGTGACCGAACTCTGACGAATGTAATTTGGTAAGATGTGCGAGATTAAACTGAGATATGGAACAAAATTGATACAGACTACGTACATTTTTGTAAAAAAAATAATATACAGGGTGTAAAAAAGTAAAATTAATTTTCAGAAAAGGGCTCATAGATTACAGAAAAAAAGAATTCAGTGTCGTTGGCGGTCAAATTGGACACAGTAAACTCGACAGGTTTGATTGATTTTTTTGCCTTTTGTTCACATGTCCTGTCAAAGAACTCTTATAAGCTTTTTCTATAGTCAAGCAATATGTCTTGAGATAATGTACTTATGCTGTACTTTATGTTTATTATCGTCATATCATCTCGCCCTTTTCACTGATATATCAAAAGTAGATTAATAAATAACTACAGTATTCTAATAGAATTCACTAATATAATACACTTAACCATGTGATTCTATTAGAAGAACCAAAGTGTAATAATTAGTCCTCGAACAATACCTAATTAGCCAGACGAGCTCTGATTGGCCGGTTCTTAACCAACCAGAGATAACTTAATAATCTGCTTAGCGGAGTTTTTACTCCGCTCATTGTTACAGCTGTGTTCGGTAATCCTAATGGGAATGAAGTGTTCTTTTCATGAGTTGAACGTATTAAGATAAGTGAACTTATTGATTTACTTGTGTAGTAACCTTTTATTTTTAGTGCGACATGACTCCATCGGTCGCAAACTTCTCTTGTCGTGCATGTGGTAGACTTTGCCGTTCTCGCATTGGCTTGTATAGCCACGAAAAGCGATGCACAAACTTTGCACCATAAACCGTCTGCAATAGACGTAAAGGCCATTTGTATTTTAGTAACCTTTTTAAAGTTACATTATAAACAAATAAGAACAATTGGTAATTTTAAATTTTCGTATCTTTGCAGTTATTTGAATACGCAAATTATATTAATTTCATTTACAGTAATGGAATTTGTTTTACAATGTTACAGTTTAGACGCCCAGATAATGTTATTTTAAAGTTTTAAATTTTGACACTCCTTTCAAAGTATCATTTTCTTCAAAATATCAAAATAATATTTTCTGGGTTTGCTCTAAGCTTACTCTAACTCTGCCAATTAGAGTAAACTGACACTTTTATTATTCTATTTTAGTAGAGTCCTACTCTAATGGCTACATTTTCAGTCAAACTATTAATGTTCGCTCATTCTACCATAGAGGTAGAAGACAGGGATAGCTATAGCGATAATAAAAACATAGCTCAACCGAATATTGGGTGTCTGACCTGCCTGCCACCCCGTATAAGGCACAGACTACATTACCGAAAGAACGCTGTAAAACATATTTTTACGATGTAAACGCCAAATATGAGTTAAGTTTCAGTGGAACGACTTTTATAGCAGAATTTGAGGTGTTATAAGTATTATGAGATTTCGTAAGAGATCATAAGGGTAAGTTAAATAGGTTTTGTGTGACGACTTTATATAAATACAAAAAAGTCGTGTTAGTTAGGGATGCGGGCGGCGCGGATACACCTTGGTACTAACTTGTGGAGTTTTCCACAGCTTGAATGCCACTCTTTGGTAACCCAGGGTCCCATGACGAGAATAGGATTATAGACACCAATACTAAGTATGAGCCGAGTTTTAAAGATATGGAATATAAGTAATAGTTGCCACGAGTCAATGTACAGCTATAAAAGTATAAATCAAGTGCAATTCATAATTTCATTTTGCACAATGAAAAAAACACTATAAAAACAAAAATAAATCACAAAATTATTGTTTAAAATAGCACTGACCTGTACTCGTGCTTCCGTGAGGTTGATCTTGAGCGCGAGATCCTCCCGCGTGAACACGTCAGGGTAGTGCGTCTGCGCAAACGCCGTCTCCAGCTCTTCCAGCTGAAAGTACAACACCCTGTATAGTTCGTGCCAAATAACCCTGTATAGAACTACCACTGCTGCACTAGGTAGTGCCATCCACGAAGGCGCGCGGCGTTCATTTTTGAATAAGGATAGCGCGGGGTGTGGGGTGTGTGGGGTGTATATCATAAAATAAATATAATAAAACTATAAAGTAGGTGAATTCTGTACATTGCATATTTAAAAAAAATGCATTGAGGGGGCTTCTTACACGTAATAGATACCAAAAATATTTTTTTTGAATTTTTTGTCTGTCTTTCTGTCTGTTTGTTCGAGCTAATCTCAGAATCTACTGGACCGATTTTGATGGGGCTTTTTTATTTGACTCAGCATCACTTGGAGAGTAAACTAGGATAGAAATAATCACGCCAATAGACTTAGGGGGTAGGCAGAAAATTGAATATTATAATATTATAAAGCTGAAGAGTATATTTGTTTGAACGCGCTAATCTCCGGAACTACTGGGCCGATTTAAATAATATTTTTGTGTTGGATAGCTTATTTATCGGGGAAGGCTATAAAACATCAGGCTGCGACGGGAGGGGAGGGAGTAAACTTAAAACGCGCGGACGCAGTCGCAGGAGACCGCTAGTCATAAAATAAATATGTAATAATTAAATTCATTATAGCATCATCAAATATTGCCAAAAACTTGCACACATTTACTTAAAACGATTAAAACTAAAGATGGCGCGCGCCTTCGTAGATGGCACTGTCTATATAACCCGGTTTATAGTAAGAATAGACCTGTTACTATCACCGCGCAAGAAAAAGTAAGCAGACTTAATATCTACATAATTTCTGTATTTTCACGTAATGGACGAACGCGAATGGGTAAGCGGGGAAGCGGGAGGAACGTGACATGTTTAACAGGTCCATGTAATATCATTATTTTAACTTACAACTTGATACCAAGTACTAACTAACTAACTGCCTCGTTGGCGCAGCGGTGAGAGGGTCGCTTTTTAAAGCGACGGCTGCGGCCCGAGGTCCCGGGTTCCATCCCCGGGTCGGGCCAAGAATATATACCTGGTGTTTTCTACTTAGAAATTCTCAGGGTAGCCCGGAGTTTGGAAGTTGGCGGTGTTTCACCCCCGCGCCTCGGAAAGCACGTAAAGCCGTTGGTCCTGCGCCTGATCTCTCTCGTCGGACTTTGAGAGTGAAAGGAATAGAGAGTGCACTCTGTGTTTGCGCACCCACTTGTGCACTATAATATGTCCCGCGCAGTCAGTTGGTCGTCATGACTCGCCACCGTAGTCGATATCGGCTAGGGAGACTATTATTATTATTACTACTAATAATACGAAGTAGGGTGACCAAATATAATTGGGACAGTACTCACTTGCTGCAGCGTGAAGGTGGTCCGGTTTCGCCGTTGCTTGCGGCGCACGAAAGTGTCATCGTGTATCGCCGGGTGGTACGAGTAGCTCGTATCTGTCGGAGAAATGGTTCAATTAGTTATTAATATATTGTTTTAAGCTTTCATGGTCACTAACATTTAAATACGGGATTGCTACCATGTACCTTGTTATTTATGAGCTTCCGATATTTCGGCACCATTGTAAGCGCCAACGTCAATTAGTTATTGGCCAAGTTAACTCTTACTTTAAAAAATAATTAAACACGTATTTTTTTGCGAAAGGTGTACTTAGCGCCTCGTGAAATCACACTAGAAAATTAAAAGCAAACGCCCGGATATCGTAAGACACAAGGTTCGTTTCCTTGTCTGACACAGTTGCTTTTTACATTGTACAATTTATAGAAAATAATAATTAATACTTTGCCTACATCAACGTGAATATCCTTGCCTTTCTTCTCTCCTACAAAGCAAAATCTTGGCAAGCACCAAGCAGTTTCTACCCTATTTTCACCACTGACCAAGATCTGTGCATGGAAATCCACTGTATAAAAAAGATATGTTTAGTTGATCATTAATACTCAGTAAGTATCTCTTGAAATAAGCAAATTGAATGTAGTGCTCATTCTTCCACTCCCAAATCAATGAGCAGCCCCCACGAATAAAAACATCTAGCAATAATTACTACCCCTAAATGGTCGTTTTCGCATTCCAGTGTAAAACTTCTCTATGGCCATCCATAGAACAGATTTCCTATTTTTAAAGAAGGCAAATTGAATGTAGCTCTATCAACTCAATGAGCAACCTCCACGAATAAAAACAACTAGCAATAATTACTAACCCCTAAACGGTCGTTTTCGCATTCCGGTACAAAGTTTGTCTATGGCTATCTATAGAGCAGGAAGCGCGCGCCATTACGCGAGCGCCGCCCCGAAGATAAAGCGATCGGATAGTGTCTATGGGAATTGATGAGGTGGGGACACTGCAGTGGGGTGGCCATAAAATGGATAAAAAAAATTAAAGAGAGTGTAATTAAATTAAATTTGAAATTAACTTATAACAAAAATATTACAATACGTATTACTACGTACGTACAACGACAAGATAAAGTGCTACGATGCGATGCTACGAACAACGAGTGCGTAGCAATGTACCGTAGCACAGATACTTAGATTTGTAGATATAATTTTTGAATTAAAGCACTAATAATAGGATTTGTTTCTTTAATATTACATTAATTATTTTTATTTATTTTGACACTACTTAATCATTCAAGCCCGTATTGTTATATTTCCGCGGCCGGATTCAGTCGATAGCGTTTTGAAACGTATAATCCTTATGCTAGTTGTAAAGTAAGTTCAAAAGATTCAAGTAACTTTACTATAATTGTCTATTCAGACTTTATGTATTTAAGTATGTTTGTGTTCGTTTACTTTTAAGTATTTATGTATGTATATAAGGAGTATATGTATAATTAATGTCGCTTTTTTGTGTTCTTTTACGCCGCCTCAATTTTTTTTGTTTCACCCAATGGTTGACCGGTAGAGAATACTTTTAGCTTTAAGTCCGCCATTGGTACTTTGTCATTGTTAGTACAATAAAGAATTAAATAAATAAATATTTTTGTAGACTTCCAAATTCTGAATTGGCTACATAAAATTCATTGTGAATTGTATTCTAATAAATGAGACAGATGGAGATGTATTTTATGCTGTCCTTTGTCTTCAAAAATCACTGCCACCCCACAAGGCAATTACAGATCACGTGACAAATGCTAGGGCTCATGCGGCCTCCCTTAACTTTTCTATTATTCAGCGTAATGCGATTCCATTCGTTGGAATTACAGCTAATAGCCAATACAGTCCGGTTTGAGATTGTGACAACCTTACACTTACTTTATTTGGTGACAGGATTGAGTAGATAATTGTGATTGGAAATTCTGTCAATCGTGTATGTGAATATTGCTGCTGAGTATAAACTATAGTCGGCGTGATATTAACTGAGTCGTGTCAGTATCATGTCTTCCTCGCTTGCGCTTACTTATAAAACGGTGCACTGAGTATTTCTATCTCTCGCGGCATTATGGCATCACGACTCAGTTGCGCGCTGCCTATATCATAATAGGGCTTCGTCTTGTTCAATTTATATTGCGTCAGTTCGATGAATCAATGATGAATTCCAATTGTGCTAAACGATTTTGAACAGAATTCATTAAAAAAAACACAAAAACGATACAGGAAAATAACTTTTAGAGTAGAAATAAAATTATATATCTAGAAATTCATTGCCATATAATACTTATTACGCCCTAGTGACTTAGACGAGTAAATATTGGATTTCATTAATATTGGATTCCATTCAAAATCATTATACATAATAATTAGTATAAGTATTAGTGCTATTCCAGTGAATGGACCAAATTATTGTCATGTTTCAACGAAATCCGTTCCGTACTTTTTGCGCGAAGGAGTAACAAATATACATTTATCCATCGTCACAACTTTGACATTAATTTATATTACTAGAATAAAGATAGACTTCATGGGTAAAGTTAGTAAGTTAGTAAAAAACACATATAAGGTAGTTATGGCTACCAACCTTTTTCAACCAAAAGCAATCAATTTAAAACTTCAGTTAGTTATTTTAAAAGCATCACACTGGCGTATTTTCGGGCAGACTAAATGGAGGATTAATTGAAACTATTTGTATACCAACTCACTTGGACTCATTATCAAATTGATGTTTGGTGTGTTTTAAAACCAATTTGTCATGGTTTGACTAAGTTTATGAAGACACGTAAGTAAAAGAATATGTTTATTTTTCAGCGTTTAACGCCGTTTGTTGACCGCCGCATTCGCATGCGGAATGTAAAATTTGAATGTGACATGTGACATTGCCTACCTATGCTATGTCCCGCTTTAACATAGCTAGATGTATATAATACTAATTGTATTATGTCCCTAGAAATAGAATAAGTCACTTTAAATTCATTTAACGTGACGTGATAAGTGTTTTTATTTATTTATTTATTGCACAAATAAAAGTGTACACAAGGTGAACTTAACGCTAAAAGCATTATCTCCCAGTCATTCCTTTAGGTCATGCAGAGAGATTTTTACATAGATATGGCACAAACACTTTGCTAAGAAATAATTAGTAGCGATTATAGTAGTGCTGCTTTAAAGGCCATTTTTTAAACAAAACAATTATGGCGTCATAATTTAGTACATATTTTCGTAGTTATCTGTACATGTTAGTCGACAATTTGCGCATTAACAAAGCGCGAAGCGGTAAGGCAGCAGAGCGGGTAACACCATCGCTCCGATAACTCAATATGAGTAATTAGCACACGGACACGGGGCTGACTGTAGGTACGTGTAACGGGATATCATTGTTGACGGTAAATTATTGTTTGATATGATGACGATGATCCGTTTTATCTACATTATGTTCAAATAAGAAATCCTTATTTTGCGATTTGACCTTTCATATATCATGATAACCGTGGCAAAGGATTCAACAAAGGAACAAGCTCACTCCGACCGAAGAGGGCAGCTCACTCTGCTTAGTGTCATATTTGAAGAGTTAAACAATTCTTGTCAGAATAGCTACTGTTGGGTTGGCATGAATTAAAACACACACAAATTTTTAACCCTTCAGTTGCCTTGCCTTGCTATTAATTCTAAATATTATTACTTATACTCCTGAATAAAAAAAAGTGTGTCTATTGTCTCGTTTTTTTTAAAAAACCTTTTACATCTTTTGAGATAGTGAATATCATTTCGTTTATTTTTTTGTATTTTATTGATGAAATAAGTTTTATGCTAATGTAAAAAAGTAAATTCTCTGAAATATCACAATAACAATTTCTAAGCAAGTATAACTCCAAATCGTCCAGATTAAGGCTTTATAAACATTTTCATTAATTGAATGTTAATAATTGAACCTCATCAGCCTGGTAGAAAAATCCCTCGGAGGCGGAAATTAAAAAGTGTTGACTTCCGCCGGAAGCGGGCTGAGTGCAGCAAAAAGTTGGTGGGATTAACTAGCTTTGCCTGTTTGTGCTAGCGGCGAAGATTGACCGGTGTAGAGGCATTCTGGGCGCTGATAGGTTAATTTTTGGATTCATCATTTAATTATTTATAACCTGTGATGTCAATGGTGTGTGCTTTTCTTAACCAGTTTTACTGCTTCTTTTGAGAGTCAGTTTTTTAAAAGTTGTTTTTAAAATTTAGGTTTTCCTAATGTACCTACCTATTTAGCTTAAAATAAGTGTATTATATTAAGTATTTTAGTAAAGTTAATTTTATTGCGAACGTTATTAACGTATTTATTTATTACAAATTAAATAACTAAAATCAATTTAACTTAGGACTTAAACTTTATACGAAGTGCTTATACTCATCGTCGATATTAAAGTTCCATTAAATAAATAAAGTAAAGTTCAAATAGAAAGTGTGAATAAGAATCGAAAAGCCTTTTTAAAGAAAATACTGCCTATCAGTAAACCTATTATGCAGTTGTACACCAATGTTAGATTAACATTTTCAACACTCAATTTTTTTATAAATATCTGAGATTGTCCTTGGACATTGACGATCTGTAATGTCTTGATATCAAGGACAAATCGATTCAGGAGCTCTATTTTTGAATCACTCGCTTGGATATGGCGTGTGATTTTCGTTCGAAAACGAATAAAAAACCATCGAAAACCACGCGAAATATCGACGTGCGTTCTCACAAAATTGAGCAATGATTTTTCAAATCCTTCCTGTGTAGGTTACAACTGGTTTTCATTCTAAATTTTGACTTCAATCAATGAATATCACTCGCCGTCTTGACGCGAGTCTTGATGGCGAGTGATTTTCGTTCGAAAACACATTAAAAATCAACGGAAATCACTCAAAATCTAGAGGTGAGTAGTCACAAAATTGAGCAATGATTTTTCAAATCCTTTTTATGTAGATTACAACTGGTTTTCATTCCAAAATTCGACTTTAAACATTGAATATCACTCGCCATCTTGACGCGAGTGAATCAAAAATAGGGCCCCAGGGCTCGCATTTAAACAACTTTTTTCTAGCACAACCCTGAGAAGGCACGAAGTCCATTGGCCGCGATGAGATTCTCGCTCACGAACGCCGAGTATTCCAGCCAGCTCAAATTGCCTTATACATTTTTAATAGATTCGTTTAAGCCGCTTTTTTATTCACTAGCCACCGACCGCTTTTTAAGCCCCCACCCACCGCGCTCTAGCAATTCGTTAATAGATTTTAAAAATTAATACTACCCAATCAGCCAGTTCCAAGCGTAACCAAATTATTCTTGTTTTAAAAATTACTAATCAAAAGTGACATGATCCTTATTAGGTTAGCGTAATGGAGTTAAGCCGGAGCGGCGCGACTCAAAAACTATTTTATGAATAATAGATGGCGCTGGCGGCGGCCAATCCCTGGGGGCTCCGCCCCCCGCCCCTGGCTGCCTTGCTATTCATTAGCACTTGCCACCCCTCGGGCGCAGATGGGTTAACGCGAAAGAAACTGATTTGTAACGTTTGAGGTTATGCGTGCCCGCTAATCCACTGTAATGTAATGAAAGCCTTTTTTTCTCAAAGAGCTTTTGTAGTCTTATGTTATACGATTTTTTTATTGCGAATTTACGATGCTCCGTTTGTATGTCGTGGTTTTAATATTATTAGTAAAAGTGTTCGTCCTTTTGCGGCGTAATATAAAGAAATCAATAATTAAGGTACCTAATTTGGCTACAATTAGTATTATTATAAGCGTATTTGAGTTAAAAAAACATAAACTTGCCATATACTATTACATACATACACAAATACTTAAAAGAACCGATCGATAAAATCCTGTAGACAAAACTATAACAAATCTTATCAAAACATCGACTAAAGCTCATAATAAAAATTAACCCATCAACGGCCAGATCGCCTAGAATCGATTAATTAATGGAAATCGAGTTGTTGCCAACAAGAAGGTTTAACTGAACTAACGCAGTTTGAATCGAGTAACGAAGTTGAAACTTCGGCGGGTAGATGTCGACTAGTCCGTGCGGCCATTGAAAATTAACGAAACACTGTTAATACAGGGTGTCTGAAACTGACGGTATGTTTCTTTTACGAGTATAAATTCGCCATACAAAATTCAGTTTATTTAATTATGGTATACAAACTGGATACAGTTCATGCTTCACACGTTCCGGGACAGTGCCCGCCTACAGGCGTGAAAACAATAAAACATCTATTGTGTCTGGAGTAGTGTCCCGGAACGTGTTAACTTACTGAAAACTAAAACTAAAGTAGGTAGTATAATGATGTAAAGAAGTATTTTCAACATAAAATTATCATCACGGTAGCTAAAAATGGGCAGTTACAGTAATAAAGGTTAAGCTTAGGTAGCTCATGCGTCAAAACATCAGCTATTGTGTAAAAGTAGTTAAATGCGACGAAATAGCATGAAAAAATATAGTTAAAAAAAATATAATCGAGAACATCAAAAACAAGGCAAAATCTGAGGGTGGGCTGGTTAATCGGAGTAACTTCGTTATCGATGCGACTCCAACTGACTTACTGAAACTGCCTCGATAAAGATCGACTAAGTAAATGGAAACTTAATTGATTTCTACTTAATTTGCTAAAATATTAGCAATGACTCTAACGTTAAGTGCGTTAGAGTTTTAAGTAAAACGATTAGTACACGTTTAATTACTTTTTGAACAAAAACTCATTAACTAGCACTAAAGCTATGAGGAATTAAAATTGAAATCCTGCAAATCCTGCCTAAAATGTGTTGCCTAATTCTTAGATACTTACTTCATATCCTGTTAAGGGTTTTACCAACGTTACCAATCCGTCCTCATAAGTGTTGAACGGAGTACCTATACCACGAGGATATCTGTGCTTCAGAAGGCACATTATGCCGTTGCTTTCAGTCGTTAAGCTTAGTCAGAGGCCATAGGTTTGATAACATCTGATAGCAAGGATGCTTGTCTTGAAAAACCACCAATCCGCACTGAGCCCGCGTGAAGAGTATTGCTCTTACCACCTCATACTTAAGGTGAGGCTTTTGCTCAGCTCTGGCTAACTTTACTTTTGCTTTACTTACACGGATGTGAGGCTGTGAAGGGGTACTCGAGGGTAGGCAGCCTGTGCTGATGGGGCGGTAGGCTCGGCGGGCAGTGGTAGCAGAAGAGACCGCGCCCTCCGCCGCCGCCGCTCGCCAGCTGTGGGCAAAAGATTAAAATATAAAGTTAGTATAAATACCCTTCTGTCTTCATGAGCAAAAACTACACACTGCTGATATGTATATGCTCCGATAGTCGGGAGGAGTGACCCTAAAAGATAATGTCCGAAATGAGCACATTCAGGGCACTTTTGGGGTTGCTTTGTTACCAAAAACGTCAAAGAATCCAGGCTGAGGTGGTTTGGACATGTGATGCGTGGACTCGAAAATCACGTTGTGAAGTGCCTTTCCATGGCTGCAGCGAAGAGAGGCAGGCCAGTAACTACCTGGCTGACGAATTTGCGTAAGGACATGAAGGAGTTGGGCCTGACCAGGGACGACACTTACCAGTGAACAAAGTGGCAACTCAAGATAGGGAAAGCCGACCCCATGTATCGGGAACGGTCGAAGACAAAGAAGAAGAAGAGTATAAATACCCTTCTATTCTAAAATAATGCGTATAGACGAGGCATAAGTACTACTGCTAGAACTGAAATCAAATAAACGTAAAAGTGGGTAGGCTACATAGTTTAAATCTAGATGCGAAATGGCTTGTAAATAAGTCAATAGGAATAGAAAGGATTACCAAATAGTTGGTAGACACAAAACCGACATCAAAATTCATGTATTCCAATTTCCATTTGGGACAATACATCAACTTCAATGCAATGTCTTATTAGTACCTACATACAAAGTGATATGATTTAACATTGTTCAAAGAAGATAGACCGTCACTCTTACCATAGACAAATCACAAATGCATAAAATTACAATCGGCGCCAAAGGTCTCCAATGATCTCTTAATAGTATATAACTATAACACAATACATGGACCCAAAATTAGCCGAATGCCTTACAAACAGCGCCGCGTTAGAAATCGCGAAACTGTAATCACGATCGATCTAATACAGTCGTATTTGCATAGAGATAGGCGCATGATCATAAAGCGGACCTTGATAGCTGGACGCGCAGCATACTAACTATGCGATAGATCTGCGCCGACCGGCGGTGTTCCCAGTATAATTTACTCGCAAAAGATTTAACCTCCTTTCTGATCGAGAGAACGCAAAACTCTAGCGGACCGTTTCAATTTTAAAATACATTTTGGAAAGATCGGTAGGTGACAGAACCATACCATGATAGCTTTGAAAATACAAAAAGGGATACATATTATATAAATTTAATAGTCGATTCGAGGATCAGCAAATTCATCTTAATCTTAAAATTTTATTTCTAACAGGAGTTTTATTTTATTCTATTTCGAATAGGAAACTCTAGGAACAATGTTTAGATTGCTACATGCACCCTAAACGAAAAAAAAAACTAAAAAACCGTTGAAACGATACTTCAAATAGAAAATCGGTAGAATGTTGCCTCATTTGACACAGCTGGCAACCCTGTCACAACAATAAGCGCAGGCGCATTGTATCGGCGGCGGTGTGTAATCATGCGCACTTTGTTATTAGCGCTAAGTTTTATCGAATATTAAGTTGTTGCGTTCGTGTAGCTTAGTGACTTCTAGGAGACTAGGGTGTTAAGGGCGTGTGTTTGTTTGTACCTAGTAAATACACTTAAGAATAACTATTTATTTGTGAACTCTCTCCCTTGATGAATTACGTATGGCATACTTTACACTAACCGGAAAGTAGAGAGTCAAACTGAAAGTTAACGTGTACAAACAATGTAGATTATTGTGATATATTTACAATATCTCAACGCTGAATGATTAGATGAAGGTTCAATAAAACAAAATTTAAGGATATTTTCGCGTTAATTTAAGAAATTTTACATTTTCCCGATATTTATACAGTGTTCGTGGTCACGGATAAAACGGGTAGCTGTAAAGTGTTCGAAACGTATGTAAAATTTTATACTATGATCGCGAAAATATCCGAAAATTTTGTTTTATTAAATGTGTAGTATTCGCGTAAGCTACAGTAACAAGTAGATGAAGGTTCATTTGAACACGAACAATAAATCACCCATCAACTTTGAAATGTTCTATCGTTTTATTATTTCATATTTTGTTCCTTGCGTTTTGGTTGCTGCTACCGCTATTATCCCCTTACGTCGCGTCGTAGATATAGTCATTTAGTCATGCGCCGATCTTCAATTGTTTTAAAGCCGGCACATTTGCAAGGCGTTAAATTGACATTATCGCTAAAATTGTAACACTTACTCCCCCTCGGCTCGCCTGCAAAGGACACAGCGCACATAAATCAATTAATTTCGATGAGCAAATTGCTAGATTGCAGCCGCATCGTGCGACTGCAACTAGGTATGCGTTCGCGATACCTCTTTGTGTGGTTATACTGTGGAGCATGATTCAACATTAATTGCTCAATAATATCTTGTGATGATATTTGGCATTGTAGCAATAGCTCGGCTATAATGATCCGTCGAACTGAAAATATGTAGGACGCTACAATTTAGGCATTGATTAATCGTGAGCAATTATGATTTTATGATCAGACTCCCCAGAACTTGTAAGCTTACGCTCCAATGATGGCATGACAAGTTTTCTGATGAACATTTTTGGATATAGATAGCTCAACTGTACAATAATACATACATCAGCTACTGTTATTGTAAGCAATATGTATGATGAATACTTTATTACCACTCTATATTACATATGACAGTGATTGTCTATGGTCCCTTTATGACCAAAAAAATACTATTTGATATCAAATATTTCGCAGATCTTAGGTATTTGCTCCAGTAGCAATTTTATAATTAAGTGACCATCTTCATACCGTCCACAAGTCACTTTACGTCCACCCATTCAGTCTCAATTCTCGCAATCAACCGCTAGCAAATCATTTCAAGCATTCCGCCGTAACAATGTTTGTGAGAGGGAAATGGCAATGAAATTCAATTGTGAGTACCCACGTGCGGCCCGCGCCGCGTCGCGTGAGCAACTGACAATAAAGGCCGATGAATCTTGTTTAACGCAATGTAACAGTGCGCTCGCGCAGCGCTTTGTGGCGCTCAGATAATTTAGGTAACGTTTTGTCGGGAGTAAAAAGAGATACCATCAATCGGTATGACAGATAAAAAGAATATTCAATTGTTATGAAATTTCTCAAAGGCACCTCCAATAACCCGCACAGAGTTCGCTGAGTGGAGAATGGCTCTACCATCTAATACCTTAGCTTTTGCCCAGCGGTGGGCTGTTATAGGCTAAATGTCCTTTTTTACGAAGATATTCCAAGCATCCATAAAAGTTCATGGCTATAATCTTAATCATGGACTTTTATTTGAATATCTTTGTTTAGGGTTATTTTTAAATAAGGCTTTATGCATGTATTATTTAGAACAAGAAATCACCTATCCTGTTAATGTTAGTGTCCACAAGGTATGTCCTAACTTCAGAATCCGACAAGGCATTGTACGTTGTTACTAGTATCAAAAAGGAAGTTGTATGTTACGGTAATTCGACCACTATCACATTCAAAAAGGTAAAAGGTCCTTTAAAAGAGCACCACGTGACCTTACCGCAAAAAACAGCGTGACGTAAACGTCCTCCCGCGCCAAGGTTAGTTCTGCATCGCGGATGCGGCTGTGGGTGTCGTAATGCGGTAATGGCACAATAATATAAATAGGATTAGCCGCTGGGACCCCACGCGCGTAGACAGGACGAGCCAATACACTCATTCGCCTGTACCATCTCGTCTAGTTGCTAATTTTTTATTAATGCTGCCAGCTTGCGGTGGCGAAAGAAGGAAATGGTTATGACGTCATATCTAGCATAGGAAAGACTGGCAATTGAAGTATGATACACTATCTTTATCGATATCACTGGAATAAGAGATATATGTGATTATAAATTAATTTTAAAAAGAAAAGGTGTCAGACAAGGAATGATGGATGTGATATTAATAATAACCCTTTCTTTTTATGTTCGCCATTTTAATAAAACTAAATATAATAGTTTAACTACCTACATGTTTCTGTTGCGACTAGCCATTATGTCCCACTGCTATGTCTGACAAGATCTTTTGGACAGGAATATATTTTTAAGTACAATTTAAAAAAAAAAAATAATTAAAACTTTTCACACACATGTAGCTTAGAGATCACGTACTGAACCAAAACCTGGCATTTAATTGCTGCTCCTAATCGGCATTTAAAAAAAAACGGATCCCCGGTTTATTTAACCGTTCGTATTTCTTCAACATTAAACCCCGCTGCAGGCAAATGAAATCGTAAATCCAACTTCAAATTCCATCAACTTGTTTGCTCATAAACATCGAAGCTCAATAACGAAGGCAAACACAATTTGCAGCGAAATTATATCGAATCGACTTCGCTTAATCAATCGCCTAATTCGGGACTCATCGACTAATTAGAATTAGTATCGATGGCTAATGCCGTTTGCTGTCTGTGGGTAATTTATCGAGTTTACCGATGTAGATAGGTTAATTATGTAGAGTTTGATTAACGTGCTGTTTGATTACGATTACGTAATTAACTTGGGTATTCGTATTTCAAGGTATTGATGAAAGGACAGGGAAATAATATAGCCTGCATATGACTTAGACATAACAGGCGTTAATCAATAATATGCACAAATGTACGAGTGTGTACCTACTTTTTGCGACTACCATAAAATGTTTGTTAAATTCAGGATTCACATATTCTTAGACCATTATTTGAAAAAATAACGGTTAATATTACTGTAATTAAATATTCCTTACGTATCATTGAAAACTTTAATAAATAATATAGATTACTCGTATCTGATTAAGACGAAAACTAAACAGATTACATTATAAAGGTTTACTTAATAACGTCTAACAACTTACTTAACAAATTTTCCCCGTTCATGAATTAACAGGTTTATTTTTAATCCTCGTTAAACTAAGCCCAAATAAATGAGTACAAAACATGCCAGGCCACTTCATTTCTCGTTAATAGAATTCACGGAATTAAATAGCTTAAGGCTGCATAAAAGGTTTATAAGATAAGTAATCAGTTCCCACATTTTGGCGGTAGAAAAAAATGTACTCAGCCTCTTGTATAAGAGTGTTTTGCTGGTGACGATTATATCGCCTCGGTAAAGAATGGCTTATGGCACTCTTTATAAAACAGTCAAATGCCGAAAATACAGCGGGGGTTCCGTGTTAACTTTAAATCAATTAGAGTTTTACCTCTATTTCGGATCAAAAATCAAAACTAAAGCTGAGTCCCGCCGCAATAACTTTACTTCTCAGTGAGTCGATAGCAAAAATTATAGAAAAGTAATAACCGACTTCAAAAACAAAATACACTAAAAAATCTCAAATAAGCTCTTGTCAGACTCCATTTTAGACAAAACCATTCCTTTATAAGTCGGTTTTTACTTTTTTGTAAAAGATAATTTTATTTGTTAATTTTTAGTGATTATAGATGGGGGAGGGGAAGGGGAACCTTTTGACTCTGTTCTTTTAGAAGCTATAAATTACCTTTCATAAGTTCTGTCCCTATAATCACTGAACTCCTAAGCGTTAAGGAGTTCCACCATCAGCTCAGCTCTACACAGTGTTGACGTAACAACATGTCAACATTAAGATTTTAGTACAAAAACACTATACGTGCCTTTTCATATTTGAGGGTTTCCCTCGATTGCACCAAGATCCCATCATCAGATCTCGACTTGGGGACAATGGGACCAACTAGAAGGTATAACCTCTAGGTAGGCGAAAAAAAATTTCGAATCGGTCCATAAACGATTGAGATATGAGGTAACATATAAACAAACGAAAAGAAGAAGAAGAAGAAGAACAAAAAAAAACATACAGTCGAATTGTTACCCTCCTCCTTTTTTGAAGTCGGTTAACTACTTATTTTATGTTCTCTTATACATATCATATTTTTAAGAAAATTGGTGCAGACTGCGGCCAATTAGAATTAGAATTAATCTTTATTTCAGACAATAACATCCATAAATATCATTTAACAAACAATAAAAATTACAAAACGGCGAATTAATAAATAATTAAAAATTAAAAATTAGAAATAATAATAATTGATTGATTAATTTTTGAATTATATTAAAATTCAATGACATCCATGAAATCCATCTGTGCATACAGATGACTTTTTAGCAAGTTTTAATGTCTGTTCTAGTCGCTATACCTTAAAGTTACATCCGATGTAAGTTTATATTTGCAATCCGCAAGGAACCCTAAAAGCATTTGAAAGCATAAAAACTGTCATCATAACACAACGAAAAAAAACAAACAGTAAGAGCTACTTTAGTTTGAGAGGGTTCCGTAGTTTTTATTAACAACGAAATAGATGGCTGGTTTTGATCTAGATCTGGTATCGAAAATAGCATCTAATGAAAACAGGTTATGTCTCCTTTTTTTAATATTGGTAATAAAAAATTGTCAGTTACAATATCTGCTCAGTTTTTAAAAGTACTTCGCATCTTTGCAACTATGTATTAGCATCATGATTCACAAAACCCCGTACTTATTTTTAAATTCTGTTCAATTAATGTCAAAAAGCTCTCATCCAATTACCAGCTATTAAAAAGTGCGCGCGAATAAAAATTAATAACTTCAATCAAGCTCGTTCAACTAATTAGTAAATGAAAATAATAATTTCATATCGCGAGCGTCATTAATGAGTGGAATGACTATTAATACGAATCGCGATGTCGAATTCAGTTGATTGAGTTTGTCGAATTTGAGGCATTTCGTCGAAATTCGACGCAGGGCTGTCGGAAATTCGATTTCGTTATCAAAATCTCGTTACGAAGTTGCCGTGATCATCTATGCGAGTTTGCGACTGGCTTTTTATCGATTTGCAGTTTTATAATGCGTTTTCAGGTGAAGGTTCCTGCACTGGTTTAAAGTTGGTGGTTTTAACAAATAATTTATTTTCTTTTGCCGTTACACACGAACATTATCAACTTAAGAGTTGTGCTGTTAGCAATGAAGTAAGTAATTAGTTAGGTACAAATAAAAATATGAAAGCTATCAAAAATTACTATTACCAAAAAATATTATCTCTGTGGGTTTAACATTGTTGAGAATAATCCTTCTGGTAAAAAACACTTTAACACTATTGTGTCATTGTAAATTCGGTCAATCAGTTTCAATCGTTTAATAACAATCATCTCACAGCTTTCAGCCTCAAAAATTAATACAAATCACATCAATGTACGTCGTCAAACGAAATCGAAGCGCAATTGAAATAAATTATTTTACGATGCAAACCCGCTGGTTACGATTGAACAATCAATATTTGATATACACGATCTAATAACTTTTACTAACTGCAATCGAGATCAATTGAAGAGTATTAACCATTAATACCAATGGTTCAATCTGGAGGATCGATTTAAAATGCGGGATGAGAGGGTTTAAACAGCTTTAAACTCGTGATTATTTCGTGACCAGTGTTGGCTATAGATGTGTAAGAAAAAAATCTAACATTGCTCAAGTTGCCGGCAACTTTGGCAATTTAAGGGAATATAAAAAAATGAAAAATTTACTATTTATGATTAATACATTAATAAAAAGATGATTAAACATAAAAAAATGTTTTTTCACATTGCTAAATATGCCAACTGTATACTGGATTTCATCTTGATACTGTGTCTTGAGTCTATGCTACACATAGCAAAGGTAGAGTCAATATTTTTTTATTTTATTTGAAGCTTAGCAGATATTTGACCCCGATCGCACCTGATGTCAGGTGTCGATGAGGTCTAGGATGGTGCATATCTGCTTAGTAGCAACCTATTCACTCTTGCTTTAAAGGTATGTATGTCATATTCCTGAGTGGAGACTTCAGCAGGCAGAGCTTTCCACTCCCTAGCTGCACGCAGTAGAAAGGAGACAGCAAAGCGCTTTGTACGATAAAATCTAATGACGATTTGATAAAGTTGCCGTAATAATAAGTACCTTAAGTTATTTCTATTACGGTGATATAATTCCTTATAGAGTTTTGGCAGTTCAATTGCAGGATCTCAAAAAAACAAATTTATTGGATTTTTGAGCTGCAAAAATCTTTAATTTTAACCTTGCTTGCGATACATTGTTTGTGTATTTAGTTTTTGACGACGCGTTTGGTGTATTGGTTAGCGCTTTACGCCAGCCGTCGCGGGCAAACGTTTGTGTGATGGGCACGAACATTTGTACTTAAGTCATGGATGTTATACAGGGTGTTTTTGCAAGGGGGTGCCAAATTTTTGCAGGTGAATGAGACCATCAATACGAACAACTTTTACTATAGGGTCATGGTCGAAATCTTCAATAAAATTTCAGGTGCCCCATACAAAATCAGTCAGCTACATTGACGATAATGTATGGAGAGGCAAAAAAAAAAATTTAGATTGAACCATAGTCCTATAGTAAAAGATGTTCATATTGATGGTCTCATTCACCTCCAAAAATTTGGCACAAGGAAGACAATTCCTTACCACCATACCAGACAATTACAATGCATAGTACCGATTACCGATCTGCTCATCACACATTATTCGATTTGTTATTCGCCAACTGTTTTTTTTTTCTTACTGACGTTAACTTATCTCATTAGCATTACGATAAACCTCTGTGGTTTTTAGATGTTAATATTTCCTATATCTTGTAATTTTTGTTAATACGATAAATAAATTAAAAATAATAATTGGTGTGTTGTCTGGCGCATATTAAAATATTATTATATTAAACACAAACATTGTACAAAGTGAGCCCTCAGTTGTCAGTCATCGTTACAGTGACCGGCCGTCTGGCTCCTAATCGGTTTACGCGACATCGCTATTCATGCCTGATTCAATTTATTCGCTTTAACTACCAATAAAAAACGATGCTCTAATTTCTGAAACGAGATACTAAGCTGATAAAGTCGGGGCATTTGTTAAAAATTGTAAGGGTTAATTAACCCTTTGAAGAATTTAATGGTAATTGCTGCTTATGAAATATTTTTTATTTTTTTATTTTACATAGCTTTTTTAATATGCTTTTAGTATAAAGTTATAGTAATATCATACAAATAAGTGTGTCACATCTTTCATCTTACCTTAACTCTCATAGACCGGTGTGTAAGATATCAGTCCTATATGTCCATAGAGAGATTAAAATGTTTTTTATGGCACAGGGATGTCACTACCGCCAAGTTTCTAAGACATTTCAAGATAGAAAAACCACAAAACTTGCGACCTGGGGGCGTATTGCGATCCAACTTAATCCGTTCAATTCAGAGGCAGTTCAATTCCCACTCAGTGTAAACGAATATTATCAATATAATAATAATATAATATTACTACTGTGGTATGAATATTAATATTTATATTGTTATATTATAGTAATTGGTAATTAAATAAAAATGCTAATTCGACAGTAAAGCAGAGCCGTTTAATTGTTAAAACTGCATCGCAATACGCACCCTGACCAAAGAAACCCTCTTAAATAGCCAGCTAACTGACCAATCGCTGCTCATAAAGTACCTATTTATACGAAGGAACACTCATCATGCTGCTAAGCTACGAGTGAGCTTTTTAGCAAATTACTTCAAACACTCAAAACTCGAGCATTTAATCCTTAGTGCTATCCAAAACTAATTAAGCCATTAGGACTGTTAGTTTCGGCAAACTATCAAGTTACGGAGCAAGTTAATAGCAACTTATAATGTGATTTGTAACTCGGCTCGCTGGCAATGTACATACAAGTTCAGTTACTCAGTTAGTGCGCGAACTTAGCTTCCAATTTATAGGAAATCTTTAACGTTTTGAAACCTGGTTTTAGAATTCATAAGTGGGTAAATGCTTTAGAAAAAATTATATCGACAAAAAACTCTATACATTTTTTGCCATGGGATCAAATTCTAAAAAATCAAAAGTATAGAACTACAAAAAAGCTTAGTTGGCTTTCCAACTCATTTGCATGGTTTACCAAGGTACCGTACTATACCATGACCGTACTAAGAGTATCAGACACAAAAAGCAACACGATAAACTCTACTTTGCCCACTGAACGGATCAACGGATCTAGAGCGTATAATGCCGGTGATTACACGCTCCGTGCATGACATGTGACGATGTTGGTCGGTGACGGAACGGTCTGGATAGTGGGAACAGAGTTATAGTTTTCAATGCAAAGAATAGTTTTTTGCCTGACTCGTTCCTAGCACGATCATGGTATGGTACGTTGTAATAAGAAGAAACTTTATGTTAGTGCAAAAAAATATTGATTTAACATAGAAAGTTGCGTTGGAGGACTTTGTCCTTTGACTGATAGATTTTTTAACTTTAGTAAAGCATGGTTTATGTGTGTGATACTCTTCTTCTTCTTCTTCTTCTTCTTAGCGTGTCGATGGTAAATCAATTAAATTTGTAGTGCCCAGTAATTAGCGACGCGGATTGCCTTGTCATTTGCACACATAAGATCCTCGAGAGAGCAAAAATCGGGGCATACAGGACAAGACAAGAGGTGGGACATGTCTTGTGGAGTGAAACCACAGACACAGGACAGGTCGGCTCCATCGGAAAGCTTCGATTCCATTTTCGGAGGAGCAGTAGGATGAGAGTATGCTTACGCCGGGAGCAACAAACACTGCGTTACCGTGCTTCGGGTGACAGATCTCGGCGACAAGCGACAGTCCAGGAATGTGAGGGCGGCTCTGATTGTCATCTCGGTGGGTCTCTTGGACACATATAATGTCACAGTTGTTAGCTTTGCACAAATCGGCAAGAATTAGTGCTTTGTCATCTGAAAACCCTTCGATGTTAATGGAAATGACGCATAAAGCCGGCTTAGAGAGTGGACTGCCAGGACCTGTTAGAGGTCGCTTTTGATTTACCATCGCGTCGTGGTAAATGAATTCGTCAGTCTGCGTGGGAACTCGCTGACTGTCCAGGGTGCACCGGACGTAAAATGGACTAGGTATGTGTGATACTAATCTGTGAAATGCATAAAGGTTGAAAGTAGCTATTTACAACTAAAATACATACTTCTATTTAGATACAATAACTCAAACTCATAAGCAAACCAAATTATATTCCCCAGACATGCGTAATGCCATCAAATGAAATCGTATCACCAGGTACAAATATTAAATTCCACATTTACATGTTCCTTAATTCAGAGAATATTATGCAAACGAGATTAAAGTGGCGACGTTAGAAACGAGTCATACCATCCGAATTTGTATTACTAAAATTACATGAAATGGCTCAAACGCGTTATAATTTTAAGTTTTGAGAGAAATGCTGTAACATGAGTTAGTTTACATTTTTATTGCTGATAATGTTAGTCTAGTTTGTAGCGCTAAACCTAGCTACACACTTTTTTATTCTAATGATATTTTAAAACAGTGTTTTTCTTAAACAGAGAGGCATTAGTGTCTCAGTATTAAAAAGACGAATTAAACAAATAGTGATTTAAAAAAATGTGTTTTTCAACAAATTCTGCTGTTTCTACAAAATTATTAATTCTTATCGGGAGTGCCCCTCGCCAAACCCGAGTCAAGCAAAGTGCATACTGTTCTATAATTTCAATGAAAGGTTTGAATTACTTCAAGAGTAGATTATACAGAATAATACTATATATAGGAACTTCAGAATAGTTAGTAACCAAAACAACAAACCTTGCATGTGTTAGCTAGAGTGTGTGATTGTATGAAATTAAACAGGCGCGCGGAGCATTATTCGTTTGTGCATAGCAAAGTGGCGCAAATCGAGTTGTTCTGTGTCGCTATTCGGTGCCCGTTGATTCTGACGATATGTAGAGAGTGCAACAATGCTGATATTATACTGCGGTCAAGCAGTATTTTCAGCCGTAGGTATTTCAGTATTTTCTGTTTTATGCGAAAAATTTTGGCTCCCAGTTTTTTTTTATTAATTGGCGCACTATTTAAGCATACTTCAACTATCCTTATACGTTATATTCCGTATACTTCAATGTGCTCTACGAGACACTTTCTTGCTAGGGTAACGGACACCAATTTGATACTTGACCAAAAACATAAGTATTGTAAACTATAAAATAAATCATCTTTCTCATCAAAATATATAGCTACGACTGCAATTATCTCATACAATAAATACAGAGAAAACTACGGACTCGAGATTTATTAAACGTTTAGAAAGAGAAGGGGTTTTCATCAAAACATTGTTGCTTTTGTTTTAACTAAGTAGGATTAAGGTTAAAGGTAGGTAGTATAGAGGTCAAAGGGTAGCAATGGAGCTCTACCCTCAAACAACCTACCTTATTTATTGTAAATATTTTTATAGTCACAGATAAATACATGTAAGTGAATGGGTAGAAGGTAAAAATTATCGCGAACAAAATCTCAAAATGTTATAGAGAAGAAAGGGTAATTACCACCGACAAGAGCCTTATCAGTTTGTGGAGAAGTTATTATCGCAATGTTATTGATCAACCGTCCGTCACATGATAGAGCAATCGAATCGCGTCGGCAATGGTTTTATTAAAAACATGCACTGCACATATTGTCCGTGTAATACAGTGGTTCCCAATGCGTAGTCTGCAATCACATCCTACTTACTATTATAAAGGCGAAAGTTTGTATGTATGGATGTATGGATGTTTGTTGCTCTTTCACGTAAAAACTACTGAATGGATTTGAATGAAACTTTACCACAATATAGCTTATACATCAGAATAACATATAGGCTACAATTTTTGAGGTTTCTAATGTGAGGTCGTAAAAAAACACATTTTTTGCGCTACTAGACGGGACGAACCTGAAGTCCACGCGAACGAAGTCGCGGGCAAAAGCTAGTAATTAATAATCTTGGTCCCGAATAACATTTCAAGAAACCGCTTTGCATTTAACGATTATTTAATGATAATAAAAAAGTCTAGACATCGCCTGATCATAAGAGAATATATTATTATCTAAGACACCGATTTATTTCTTAACCAAAGGTCGTCTGGAAGATATTAGTCGAGTGATATGACTTTTGAGGTATAATGTTCAATAAATAGTAAGGTAAGTATATTGTTCAATAAATAGTTGTCTATCTTGTTATCCTTGCAAATTAGCAAGAGTTAAAAATTTCTCGCGGTGAGCATTTTACCATCTTGTCGGTGGACGTCCTACGCTGCGCTTTTGGTCTAAGGGTCTCCAATCTAAAACTTTTCTGCCCCAATGGCCATCAGTTCTTCGCGCTATGTGCCCTGCCCACTGCCACTTGAGCTTACTGATTCGTAGGGCTATGTCCGTTACCTTTGTTATTTTATGTATCTCTTCATTTCTGATTCGATCTCGTAAAGAAACACCGAGCATAGACCTTGTAAAGACCACAGGATCACACAGGATGCACACAACCGGTCTCTGTGGAAAACCGTGGGGGAGGCCTGTGTTCAGCAGTCGTCAGGACGTCTTTGGCTGATAATGATGATGATAGTTTATTTATTTTTATATAGTGTTTTGTCACCATACAAACTTAATAATATAAATTGCACTTGTAAAAAGACAACTGTGAACCTGTGACAGACGAGGAATTGAACCCCGTGTCTTACGCAATCCGGGCGTATGCCTATACCACTCGGCCACCGACACATTAACAGGCCTGTTGAATTTTGCAAGCGCTTCTTAACGCGTAGGCTGCGTGACATCATCAATGTTGTGAGATTGCTCTCACAATAATAATGATGATGATGATGAGCATTTTACCAGCCTTTTTAAAGAAAAGGTTGGGAAACACTGGTTTAATATAATAAAAGCCAATATGGCAGCACGGACAATCAGCTCAATTATTGACAAATAAGTCGTATTGATATGCAATCGCAGAGGCGCCTTACTCAATTGATGCGGCGCTTGGTATCTTGAGTCAATCAGTATTGAAATGCTTATGAAGATGGTATAAATTTTATTAGACAAGATTCTTGACATGTAAATTTTTAGACATAGGATATTGTAACTCTTATCTTCTATAAATTGCACTTGTAAAAAGACAACTGTGAACCTGTGACAGACGAGGAATTGAACCCCGTGTCTTACGCAATCCGGGCGTATGCCAATACCACTCGGTCACCGTCACATTAACAGGCCTGTTGAATTATCTTATCTTTTATTAAAGAAAATCGTGTTAGTTAATGATAAATAATATTAATAACTCCCCTTATACCCGAGAACGGGTGGACCGATTTTCATGATTTTTAATTTGTTGGATTCGCAGCTACCCCGAATAATACATAATGGGGAAAACAGAGTTCTACTATCCACTCCATTGTTAATTAATTTGACTTATTGCCCTCCTAGTGGACAGTGCTTACGAGCCCAATTACCAATATATTTTTTTGAACTCGGGTCAAAAATTTTGTTTTGACCTCTAGTATGCGTGTGCCAAACGGCTAAACTGTACATCGATTTACGGTTTCTATTTGCGTACAGCAACGAGAAATATCTAATGTTGGTTTTGAATGTTTTATTAACACTCACAGTGTAATATTTGTATTCTTAAACTACACGGTACGGTAGCTCAATTGGAAGAGCAGTTGGCCCGGTAAGCCAGAAAGATGCTGGTTCGAGTCCCGACCGTGCGCAGTTTTTGGTTTCTTATTTCATCTTATAAGAATATCTAATGTTCATTGCTGAAAAGAACAAGAGCATTTGCTGAATTTTGCGCGTACTTATCTCTGAGCTCGTTAGAATTATAAGCAAATAGGTACAAAAATGTAAAGATGGACTACACTACACTACTGGAAAGATTAAGGAATATCTTAGATGCAAACCAACCAAATGAACAAGCAGGCTTTCGACCAAAATTCTCAACAATTGATCACATTTTCACCCTCACTCAAATAATAGAACGCTACAATGAATACAATAAAAACCTCTATATTTGCTTTATTGATTATACAAAAGCTTTCGACTCTATATATCACTCCTCGCTCTGGGAAGCACTAAGGTCGCAAGGTATTAACGAGGAATACATACGAATACTAAAGAAAATATACAGTCACAGCAAAGCTTTGGTCAAATTGGACCGACCAGGAAAACCTTTTCCAGTTAAAAGAGGAGTGAGACAAGGAGACCCTATATCGCCAAACCTCTTTACCGCTCTACTTGAGTACATATTTCGGGGGCTGAGCTTCGGTGAAAAAGGCATCAACATAAACGGCACTAATATTGCACATCTGAGGTTCGCCGACGACATTGTGCTGATAAGTGATAACCATTCTGACATGACCTTCATGATAGAAAAATTAGCCTCGAAAAGCAAGGAATGCGGTTTGGAAATGAATTTGGGTAAAACTCGTGTCATGACAAACAGCATAGAAACACCTGTAAAAATTGACAACACCGATCTGAGATACGTTCAGGAGTACATTTACCTGGGACAAAACATATCCTTGAGAGACCATACTATTAAAGAAGTCGACAGAAGAATAAAACTAGCCTGGGGGAAGTATTGGTCTCTAAAAGATGTATTTAAAGCTAAGATTCCACTCCCCTTAAAGAAAAAAGTTATGGAGTCTGTTGTCCTCCCGACACTTCTATACGGATGTCAAACATGGCCACTGACAAAAAATATCATCAACAAAATACAAGTATTCCAGAGGGCTGTGGAAAGAAGTATGCTGAATATAACACTAAAGGACAAAGTCAAGAATGTCGACATACGGAGACAGACTAATATTATAGATGCAGCAGAACTTGCTTGTAGACTGAAGTGGAGATGGGCAGGCCACGTTGCACGCATGAGGGGTGAGAGATGGGCGGAAAGAATAATCCACTGGTACCCTAGAGGTGACAGCAGACCACGAGGGCGACCGAGACGGCGCTGGGCGGACGACATCGTCGCTGTAGCTGGACCTACCTGGACTGGACTGGCTGAAGACAGAACAGAATGGCGGGCGCTGGAGGAGGCCTTTACCCGAAAATGGGTCCCCAAAATACAACATAAATAATTATATGCACTCTTATATCTAGTAATAATTGCATGAATTCAATAATAATAAATTAATTAAATAAGAATTTGTAAATAAAGTAGAAAAAGGAAAGGAATGATATTACAAAATTAATTAGATATTATTAAGTCATTGTTTATATTAATATTTTTGGGAAATAAAGAGGCTTATTATTTCATCTTATAAGAATATCTAATGTTCATTGCTGAAAAGAACAAGAGCATTTGCTGAATTTTGCGCGTACTTATCTCTGAGCTCGTTAGAATTATAAGCAAATAGGTACAAAAATGTAAAGATGCGCAAAATCAAATGACTGAAGATGGTGGTGTTAATAAAGTTAAGATACTTAACAATCCACCTCCATCGCTAACTTTCACTAAAAAGATCTTGTCCTAAAATTCCGCTTTAAAAGTATTGTATTAACTGGACAGGTAGGTTATCTGGACCTTAGAAAAAGTACTTTATTCATAATACGAAAAATAATAGGTGTTCTTGTAAATTATGATTAATATATGATTATTATCAAGACCTCTTGAAAAAGAGCGTAGAAAATTAACAAAAAAAAACATCACTGACAAGAGCTTAGCACTTAACCAGTTTAAACCTTTTTTGTACACAATTTCATAAAACAAAACTAGCAATATGTATTATTTATTTATTATTCATTTAAATAGGGACGAAAACATCATTCGAATAACAATTTTGAACAAAAAAAATATATTGAGCAAGAAATATTAATTAAAGCATCCCGTTTAAACACTTTATATACTAAATGAAATAACTAAAGCATCTGCAAACTACGTAAAACTTACCGAGCTACGCGTTGCTACGGAATTGCTACGAATCTGCTACGGAACTTTCGCCGTAGCGACGAAATTGGGTAAAACGAATTGATAGGTGAAAAGGTGTGTGTGTGTGTTACTTTAAATATTATATTTTTTTTATGAAATCATGAGCTAACGAGTTTTATGTTTCTTTATTCTCGTCCCATCCATTTTCATTCGTAGATCTGGATTGTTACTATTTATTTGAATTCAGAGATTTTTGGTGAAGTAGTTTCGAACTTTTCTACTGCTTGCAACATAGTACACCATACTTTCTATTTGCTGTTTTCCAGTTCAAATATTACAATTCTTCAACAGATTTAAAACTATTTTTTTAACTCTTCAAAAAAAGTTTGGAAGAAATCACAACTACCCCCAACCACACACAAATAAAACATCCCAACTCAAAATTCTCCATTACCTTATTAGCGTCCGAAAATATTTTGTTGAGTTGCGGCGGGAAGTTTTCCCGCCGAAATCCACGTGTAATAAAGCGCGGTCACCGAACCGCCACTGACATACCGCGCACTAAACCGCCCGCGCGCGCGTCGCTCACTCGACTGAACGAACACTCGACTATTCGAGTACGAGTAATCGTTCAGAAACCGCCCTCGCCCAACAAAACCCCACCCGTAAAGAGCATTTTAGCACGAGCACCTCCCTCCCTCGCCCTGATTTAATAGCCAGCGCGGGCACTGATTCACTTAACCGAACGCTACTACCCACTCCTTCTCTCTCACTCCTCAATGCGCAGACCACATCACCCCTCCCTCTCGGACGCGACCAAAAAACGAACGTTAGACAGAGACGGCGCGCCCGCGGACACTTCTTTTCTCCAATTTGCATGCGGGGGTCGCGCCGCAAACTTTATGTCCTCGTTTCGTAAATTATTTATACGTTTGGAAATACTTTTAACGGCATACCGGCGAAAAAGATTGCTTTAAAGCGGAATTAAGTGACCGGCCGGCTGGATTACCGGCGTGACGCGATCATACAAATCACATTTTCATTTCGCTCTTTGATGAGCTGGGAATTAATTTTGCGTAACTTGTGGAAAGGTAACGCAGGTATAAAATAACCTTTTTTGACGTAATATTAAAATAAATGTTATTATATAAATTTTCTTGAAATAAAACGTTATTCTTGATTAATTACTCATAAGACAATAAATTGTTTTTCACACTCTGACTTTTAGTTTTTATTTCAGAGCTTACAAAACTAATACTGAAAGCATCTGAAATCATTGAGGACTTCCTCTAGAGTAAATAATATTCAACAATCAAAAGCTTTTCCTGCATGTCTTATTTTAAATTATTATGAGATGAACTTCATTTATGGACTTCCGGTCCATAGAATTAGGGTCCACATCATAACATTAACAACTGTTGTTTTTTAAATTTAATGAAACGTTTTTATTTGATACATAAAATATTGAACACATTTATTCATTTGCTTAGCAATATAAGGGCTTGTTTGAACATCGACTAACCAATGAATAATTCAAATATGGAACTTCTATCTTCTATGAAATATGAAATTTTCTGCATTCCCAAGCGGTTGACTGGTAGAGAATGCCCTAAGGCATTAAGTCCGCCAATTGTACAATATACAGTGCAATAAAGTTTAAATAAATAAATAAATAAAAAACTTCAGTATATTATAAAGATAATAGGTATTTTCTGTAATTAAGCTTTGTGTGCGCGTGTCGTTCTTATGTGTGAGTTTGTGATCTCTCATTGCCAATAAATGCTTTTCAAACACCGAAAATGCTTAATTTACTACAATGACTATGTCTTATAGACCATGAAATCTCTTCGATCTCTTGGTACGACTCTACATTCAAGTTTTCTTTTAATTGGGTCACGTATGTTCTTCTTGGGTCTTTTTTTTCTTTAATTTTTATAAAGAAAAATGTATAATTATTTTTTCTATAAAATTATTTTTCTGCCTTATGGTGTTAGATACTTGCCAGATCAAGTTAAATCAGATGACTAACCTGTTAGGGTGATCCAATTAAAGCGTTTGTGAAACATTGCATATTTGGTCTCCTAAAACTGTTTTTGCAACAACATGTTCTCTTACTAATTCGAAAGTAAAATACATAATTTCTTTCTATAACAAACAACCTTAGTTGTTAGTAGGTCCAGTTAACGAGAACAATTGACCTATCTAATGATCGTGATCGCGTTAGAAGCACGCTAATGGCGGCATTGGCGGCGTGACCCTTTTGCTAACTTTGCTCCGTGCTCAGTTACCGATAGCCCCTACCATCAGGTTACCTAACGCTACGAGAAAAGAAAGGAATTACATCCTTCTTTAAAAATACGTGAACATATGTTTTTTCAGCTTTCTTTCTACGTAACGTATAAGTATTCCACTACATAACTTAACAAAGTAATGTTTCACTCTGTTTATGATGCTAATTCACAAATCTTCTTGGCTTCTTTATCCTCAGTTTCAAGTAATGTTTAAAATTCGTTACCATTGGTTGAATAATTACGTTTGTGCATGTTTTGAAGTTTTGAACAAAAAGAACCTCAACCAATGGTTATTACAATAGCCAATACCATTCATTTAATTGAGTTAGCTGTCGATCAAGAAGCCAGCCCAAAGTATCCACGGAATTTTCGGCATAAACCTATGAGAAATCGGTTCATGTTTTTAAATGAGAAAAAAGCTCCATATATTATAAATCTTTGTACAAATTGAAAGCTACAGGCAGAGGTCGAGTATGTTCAACACAACTAGTAACATGAATTAAATGGTAGCTTGAGCTATAAGTGTCTGAAATTCAAACATTCTGATTTAAGCGAATCACTTTCGAGAATGTAGAGTTGTGGATGTTTTCCTATAATCCGTTTAAGATCTAATTCACTAATTTGCTCCGATATTCGTTACATGATAACTTTGTTATTATCAACGTTAATAACGAGGTCAATATCGATACACATAAAAGACGACGTCTTTCAGAGTTATTTATGTATACAAAGAACAAGACAGTAGGAGCACTTGTGTATAATTTTGCTGAAAAGCGTTTGTGAAAGTTGTATAAGCCTTCAAGATAGTAACGAAACAATAAGAAGACAGTTATCAAATATTCTCGGACAATCCAAAATAAGCATCTTAATACTTTATAAGCAATCGTTTCAGTGTCTGATTCTATAATCAGAGCGCTGATTTAAAATTTACTTGTCTTTTATACTGCCATGATAAGTGAGCGGTCTGGGAAAATGATTCTGGCCCTTATAGAAAGTGCGGGAAAGATTGCCGGCGATACGATATTAGAGGTAAACAAATCTTGGGGAGGTGTAAGTGACAATAAAATGGGGGCTTAGCTCTCGGGGCCGTCTTGAAGTGGAACGGAGCGGGGCGCGGGGGGGAAGGGGGAGGAGCGACGTGCACCGTCTCTCTCACACATCGGCCCGAACACGCTCATCCGTTTTATTTCTTGTTTGTCCGCGATCGTCTTCCCTCGCTACATAATTTATTTTGAGCGGGCACATTCAAAAAATTGGCTGACTTTAGGCGGCGCGCACGAGTTTAGGCGGCGAAATGGAGTTTGCGGGCGGCGGGGGCGCGTTCGCAAATGAAAATAATATGGTAAATGATTACATTTGAATTGCCGTTTCGGGTAATCGTCGAGGGCGGGTAATGGGCCGTAGAAAGACCCGCTTCATTGTCCGCTTTCATTTACGCGCTGAATTTATTTTGCGAGTTTTATTGCCGCACTTGACTTTTATAGCCGGCATACATATTCAATGCCGTTCGCTGCGTCCTGTCTGCCATCCGAAAACTATTTGATACAGTGTTTGTGACACTGTAAGTATTTTATTGACGCGTGATGCGATCGGTGGAGGCGGGCCAATAAATATTTATGACTCATATTCGAGCACAAATATTTTTCTGACATATTGTATTTGCAACTTTGATTTGAGCGGATGAAAATGGACGAATGGTTTATTTACATTTAACTTGACATTATCAGGGCCAGTCCTGATAAAGTAGATACAATATTCAATTTTACTACCCAATTTTTACATCGGTTTAAAAAATATAAGTATTAAGTTTGGTCAGCTTTACACTGCACCATAGGGTACTGTGTTCATCATAGACTTAAATAAAAAAATACTACTTCATTCAATATATTACACAATATAATGCGTACCAATATGCATGAATTTTATTCATTTACTTTAAAACAAAAGCAGAACTTAATAGAAGCATGAACTAAGTTATCATAAAATAATAAGTACCTATCATGTAGATCTAGTATTTTTAAAACAGGTTTTATTCTTAGAATTTCTACCAAAAACAATTCAAACATCAAATCTTACATTATCATAACCAATAATGGTGGCTAGTCAAAGGCAGTGACTTAGCAAAACCCTTAATAGCAATATAATAACTACATCAATGGTTGCGTAATTGTATTCTGTCTTTTGTGCGAAAAAAATCAACCCTCAAATGCTAAGGGTAGGATGTTCAAGTTTTGATACCTATTTACAACATCGATACTTTTTGTAAATCAGTATTAAAAAAAAAAGGAAAGGAGTAAAAATATCAATAGAATACCCTAAAAACTGCACTATTCGGTTTCAGAGGTGAATTTAAAGTCACTTTTGCCACGCTCTTGTCAAATCTTGTAAAACAATATTTTTATAACATGTAGGTTGTGAATTTTGTGTTTATCTTATTTTAAAATGAATCATTTTGTCAAATAGGAATATCAAGATTGTTTATTTACATTATTCAACAAACAGAAAAAAATACGTTATTGATTATAACTAATAAGTACAAAAGGTAAAGAATAATATTATCACGGCTTGTATCATGTAGAAGATATTTTAAAAACTGACAAAATATTATCATTGCGTACTGCAATATTTATGCCATTGCATTGCATATTTATCTATAACCTACTAATCTAAGTTTGTTTGCATTGACTTATTTCAGGAACTACTGAATCTAAAACTGGATAGAATCTAATCGTAGGTAACCGCTTCATTATAAACCCTTAATTACTTATTGAAGCAAAAATAACATCAATATGCTTTCATAGACTGTTAAATTAATAAATATGGTAATAAAACAATTGGATTTTTAAGTTTCATCACAAAATATTAAACTGCTGAACTGAAACTAATATGTTAAGCCTTACTTTGGGCCCTTTCGTAGTCGGGGTAAATATTCTTGTAACAATAAAATACCGACACTTACTTTATACTTGTATAGCTATTATATTAAACTTTGAATACTTTAATAAACTTCTCGATATCGATACTCTACCAATAGCATCACTACTCCCTCGCCCCTCGAATAAGAGTGATTTATTGAAGAAAGCTTTTAAACCCTTGCGGTCGCCTTTGTTGGTCCTCACCACGGGTCATTACGTCTCATAGTGGATTTGCTCTGATAACTATCATATTTTATTGTTTTTCCTTTGTTGCTTTTTAATTATTGTCTTTCGAATAAGCATTACTTGGACTAAAGTTATTGTTTTAAGTTAACTTTAATTCCGATTCCAAAAACTCGTCCCTGTGTATGCCTTCGGTATCATATATTTAAAAAAAACATGATTATTGTAATTTTATGATATTTGAACTCAACGCAAACAAATACTTAACGCACATGCAAATTTTTGTTAGTATCGATTTGTTTGTATGTCCACGAATTTTTAGAAAATGAGAAGTCAGAGCGTTTTTTTTTTAAACAGCCTGCCTCCTCCACGCTTAAACACAGCCTACAATCGAAAGGTCTTAAATCTAGAACTTTTATGCCATCGATCATCAGTTCTTCGCGCAATGTGCCCATTGCCACTTGAGAAACAATAAGTAAATAAATTATCAATAGGTAGGTAGGCTTAGCGACAGAAATTTATTAACTTACTGCAATAACGTTCTTCCGTAGCAACCACTCGCTACGGGAAATCGTAGGCTACGAATCGTAACAAATTAATAACAGAATTTTGCAATACAATATAAGAAAAATAATATACCGGTCAGCTGTCGCACAATACATAATTTACAACACTTAGGGCCGATTTTTCAATGGTCAGATAAACAATAGACTGATAAATTATTCTTCTTCTTTTATTATAACGCGTCAAATCTAAAAAAAATTACAGTGAAGTACAAACAATATGATTGCTGACAATTAGGTGACGTTTTCAAAATAGCCACACTGTATTTTGTTCGACAAATATTTATTATCTGACTGAGACTATTGAAAAATCAGCATTGAAAGACTTAAAGAGGCGGGTAACCTTTACCGACATGTACGTACCGACCAGTGATGTGCCGAGTTGGCTATTTCATGCAATTGAAATTCTTTATAGAGATTCTTCTGACTCAAGTCCCGATTTGAATCTTGTTTTAAACAATATTCTAGTGTTAGTTGGTCCTTTTTTGGATTTTTGTTGTAACGAATTTCTACAATATTACAAGTTCATAAAAAGATGACTTGGCACATCACTAGTCAGACGGTACTGGTTGGTACCGGTTACCTGCTTCTTTATGTCTTCACCCTTACAAAACATATTGTAGGTTAAAGGAACTGACACCACGAACAAATCTCGTGAGTGAATTGACGCCACTTGTAAACAACTCATACAAACGGTTTCATATTTGAAATTAAATTTCAAGGAATAAATACCTACGTCGCAATCTTGCCGCGCGTCGTTTTTGCGACACATTTATTGCTTGGCATAGCTTTTCTTGGTATAACAACTCACTGGTTACTTACTCTTATGATATTTTTTACTTCACGTTGCTTTTGCTTTACTGCTTTACAGTATTATTGCGAATAGCCTTCCTATGAATAGTTTATTCCATTACCCAAAGTTTGCCTGGAAGAGATTCATTTTAGCGATGAGGCCGTCATAGTAGTACATTTTCTGTAAACATATAAATTGTATCTTACATTTTGTGATTTAAAGAGTTATGTTATTAATATGCAAAACACCTTACACATAATTATAACAAGGTCTGCGGACAAGAAGTCAAAGAGCCGAAATATTTTTAGCGATGTAAAGGATTTAAGGGACGGTTAGCGCCAAAGAATATTTATACTCATGTTAGCGCCATCTAGTGGAGGTATTTGTTTTTTTTTACATTTAAATTTTTAATTTCACTAGGTTATCATGAGGTTACGGACGCCATCTTGTGGCAGACTGGCAAAACACTGCAGTTAAGTTAAAAAATATTATTTTTACAACCTGGAGAATTTTGCTATTCATATCTAACTTTGGACCAATACAGAAAATAATAAATTAAAATAAACTTCATTTGTAATTAAAATTAATTTCTGAACGTTTCGAGGATGATGATTCAATACTTTTTCGCGTTGCTTTTATTGTCTGTGGAAGCGTCATGACTCTTACGCCATCTAGCATCTATAGATAAAAGCTATGAATTGTCGGTAAAGCAGTATGAAATGGATGAAATCTTTTGCAACTTTTAAATGATAACTACAAAATATTAGATGTTTTCAAAGTAATAAAATACCGTTTAATGAGTATTATTATTTTTAAACCCATTTCTATGTGCCATTTTCTTCTATTAGATAATTTTGCATTGTGAATCGTATTTACCGCCAATAATCTGCGGGGTTTCGGCCATTTTGCGAACCCCGCTACAGGAAGTGAGTTTTATAGGTGCTACGCAGGCGCAAATTGACCTTTCGGTTGAAGAACCCGTCGGTCACATGTGAGTGTCGATAAATATCCTAATAATATCGTGATTCTTTTGTAAATTGTTGTGAATATCGTTTTCGTAAGTATTTTCAATGGTGATTAAGTTTTTGTGAAAATATTGGTGTACGCCCATGTGGAAGAAGTGTAAAATTTATGGAAATGAAATCGTACCGCGGCACCGGCACGTTTGACAAACTGATATTTTTCTTTCGTTATCTCTTCAATTCAGAATAAAGATCAAGTTCATGCGAATAATTTGCCATTTTTACGTGATCGGATTTGCTGTGTAACTGCACTATTTGGTTTGTAGTTAATTTTTTTCGTATTCTGAAGACATGACAAGATGTCCCTTTGAAGCCACATGTTCGTATACCACACCACACGGACACGGAGGTCAACACCACATCGTTCGCTGATTCGAAATCTTCGCTTTTTCGGGCACTACATTGTAATTGATAGCAGTTTTGTACGATGTGTACAATTTTTGTAGAATACGATACAAAGAAAAGATGTATGTGCAGTCCTGTCGGTAGGTGGGGTTAGTTATGGCAATATTGGCAGTTCAATCCCTAAAACCTATAACATGTACAGCCACTAATCATTAGTCCTCCCTATAGTCTCGGTACTGAAAGTTCTATTCTGCTCACGTTAGTTCTGTAACATTTTGGTAATTGTCCCCATTTCATTCATATTTTGTACCTGTTTTTTGACATGCCAATCATTTTGGCGCTTGTACACGTGGTTTATTCGCTTCATTTGTTAAATTTTCTTATCACTGTTGGTACATCTAGTAATGTGTGATAAATGCTGTGTAATTTCTGGCTGTATCCACCTGAACATATGGTTCCAATTTCATTCTGGGATACACTTGTTTGGAATGTCATATTTACTTTCATTGTGATTGTAATTACAGGCTCAAAATACTGTCATGGTATACTTTCCATTAGGATAAAATAAATCCCAGCAATAATATTAACGAAATAATATAAATAATAAATAATATAAAATATATTAACGAAACAGTGTTTCTTTTTCTTTACTTGCTTTGAATCATTTAGTAAAGAACTATATTTTTCCCTGATTTACATGATATAAAATGTGTTTATTTATGTGGTAGTTGTTTGCCTTGTTGCATCATTTGGTTTAGCATGTGATAGTATCTCAATTGTGTCCTGTGCTACCATCTTCATTTATACTGAATATTATACTTTATCGAGTCCATAGAGTCGCAAATGCAGCTCCATGCTGTTTTTGTGCTGAGGATACTCGGAAATTGTAAACCAGGCCCGACTATGCGTCTCACTACTCAACTGTGTAATGGGATCACCGTCCAGGGGTACAAAATTCTTAAGACTCTTTCATTTCATTGCTGAGAGATGTAATACTTAGATTCTCAAAAGCTTCTTTTAGATATAAATAGCCTCATCCTCATCTGAATAATGAGCATATAAGAAAGTGTCATTTTGGTAGCAGATTTTGTTCTCTTTGAACTTGTTTTATTCATTCATATTAATTATTAAGTGAAAATGTTTAAAGCTGGTCTCATTTTAGCTGCATCAGAATCACTTTCATAAGCCTGCCAAAGTTCAATGACCTGGGGTCAATAGCCTTATTGCCAATTTTTTCTCGCTCAAGTGTGAATCATGACTTACCTAGTTACAGTTATGGCCAAGGTTTCTTTGATTAGTGACATTTTGTGATTGATTTGATTCAGGTAATAATTTTTATGGGCTTTGTGGTAGGAAAATCAATTTTTATTAGGATTTTTGGTGTTGTGGTTCTAGCCTTCATAGTGGGGTAGCTTTTTCTGTTGTTGCCTTTTTTTGAAAATAAGTTACATCTCTATTTTTAGTTTGGTCATTTATTATATAGAAAGGATATGGTTTATTGGATTTTTGTTTTTTTTAGTTATTAAGTGAACTGATTATTATAAATTGTGTTCACAGATCACTCCGGACCGTAGTTGACTAAACCAACACAATGGGTGACATTGAGGACACACATTTCGAGACCGGTGACTCTGGAGCGTCGGCCACCTTCCCGATGCAATGTTCGGCCCTGCGCAAGAACGGTTTCGTCATGCTCAAGGGTCGTCCATGCAAGATCGTGGAGATGTCTACGTCAAAGACTGGCAAGCACGGTCACGCTAAGGTCCACTTGGTCGGCATTGACATATTCAATGGAAAGAAGTAAGTGGAAAATTCAAATTGTTATTATTTATCTCAACAAAGGGGGTCCTAAATCTTGCTTTTATCTATTTACGAACCTCAATAATGGTAAAAAAATACTCAAATATGACTACTATTTATTTCAGTTATTCAATTACACCCACATACATATTACAACCAGAGAATTGGATTTTTGTCAAATACCCATGCCAAAGCCATACAAAAAATAAGTTTGTATGGTAAAATATTGTCAAAATACATAACATCTGCTGTTCATATGAAAAACCATTGATTTTGCAAACATTTCAACTATTAAGGTACTTAACAAAGTCATTCCTATGTGTAATGCAATCAAGACTTATTCAAATATGCATTAGTCATACATAGACGACAGCAAACTGGTGACGCCTTAATTTTCTTGGAAGCAAATCTACATTTAGGTGTAATGAATGATAGATAGGTAGTTGGAGTAAGATATTCAACAAATGAACACTTATAGTTTATTTTTGTTTTTATAGTGTTTTGTCACCATACAAACTTAATAATATAAATTGCACTTGTAAAAAGACAACTGTGAACCTGTGACAGACGAGGAATTGAACCCCGTGTCTTACGCAATCCGGGCGTATGCCTATACCACTCGGCCACCGTCACATTAACAGGCCTGTTGAATTTTGCAAGCGCTTCACAGTTCACAGGTTCACAGTTGTCTTTTTACAAGTGCAATTTATATTATTAAATTAACACTTGATTGATACAATTTTTATACTTTGACAAAACTTACTGATGTTCCGAAATAGTATGATGTACACTTGATTATTTGTTTATTTATCATATCATTTAATTTTGGAATAATTTGTGCTGTAATTACGAGCCCATAGAGTCGCGAATGCGGTTTCATACTGTCTTCGTGCTGAGGGTACTCGAAAATTGTACACCAGGCCCGACTATGCGTCTCATTTTACAACTGTACTATGGGATCACCGTACAAGGCCACAATTTTTTAAAAAACCTCAGGTATATCTATACCTATAGTCTTCCTCTTATAATGGAGGTTGACTTCTCTCTGTCGCTCACTCACACTCACATCTTTCAAAACTGAGAAAAGAGACTCAAAACCTAGAGGTTAATTCAGGTGCTGCTGATTAACACACTTAATTTAGTTTGGCGACACTTCACCCTATTTTACTGTGTTAGTAAAATCATTACAGCAGCTTCATATCTAAAGTAAACTTAAATTTCCTACAAAATATCTAGGTTTGCTTAAAGCTTGGACTTTAATGAGCACGCAAATGAAGCTCTTGATTCATTTTAGATTGTGTGATAGGTAAAGTCACCAACAAAGATGAAATTTCATTTCATGTACTGTAGTTTAGTAGCAAGCCCTAACCAAATCTTTCTCCTTTATCCAGATACGAAGATATCTGCCCATCAACCCACAACATGGACGTACCTCACGTTAAGCGCGAAGACTACCAACTGACTGACATCTCTGACGACGGCTACCTGACCCTGATGGCTGATAACGGCGACTTGCGTGAGGACCTCAAGATTCCGGACGGTGATCTCGGCACCCAACTGCGCTCAGACTTTGACAGTGGCAAAGAGTTGTTGGTGAGTTGGTGTTGTAAATTTACTTTTTTTATTGTAGATAGCCAGATATGCTATGCTGGGGCTGAGCTGTAGACTACTAGGCGGGTCACAGGCGGATAGTGAACGCCCACCAGATATGGTAGTTACGCAGGCCACCATATCTGGTGGCCTTACGCTGTTAGGTCGGGGACTGCTTATTGAACAAATTCACTGTACAGAAATTACAACTTATTTTACTCTATCACTTGCCCTTTCTTCTTGTCATCGAACGCCAAACCAAACATCAATATCTGACGCTTTACCAATACATAATTTATTCACGCATTCGTTACATAATCAATGTGGGTATAAGAAACTGCTCTAGACTTTATGACATCACTAAGAATCGTTCTTTAGATTTGTTAAAGAATTGACAACTTGTAAACCACGTGTACTTTAAGAGATTCGACACGAAAAAATTGCCGGTCAGTTGATTGCTATACTTGGGGTTAAATTCGCTATCAGTATAAAGATAAATGTCGAAAATAAGTTACTATTTAACTTTATTCTAAATTGTTTGCATACAATTAAGATGCTGTTATGAAAACTATTATGAAATCGAAATCATTATACAAGTTTCACAAATAATCTAATACTATGATCTACACACCAAGTTAATTGCTGCGGTACTTATGACCTTTGTCTTTAGGTATAATTTGTACGCCTTATAAACTGAAAGATTGTCAAAACCAATTCTTCCAACATCAGCACACATTAATATTTATAACACGGTACACTTCAATATGTATTATTCACACGCAGGTTGGCGTACTTAAATAACTTGACACTGTAATTGCGTGTGTTCTGTTCATAATATTTGTTACAAAAACAACATTATTCGGCACATTCTATATGACACATCCTCTTAACACATTTTTGTATAGGTAAATAAATAATAAGTATAGGTAGTTAACCTCGTACTTATTTGGGTAGGTAGGTCCGTATAGAAAGCTTTGATGCATATAGACGAAAGATGGGTTCCCTTCCCGCCTTGGGCTTTTTATCTTTTGGTGATGATGGTAGTTAACTTCGTACTAAAATGGGTAGGTAGGTCCATAAATAAAGCTTAAATGCATATATTCTTCAAAGCTTGTTTCGAATCGGAAAAAAAATATTAGTGTACTGCACTCTTTTAATCTAAATCGTCACGGGCAAGGTACTTGATGACTAACTATAGTGCTGTCGTTAGTTGTCTTGTAGATAGATATCATTTATGATATAACATAATTCTAATCTTATCAATTTCTGTAAATATTTGAATAAACAATAATCATGTAAAATTTGTTATGTATTCTGTATTCCTACTTGTGAATATCGTTTTATCGCTACCCATTTTAAATATCATATTTCGCAATTCTACTTTGCAAGATACAAAACAAAATAAAATCCATAAATCATTCTGCTTTTCGTCCGATAAAAATGTTATAATGAGAGAAAATCCGATATTCCATATAGTGCCCTGTGAAAGGTAATACGCATGAATAGACTCGTCTATAAAATTCTAGGAACATCAGTTCAGTCGGGCTATATTTAGAAAAGCTGGATATTGATTTTATTCGCTTCAGTCGCCTACACAGGTATAATTATTAATTAATGTTACATGCTTGTTTCGTCGTCTTGACTCCCGACGTAACTACACAAAGAAAGATTGTTCTTTTAGGAATTTTATATTCTGTGAGATACCTAGGTACCTATTCTTCGAAACAGGCGTCAGTAATTGGGAACGTCTGTTATTATGATGGGCCTCTCTCTACTTATCAAACAAAGAATCAGTGCATTACTTATCAAACAAAGAATCAAGCGAGTGTATAAGCGAATTATCTCTTTTCTTTCATAGTTGACAATAGATGGATGTAACAAGACCTGTCAATTAGCGTTCCGTTGGTGTCTTATATTAAATGAAAGAGACCTTTTGTTTGCGTATCCCAATAAATAACGAGTATAGAGTCTCTGACACATTTTGTAATGTGTTGGTGCTAAATCAACTCGGAGATTGAAACTCTACCTGTAACCTGAGCTAGTTTTAATAACCAGCTATATGGACAAAAAATGGGTTGGAGGACATCACAAATCGGTACTTGATCATTGGTATTGCAAAGCATTGATACAAGTCTCGGGCCCCATGCTTTGAGATAACACTTGCTATTTCAGCAAGCTCTGGCGACGTTCGGTGGCTTACGAAAGAGAGGTTCAATTCCCGCCATCTTTTTTACCACTGGACGGGCAGAACTAGTAAAAAATAATCATTGAATTTGGATCCTAAGTTAATACCATAAAGTTCAAAATATGGTGGCAATATATTGTACACTGCTCTGTAAAGGGAACAACAACAACTTGATTAGAAATTGTTCAACGTTCTAAGTTCTCTACTCTCTAGTCACTTTAGCAACTAAGTTTCCTCGTTTTTTCAAATGAGATAAACTGTAACATTATTATTGTTTTTGTTTCAGTGCACCGTGTTGAAGTCATGCGGCGAGGAGTGTGTTATCGCAGTGAAAGCAAATACAGCTCTCGACAAATAAACCAACTCAGCATTTATAGGGATATAACAAGCGTATAATTTTTTTACAATCAACAACTCTTACATAAATGTAAAACATAATATTATGTATAATTTAACGTAAAATATCGCGGTTCGGCGCGGCGACGCGACTCACGGCCCAGCTACGATTATGATATTAATATAACTTTCGCAACCATACAACGTTAATGCGGTACTATTGTTTTAAGGATTCGATTCTAGAGACACGAGATCGTTTATTGTATGTATAGTTGTGGCGTCTCTAGTCCCTGTGCTGAAAACGCGATCGGATATTAGGAATTTGCGTCGACCGCAATTTCAGCACTCGGAAGTGTTGGCCGGCCGACATTGTTGTATCGGGTGTGTGATCGTTGTAAACAAATGAAATATGTATCTTATGAAATAGCGCGCGCTGTTCGTTATTTATTTAAGTGTAATGGTGTGCCGAGAGAGATAGCCAGTGTTCGCCCGCACAAGTCGCGCGGAGACGCAACTGACCTTGCGAGACATACTCGTAAGACAGCGGCGTCACGCCGGGCAGCGCCGCGCCGCCGCCCAAACTTCACGTTTGTTTTGTTTTGTTTGTTCTCTTTTCGCTTCCGACGTCACTAACGTTTCGTTACGTTGCTCCGCGGATCGCCGAAAGATTGTTGATCGACATCGGTGATAAAATTCCTTGTGGTGAATAAATAAATGTGTTATTGTGGTTTATAATCTGACGAAAAGATGGACGCAAACTTGAAGTTATTACCATATTTTAATGCTAAATTAATTAATACATATAAAAATCAAAAAAATAAACAAAAAAATAGAAATAAAGGAAAATTCTTGAATGTGGTGTGTGATTGATTGGTCCTCTTTGGGGCGTTCCCCGTCTCGCCGAGGCGTTATATCCCTGTGCGTGTAACACTTGCCATCTGTTCAAATGTCTGAGTTCGTCCTAAGCTAAGTACGGGCCTGGCCCGCCGCTAACCTAACTTGTGCTAAATCGTTAAAGACTGATGGACTGTCACTTGAGAAACGAATATCTTCAGTGAAGACTGAAATGCATTTTGTATGTGAAATAGATGATTTTTGTATATCTAACGTTTTGGCTCTACTCTGCCTTCCCTCGCTCTCTGATTTCAATATTTGAACACATGAAATGTTACACATTATCGAGTGGCTTATGTATGCCTAATTCCATGTTGTAAGTATAGTCACGGTAACGGCAAGTGTTGCTCAGGGGCTCGTAGGTAACATTCTCTCTGTATGTCAGCGGACTCACCGACGCGCGGTAACATCAAATTGTCAAAGACGATATGATATACGAAATTAATGTAAGAATGTAAGGTAAGGCCCTATAGGAGAAATATTTTTTTATGCATTCAAAATTCGTACATTGCAGGTTGTAGACTAAAATTGGGCGGTTCCTAGGCGACGACCAATGGCTATTCTGTACATTTATTTTCTCGAAATTGCATAATCGTTATTGTTGGTCAAGTTTTTATACTTAGCAGCTTGTAATCAGGTTTTTATTTTATAAAAAACCTAAAGTATATGTAAAGACATCGAAATCGAAATCGAAATCGAAATTCTTTATTAGTACTCACAGCATCAACATTACAAAGTTATAGGAACCCCTTTTAAGCTAAGCGCTTGTGTTAGGGGATCCCGCTCTTTCACAGTCCAAGGTAAGTACTTAATAACTAATTAGTTTTAATAACATATTGAAAAACAGTTGTTTGTGTGTGTGTGTGTGTGTGTGTGTGTGTGTGTGTGTGTGTGTGTGTGTGTGTGTGTGTGTGTGTGTGTGTGTGTGTGAGTGTGTGTGAGTGTGTGTGAGTGTGTGTGTGAGTGTACGTGTGTGCGTGCGTGTGCAAGAGTTTGGGTGTGTCATCTATGTGTACCAAGTCGTGGAGTATAACTATTTTCTATCAAACAATAAAACTTCTTCCGTTTCATCATATGAGAGTGATAATAACCATTTTGTAACAACTTTTTTGCATTCATGATAGGTCATGTTAGAGATGTTTAAAATTTTATTTATTCTATTATATAGCTTTACTGACTGCGCGGAATATTGTTTACCAGCAAAAGCTGTTCTTACTTTTGTTAGTGGTATAACAGTGAAACGTTTTCGTTTTTTGCGAACATTAGGGTCTACTGGAGTGTGTTTGTGGATGTTTAAAATACATTGCAATATGTAAAGTTGTCGAACTGTTAAAACCTCGGAGTCATTATATAATAAGTTCGTTCTGTATAGTCGTCCCTTTTTTAAAATCACTTTTAAAATAGACCTCTGAGCTCTTTCAATACTAGTAAATTTAGTTTTAAAGGTACCTCCCCATATTGTAATGCAGTATAATAATACAGACTGGACTAAAGTTTTATAAATATATGTTAGAAGTTGTAAATCTGAAATATTTCTTAGATATCTGAATAACCAAATGAGTTTCCTAGAACGAGATGACACCGCTTCAAGTTGTGAGTACCAATTTAAATTTTGATCGATTACAATTCCTAAATATTTTGTAGATTTGACTCTTTCTATTAATGGACAGTTACAAGTTGCTATATTATCGATTTTACACGTATGCGGAGTCAAAGTGAAATTATGGTCCGGTTGAGTGGAGTTGTATATGCTAAAAGTAATGTAATTAGTTTTTTTGGTATTTAATGTGAGAGAGTTAAGTTTTAACCACTTGACGACATTTTGTAATCCAAGGTCAGCATTTGTGAATACTTCTTGCCAGTCCTTGCCGTGAAAAAGAAGGGCGGTGTCATCTGCATAAGAAAAAACGCGACCCTGTCTCAGTTGTAGGTTGGTCAGGTCGTTAATATAAATAATGAAAAGTGTAGGCCCAAGTACACTTCCCTGGGGGACACCGTAGCTATGGGCTGACAAAAATGAACTAAAAGTGTTGTTCGACAACTTTACTTTTTGCTTGCGGTCGTTGAGGTAATCAGTGAGCAATTTTAGAAAGGTTCCTCTTATCCCAATTGATTCAAGCTTACGGATTAGAATAGGTAATGATATAGTATCAAACGCTTTCTTGAGGTCTAAAAATACACACAGAGACCTTTGACCCTCGTCAAGGTAACGTGTGATATTTTTAGTTAGGTCTAAAATAGCGTCTTCTGTACTTTTACCTTGACGAAAGCCATATTGGGCGTTTGATAATATCCTGTAAGTATCCAAAAAGCTCAAAAGTCGTTTGTTAATAAGTTTTTCCAGGATTTTCGATATGACCGTTAGAACGGAAATAGGACGATAGTTACTGACATCTGTTCTATCCCCGGACTTAAAGATTGGGTGTATTATAGCCTGCTTTAATAAACAGGGAAATATTCCCTTTTCAAAACAAAGACACGCAAGGTGAGTTAATAGCGGCACAAGCTCGTTAGCTGCTAGCTTTATGAATTTAGTGGGAATATCGTCACATCCCGCAGCAGACTCCGGCTTAAAACTATTAATTATTGAATTAATTTCCGTGTGATCAGGATCAATGATTCCTATTGAGTTAACTTGGTTAGGAAGTGAATCGATGTATTCATGAACGAGGGCTGGTTCTATTTCGATTTCGTTAGCCAAATTTTTTCCTACGTTGTTGAAGTAGTTGTTAATAAAGTCCGCTGTTTCATTAGGATTCATTTTAATGTTTATTAGCTCAGAATCTGGTGATTTTTGTTTATCTAAATTGGTAATTTGCTTAATTGCTTTCCAAAGTGTTTTGTTGCTATTTTTAGATTGTTCTAGAAGTTCTTTTTCATATTTAAATTTAGCTTGTTTTATTAAGGCAGTGCAATAATTCCTGTATCGGCGATAAGTAATTTTAAGAATTTCATTTTTTTCGTCTAGCCTTAGTTTTTTTTGTAATGTATTTCGGTTTCTAATACATTTTAAAATACCCGGTGTAATCCACGGCTTTATTATTCTTTTATTGTTAGGAATTTTGGTTGTTTTAGTGTTTAGTTTAAGAGACTCTGTAATTATATTGATAATTTTATCTGTTAAGATATTTGGATCTGATATATCCATAAGACTACTGCCATTATTTAACAATGTTAAAGTTTTTAGTGCGTCATCAAAATTTGTAATAGTTTTAAATTTAGGGGTTTTAGAGGATTTTACTTGACTGTATATGAAAATGCTTGCCATTTTGTGATCTGTTGTTGTAGTGTTTATTACAGCAATAACAGCCTTGAAATTAATAGGATTCAAATTAACAATAACGTGATCAAGACAGCTGTTAATTCTGGTATCAAAGCGATGACCTGGTAGTAAGTTGTTTGAAGCTAACATATCTAAATAAGCAATTGAATCGCCATCGGAACACCCATCGATGATATTTATATTAATATCCCCTGTTATTAAGATATTTTTATTTTTGAGTGGATTTATCTTAAGGTATTGATCTAGTGAATCAATGAACTTTTTGGGGTTTCTTTCAGCGGGGGAGCGATAAATACATATTATGAGATACATTGAGGTAGAGATTTCTAAACAGGTAGCTCCGGATAGAGTGATTTCTCTTACACTGTGTTTTATTGTGTCCTTGACAAAGACTACGACTCCATCATTTTGATTCCTTTTCGTTAAAGTATTGTGTAATATATAGTTAGGCTTACGGGGGAGGGGTCTATCAAAATTTATTCTACATTCCGTTAACACAATGATGTCAGTTTCCCTATCAAGTAACATAAGGTTAGCCTCCAGATCATCAGTATTTTCACTTTTGTGGATGCTTCTAATATTTTGAGTTACGACCGATAAATGGGGGCTATGTCGTGGAAGATACCTGTTAAGCTCCTCTATATCACAGTTTATTGCTCGAAAATTATTAACTGTGTCTATTTCTTGTATTAGGTCAATATTGCTAGCCATTTGAAGTAAAAGAAAATCTGCAGGGGTAGTGAAAGTGAGTCTGAATGCACGGATATTTATCTAATGTGTAATGTGTGGTTGTGTAGTGTATTAGTGTTTTTTGTGGTTTTAAAGTGGGTCTGTTATTGAAACGTAAGAATAATCTGTATATTAAATACATGGGCACACAGTTAATAGAGTATGGCACAGTATATAAGTTTTGTACACCAAAACAGGTCGCGAGGACACACACTAGAGATAGTCATTTGTTGATTAGTTGTTGAATCTGGGATTCACTGGTTATGGTAAGAATTGGTGAAGTGTCATTCAATCGTAAATAAACTTTCCCATAATTTGTCCAGCAGTATTTGTAGTTCTTAGAAGTTCTTAGGTCTCGTGCAAGGAAGAACAGTCTTGAGGCCTTGGGTGTTAGATTTTCTGTGATAAAAACTGGAGTGTCAGGGTTCGATTTTATGCCAAGGTGCTTTGCACTTAATTTGTTTGATTTGTATTTGTTGTTGAAAAGTTTTGCGGCCCTCATGATGTCATTTTTTATAAACGTGCTCGTAAACTCCACTATAATAGTGCTATTCTGGTGGTTTTTGGCTTTATTTACTTTCATAATATCTTTGATGTCTTTTTTTTCAAGTTTTATTGACAGGATTTCTGTCAATTTCAGAATCATGTCCATTAAATCATTTTTCTTTTCTTCTCCCTTTAACGGCACGTTTTTTATTTCGATATTTGTTTTCCTTTCCAACTTTTGACTTTCCTCAAGTTTATTCTCCAAAATAATGATTTGCTCCTTATCTCTCTTGTTCTCTGCCTCCAGGTGTTCCATTTTCTTCTTTAATTCAGTGTTTTCTTCGCACAAAAACGTAATTGTACTTTGGAAGTATGCACTAGTTTGTTGGATGTCTTTTAACGAAGTCAAAATTGTGTTCATTTGTTCGTTTTGCTGTTGGCTAAATTCTAGAAATAGTGTTTTAATTTCTCGCGTCAAATCCTCCTTAATTTTCTCTATTGAATCACTAATTTCTTCTGGTCTTTTTCTTTTTTGTCTGGTCATTACGTAATCTTTTGACGAATCGCTTTCTAGTGCGCTCATATCTGGAACGGAGAATGATTTCTCTGGAGTATGCATAGTTCTGTTGTTAGTTATATAAGTTTCGTAGCAGCAGATTGTTTATAGTTTCCGTAGCGCGCCGTAGCAAATCGTAGCGCTTTTGCTGTCGTAGCACCGCGTCACGAGTAATAATCAGTGCAGTGCAGTGATCGCTCCGTCTCGCTCCCTCCCGGTGGAATGTTGTTTTGCTCGGCGATGATTACGATGATTCACAGGTGGGGCCGGTAGCACTCACACTGGATGCACACGAATGTCACTCTAACGCACCACGGTTTAAAGTTGGTAGCAAATGATATCGTTTTATTTATTTTACAGACACGCGCAACACGTCTATGCTCGACGCGATCTCGGACGAAAGAGGACATCGGGAGGTGTAAAATAAAATACTTTAGTAAAAAATATAAAGTTTTCTTTTGGTCAGATTAGTCGTTCCCTAAGATCTTGGTGTAATACTGAATGTGTCTTGTATGATATCCGATACGCATTAAATGTGAACTAATTAATTGTACCCGTAGAGATATTCGTCGGTGCACCCATAACTTGTCATTAGGAATTGATTGCTCTGCACTCAGTTGCTAACTGTTTTAACTCCTAACACTATGTAAAACGAGCTATAACGTTCACATATCGATTGGCGCTGCATTTACTTTCAAAAACAATCAATACCGGTCGTGTTTGTGAAGTTTCATGGCCAATTGTATAGCTCGTAGATACTTTATCGTCAATGTATAACGTAGGAGCCGTTAAGACCTTGTGATCGAGAGATGGGACTTAATATTTATATTAATAATTCTATAGATGTGCCGATTTTATTTAGAAAACTTAAATTATTTTTTATATTGGGGCGAAAGGTAAAGTAAATAACCGGGGGCTGAAGCTGTGTATATACGTAAGAACAAGAATGGAACATACCTACTTACTATAAAAATCCACTTGCAGTGTCTACGTATATTTTTGTCTAATGTGCAAAAATTTCACCGAATTTATTAATATCAACGGCCAATAAATAAATGTAAATGCAGTAATAAGTATTTAACAGTCTGTCGAATTAAATCTGTACAAAATGAACGATCGTGTCTGTGTTTCATCTCCTCTTTATGTAGATGTTCAGTTGAGTAGATTTTTATTTTATTTTTTTACCCCTTAGTTCATACTTACCTAGTAAGTTACCTACTTTTCTCAAATGACTAGGGTTAGCCGAATAACGCTATACAATGCACCTATAAACCGATTTATGCTGACAGCCTTGGAGAGGTTTAAAATTCAGCTACTGGTGGGTTCGAATCCCACTAACTTGAGAGATAGAGAGACACTGTAGGTACTAAACAGTAACTCAAAAATCGAGACCATTGGTAGGTTAAACGTGTGGGCAATAGTCTAGTATTTAAGAAGACGTGCTAGCAAGAGGAATGCGAGGAGATATACGGGGTGGTGCACGGAAGACCAGTTTATACAAGCTAGCTAGCTGCTGCTGGGGTGACCGAAAATTACTTTAAATGACATGATGCGTCTACTATTTGATAGAAGTAGTGTCACAGTGACAACTGACAACAAAAAAGGAAGGTAATAGTAAAAAAGATTACATGATCAGTGAGTACTAGTGCGCGCCTACCCTAAGGCTGCGTTTTCACCAGAGATGTGCGATGGAAATGTGTCGTACGAGGATGTGTGTGTGTTTCCACCAAAGCTGTACGATGAAATTGTGGCTACGAGGATGTGTAGGTGTGAGGTACCAAGTAGTATCAGGCGCTGGCTCCACGAGCGAGAGAATCGCGACGAGTCCGCCCTTATATCGTCGGATAATCTCCACGAACGAGCGATAATTCCGCCGCATATCGTCGCAAGTCGTAACGGAATCGCAGCGTTTCCGCGGCGACTCGTAACGGTATCGCCGCGTTGCCTTGACGACGAGTTGCAAAAGAAAAAAATAACGAGAGGCAACGCTGAAATGAATGACGCTGCGTTTGACAGCGCGCCCGCTGCGCGTACGTCGCGAGCGCGCGGCGGGCCCGCTGCTAGTCGCGGCGGGCTAGCGACGATGTAATGTCGTTTCGCGCGCTCATTGCCAATCGTCGCATCGCGGCGATAATATCGCCGTGTGGAGACGGTTCCATAGAGAGTGTATAGAAATACGTGGCACGACGATAATATCACCGCGATTCTCTCGCTCGTGGAGTCAGCGCCTCAGTCACCTCCGAAAATGGAGTAACCTACAGAACAAAATATACTAATAGATAGATATAGTATATTATGTTCTATAGGTCTGCAGTTTACTCCATTGTCGAGGTGACTGAAAGTTTTTACACTGAGTGTGAAGGGTCTGGGAGAGCATCTAGTTCTTTTACCTCATGGAATATCATACTCTTAGCATTGTCGCCTAATTAATGTGGATATTGCAGGCGCGCTACAAGCTTTGTTTGTGTTCCTCTACTTATCATTTTGAGTATTTACTTTTATATCTATTTACAACTACATTTTGTTGCAATTTTAATATCTATTTACAACACTCTCCTGCACCCATAACAATCTCTCTGCATGAACTAAAGGTATGACTCCCAGTCATGATGAGAATGCTATTAGCATTAATTCCACCTTTTGTACACTTATTTGTGCAGTAAAGTTTTTAATAATAATAAATAAAAATATGGGAAACAGATGTCGTACTACCCTGTGAATTGGCATTTACGGAGACAGGTGTAATTGAAAAATAAAATATAAGAAAAACATTTTATTTGCTATGCAAACTGTCTGATGCATAGATTGTTATGTAACGCGTAACTTATTCAACTCAACATGTTACAACTAAAACGTAAAGAATAAATAACCACCTAATATCATAAAACATGTCGCACATTCCCTGTAAAGTCATCGTCTTCATCTTCGTCCGAAGAAATTTCAATAACTAAAAATGGGTCTTGAATATCTATCACAGTAGCTATAAAATCTGTGCCCAAGTTGTTCAATTCTTCCTGTATGTCAACAAGGGGTTCTTTTTTTATTTCTACTACAGTATCTAGATTGCTAATATCTTTATGTACTGTTGGAATATAACATTTTACATCTGGATTTCCACCAGTTGGTAAATTCAATTTTTGGACTACTACTTTCGGTATAAGTTCGAAGTTGTGATTCAACATATTCATAGGATCTTTTTCTGGTGGAATTTTAGGCCTTTCGTTTACATGTTGTCTAGATTTAGCATCGTCCAATCTTATGGGAGTACACCTTTTCCTTAAAACATCTTGTTTTACAGTAACACCATTTACAGGAACACTTGGTTTATTGCATACAGCATCTACAAGCTTTTGGGCTAAGACTTCCATTGTCTTGAGCTGGTCAGGGTTCTGATCAATTACGTTAATATTATGACTAGTAACGTTTTTCACTGTATTATCATGAGTAGTAATATCTTCTATATCATCATTTTCAGTGTCGTTTTTGCTATCAGAATCGTAAATATCATTTTCCTTTGTGCATTCTGTGCTAGGACTTAGATATGTCATTTCAGTATACCTGAAAGAGAAAAAGACAGGTTACGTGTAAGTCAGTTTCTTTATCCATACATCATGCATGCATGCATGAACATTTACATGATCAATATGATCGTGAGTTTTCAACTTTTGAGGACAAAAAAGAGGTAGCTCAAACTGCGGGACCGATTTTCGTGAATCGGCAAATGTACTATAACTGGAATAAAGTCCCAAACCTACTAATTAAAAATTAAAGGGCAGTCTACAAAAACATACTACCAGATTTGAACCAAGACTAAACTCATCCGAACAATAAGAAAAGTATACCTCCATTATTGAATGCTTTCATTATGTAAGACATTTTAAATTGGTCGGTTAATACTTAAGTGCGGCTCTTAGAGCCGCCATACACGGAAAGAGAAGAAGAACACATACACGGAACCGCTCGAGCAGTTGTGACTGCTCCGGGCGATTAGCAGCACGATGCGGGCCTTTATCATTATTTCGAGCTGTTGACTATGACTGAAAGAACGGTCCGTTTATGTTGATCACTGGTTAACTGTTCGAGCTGTACGTGTATGGCGGGCCTTAGCTTGGTACTAAGTTTTGGGAATAAGGATCCTACTTACTTCCTTTTTTTCCTTCCTAAAAGAGGTATTGCGTGAATTAAAATTCACAAATATAAGGCATCGATCACACCAAACGTATAGCCCGCCGCCAACTCTGAGCGTGCGTTAAAGTCCGTTTTTCTTCACTAGTCGAATATTGTAAACAATCTTGATATTCCTTTTTAGCGAAAATATTCCTTTTAAAACAAGATAAACACAAAACTTACAACATACATAATCGTTCAACACTAAGATCTTTTTTTATTAACTGATTTTATTTTAAAAGTTACAAAAAGATTGTTTACAATTTTGGTCTAGCAAAGATGAATGGATTATACGCAGTTTTTCGCTTTTCTAAATATTTAACTCCTCGATCACACCGAATCGGCAAAACGCTGTTAAAATTTGCTTTCTGACAGTAAGCATGCTTAAAGTCTACAGCGGACAATACGTTTGGTGTGAACAATGCCTTATAGATAGACCAATCATGTGTGCATGCGCATCCCTGTTAGAAGTGATTTATGGATCCGACTACCTCTTTTTTTTAATTGTCATTCTGTGTTTCGATCTTACAGTGCTATCGGATTCCACTGTAAGGCCAACGTTGGTTTAGTGTGAATTATTAAAGTTTTTCAATTTGGAAACTATGTATGTTAAAAAAATTTGAAGCTGTTAAATGTAGCCTTCTTGGAGACCACATCTGTAAGTTTATATGGGTAGTTTAGTCTATGGATGTTGCTAGTGATCATAACTATGGTCAGACCGTTTAGAGGAAAATCTTGGACATTCTGTTAAAGGTGTTTGAAGGTAGTATGGAAGTGTTGTCACATGGGCATCGAGTCTCTGCGTTTAGTACCTACCTATTGAGCAAATCGTGTTCTTTCTTCACCGCAGCCTGTTTATTTGCTTGTAGCCGGGCCAGCAACTCAGGGTCGTTATCAGCCGGGTCTTCTATAGCCTCAGACTTGACCAGGCTGAGCATGTCTCGCCACTCGCGGCGCTTGCGACTTTGTTGGAGCGCTCTGCCGCAGTATGTGAAGAGGGCGTTCGCTGTAATTAAGAATTGGACGTATTTAATAGTAATACTTTGAATCTAAAATAGGTAATTGGGACTTGACCAGGGGTCTAATTATGTAATTGTAAATAGTAATGAAATTGCTATTTTTTATATTCAGCCCATACTAGAGGTACCAAAAAAAGCAATTCCATAGTAATCCTTTAAATCTATTACCGGTAATTGTTACTACTGTTGATTAGAAATAGGAAGTAGTTCGATTATGGTAAAAAGTTAAAAAACAGCAAAATTATTGTCAGCTAATAAAAATTTCTATTTCACCTGTTAACTTTTTATTAAGGCTGCTGTCACCTACCTTCTAACAAAGTTCAAATGCAAATTTCTCCCCAAAAATGACTTAACTGACTACTTTTTTTGAATGAATTGTGTAGAAATGAACTATCTCCATAAGATGTCGACTCTGAATTTTTGATTCAATCTTTAAAATGCCTGTAATTTGCAATCATAGAAGCCAAATTGACGGTTTTTCTGGTGCACTTTACTAGATCAGTTGTTGACATCAGCTATCGAAATAACATAAAAATGAAAGGAAATACGTTCCTCTACAAGATTTCGACTCCGTTTTTTTATTTATTGCTCTGGTAATTCCAAATGAAGACAAAATTGAAACCATGTTTTGGCATAAAATACGCACCTAATGACAGGCGATTATCTCTGAGATACATTGCACTTATTGTGTGTTATTTGATAAAACAATGTTATAGAGGTTCCTATCTTTGACTTAGCATCTAAATTCTTGATTTTATCTTGTGCAATATATTCAAAATATCTTACTAAAGTAACCTATAAATTTGAGATTTGGAGCTGTCACGAACATGCATCTTTGATCGAAATTTGACAGACAGCGCCGAGCGCTCGGAGGGGAAGGGTGTGTCGCTCGTTGTCTTCGCTGCTACTCTTTTATTTCGTGTATGATACTAATTCCAAATTTGAAAATATCACGCTTTGCACAATTTTTATACGGCGACCAATTCGCTTTGAGGCTTTATGCAACAGGCATAAAGCCATAGTGTATTTGGATCGTCGATGGTCTCTAATTATAACAAAAAAGTATTCGTTCTTTTGTATCGATTAGTAGTTGTATTTAAATGATTAATGAATGTTATGTAAACTTGCATAGAAAGGGATCCTTATTAATACTATAAACAAGAAAGATTTATATGTAGGGCGACTATTTCAAGAGGTTCATGAGTTATAACGAAGATCTTTTATCATATACAATTTGTATTTTCGAAACTTGATCAAACAAAATGTGCAGATACTAGGACCAAAATTATCGACAAAAATAATAATAATAAAAAATTGTCTACAAAATAAAATTGTGGTATCTGATGAGCAAACTGTTTCTATCACCAAACATTTAAATGTCAATTTTAGACAAATACTGAATTAATAATGCCAAGAATAGGCAATAGTACGAATTCTATTGCATATGTATGGGGTTGCAAATAATAACCTTATTTATATAAAATAAAGTAATATCAATAACACTACTTTATAGTTCAACAACGGTAGACCGATTTTCATGATATTTACTTTGTTGAATTGGTATTTACCTCTTACCCCTTAAGTTATTATAAAACAGGGCTGGGGCGCGCCGAGGCTGGATATGAAGCAAAGTTTTCTGTGGTCGAAGTTTTTTTTTCACTAAAAAGTCTAAAACTCTTCAAAGGACTCCAATTTAGACAAACCAATTCTTTTTGAAGTCAGTGCCATCGCATGGGCTCTCTCAAGTTCCATCTTAAGCGACATCTATCTGGGCATCGACTCCAAAAAGAAATGGTTTGCCTAAAATGGAGTCCTTTCAAGAGTTTTTTTAAGACTTTTTAATTTGTTTTGATTTTGAAGTCGGTTTTATTGAAATAGTATGGTGGTGAAGTGACCATTAACCCAACAAAATTGAAGACAAATAAGGGCTTTTGTTTTAAGTATTTGACTTTGAGTAGTAAACAAGTAAGTTTATAAATTTTCTTACATCATTCGTGCTTTGGATTTTGAATAAGAATAAACGGACGACAAAAAGTTAAAGGTCAGTTTTTCTTAATATATACCGTATATAGGCGTTATTTAGTTCCACAACCTTTGATACGCACTTGTAAGTACATACCATTGGCCATTGGCGTTAATTCCATACTGTGTGGGACTTGTTCATGGCATTAATTCCATACGCTAGTAACAGTGTTTCAATGGTTTAAACCTAAATAAATAGGGCAATATTTTGCTTATTTAACATTACTTTTCTTTCTGCCACAATCTACAACCACGACCTAACTATAAACTTGTAAAGTAAAACGCTGGTTTAAATAGAAGCGTTTCATGTGATGTGTATGTAGTTAATATGAACCTGTATTCAAATTGTACGCAAATGCCCTGAAGTTCCATGGTTCTATTCAAGTCCATATTCATATAATATTTCATTATTGAAAAATGTATATGGACAAAATGATATAACACCGGTGTAAACCAAATAATTAAATAAAAATTATCTTGTTTATCATCTGTTATACATGAAATACTTGAAATCTTGATCGAAATTTTCTTAACTACATTTTCTGAATGTCAGCTATAATAACTTGTGACATATTTCATATATCAAAATACAAATCATATCAACGAACAGCGTTACACTAAAAAGCTTTTATGTGTAAATAAATCCTCATAGCATCCAGCTGGTATGACACGTGGTAGATCAAGCGCAGAACCAATGGCACCAAGAACCCTTAGTCCCCGTTTCTCGTGGAGTTTACATTCGTAAAAAAATACCTACTCTGAGAAGTCACGATTTGGGTGAAGACATAAAGAGGCAGATAACCGGTACCAACCTGTACCGACTGACTAGTGATGTGCCAAGTCATCTATTTTTAATCTCGAAATATTTAAGAAATTCGTTACAACAATCCAAATAAGGACCGACTGACACTAGAAAATTGTTTTAAAACAAGATTCAAATCAAGACTTGAGTCGGAAAAGTCTCTATAAAGCATTTCAATTCCATGAAATAGCAAACACGGCACAACACTGGTTAGTCGTTGCAGGTCAGTGCGTGTTACCCGCCTCTATATGTCTTCACCCTTTGGATGCATTTCGTTTTTCCTATGCTGTAAGTTTTTTACGTAATTATAACTGTACGTTTGTGTTTAAATCTGTGAATTCAGTTATATAAAAAAGGATAACGTTCGCGAACGGAATTGACGCGAGCCCTGATTCCGAACTGTATTCACTGTATTCGAAATAGGTATTTTAAATACAAAAAAACTGGTATAACATTAATTTATTCCATCGACTTTTATAAGACCATCATTTTCTGTGTTCATCATACGCATAGCCTACTACCTAGAGATAAAGTATCAAAATTGTTTAATTACAGTTAACATTTTTTTGTGTCCCGGACATATAAAATCGCACACACACATTGATAAATTCGGTAAAATCTGAGAATCTCCAGACTGTCATATGGCTCTTAAATCATTTTGAGGGATTCAGTTATATCGAAATACTTTTGTTCTTCCAGTAGGTATATATTAAGAAGCGACATGGTTGCAAACTGAATATAAACTTTATCGAGGGTAGATTGATATTTTAATCAACCCAAGCCATACCTAAAGACTAGTTCACCGCGACAATGGCTATATTGTGAACACGTAGTATTGTGTCATACTATTATACTATTCTGTGTGTGTGTAAACTTACGAGGAAAAGGAGTTAACTGTAGGATGGAGCTGAAACTACCACACTTATGAAGAACCAACATCCCGATAGGTGCAAAGCAGACGATATACGTTATAAGGTAGGTTAATTTTCTTAGTTTTTATTTCCTACTTTTATGCAACAGTTAAAATTGCGATTCTGTGGTAAGGAGGTATGTAAGCAGGTGGTCTGATTGGCCATACAATTTCTTAAAAGAACGGTGTAAACCGTTACAGCCGTGGTCTGTCGTCAAACGCCGCTTGTGTGTGATGTACTGATGTGAGTAACTTTTTACCACCCAGGAGCTCTATTCCCAATCACTTGCGTCAATATTCCAAGTGATTTTCGTTCGAATCAATTAAAAGTCAACCAAAATCACGATATATAAGACGCGAGTAGTTACAAAATTGAGACAACATTTGTTGAAGTCACTGACGTGTGGTTTTCAACAGAATTTTTTAAAACGAAAATGAAACATTACTGTAAGAAAATCGCATGCCATATTTACGCGAGTGTTTCAAAAATAGGGCCCTAGTTCTTATTGTGCTATTTTATCCCGAGCCACATGATAACAAGTTAAGTACTATAACACACCTTCTCTCATGACTTCATTTCTATTCCATCCCAAATCAGCTTCCTTATTGGCTTGTCTCACACACTGCAAGACCTCCTGAAAGTCCGGGAAATGGGGGAGACCGTCAGGACCGATGTTACTATTGATTAGGTACTCCAGTTTATCCACGCAGAGTTGTGACCTCACGTTGGCAGCCTTCAGCCGCACTTCGCGCCGCTTGATAGCTCGCTCACCAGTCAATTTGCAGAGTTCTTTATATAGATTTACTATTTTTGCTTTGTATCTGGGAAATATGAAATGGTTGATGATAAAGTCTGTTTAGCACAAAGCTTAGGAAGTGCTTAAAAATTGTACTAGTATAATGGATTGAATTGGATACTGTAGTCGGCGCGTTATTAATTGAGTCTTGTGCGGCGTATATGTCAATAGATGTGTTTTTTTTTGTTTTTGTTTTTTCCACTACTTATTGATCTATTTTATTGATCTATTTTAGCTTAATAATTTCTTTTTTGGATAAATTTGTGTACACATGCGTTGAATTGCAGTTCCGCATCTTTGTTTTAGATAATAATTCTGTTTTATGTTTAACTGTAATTTGTTTTGTGTATCTTTTAAAATAAAATAAAAAAATAGAGATAGGAATATGCAGCGCGACACTTATCGGTAAGTGCAAGCGAGATAAACATAATGACTCAGTTAAGACTATAGTCGGCGCGTTAGCAACTTGTGCGACCCTAATGTCAATAGAGATAAGAATATGCTGCGCTACACTTATAAGTGCTAGCGAGATAGACATCATGACTCAGTTAATAATACGCCTACAATGCCAAAATAATATAAAAGTAATATAAATATTACTGTCTTCAATTCCTGGATTGGGTTTTTTTAAAACAAGATCAGTGAATTAAAAAGAAGGAACTCTTCTAAGGATTTCCTTTTTGCTGGTGTAACGCCTAAAAACAATTAATTTTTATAGTACAATTAGTAATTTGATTAATGACTTACTTTTCACATTGTATGTATGGTGACCATATGGAATCATATTCAACCTCCCGTTCTTCCAATACTGTAACTTTGTTTTTATAGTCTGCTATATCTGACTCCAGTTTTGTAATTCTTTTCATTAGCATATCCTCAGTTGGACCTTGAAAGACCTCACTTTTGTGAGGCACTAGAAGTTTATTTTCATCACTAATGTAAATAGAATCTACCGAATTTATATGAGCAGTTGTAATAACATCATCATCATCATCTATTACAATCAAATCATTGTTTTGATCTTTGTTCTTTTTTACACAATTTGAATCAACCTTTGGAATTTCTTGGGTGAAATCTTGAGTAGTTGTCATAACTTCATTTTCTTCATCTACTTCTATTAAATCTGTCTTAAAATCTTGGCAACTTTTATTGTATTTATCAACAACTTCAACAGGAGCTTGACTTCTATTTGACTTGGCGAAATTTATCTCTTTGTGCGAAGTTGTTTGTGCAACTTTCTCAACATCATCTAATACTTTTAAATCACTATTACTATTTGACTTAACAAAATTTATTTCTTCAGTGGTTTCTCGTGAAGTTGTTTTTACATCTTTGTCCACTTCATCTAGTATAATTAAATCACTATCTTGAGATCCTTTAGCACAATCATGAACTTCTGGAACAGTGCTTGATATTTCAGCTGAGCTTACTTCATTATCACATCTACTCTCATTATTATTACTAAGTCTTTTTAATAGCTCTAGATTTTCTTCTTGTAGCAGTGATTGTGAAACTGTATCAGTAACACTATACTGTTGATCAGTTTTACTATTCAAATGAGCTTCATCATTACTTTTTAGTTTGGTAACATAATTTGTTCTGTTAGCACCTTTAATACTGTTGAGGTTTTCTGAATATAAAGTAGTATCTGGAATTGAAGATTTTTCTATGGCAGTGGTTTCATTATTATCCTCTAATACAATCACTTTATTTACACTGTCTATTTCAACTTCAATATGTTCTATTACTTGATGAACTACTTCATTATTCTTTAAAGGCTCGTCATTAGTTGCTACAGAATCATGCTCATCTAGGTTTATGACAGGCACTTCAAATCTCTCCGAGTAATCATCATCATCAGACAAAACTATATTTTCTATTTTATCTAGTTTTCTTCTTTTATAAAATAATGACTTCTTCATCTTTCTACGCCTTCTTTTGGCTAAGGTCTGTTCTGAAAAGGGACAACATGAACAAATTAAAGTAACATTTCTTCAACCCAACATGAATCGAGTAAACTTGAATATTATTATAGATTTAATAAAAAATTGGTATCACAAAAGTACCTGCTTAAAGAGATTGCTCATAGCAATAAGACCACCTAAATTGTATGCTATAATTAATTTATGTGATGTGCAATAAAAGTTATCTTATCTTACCTATAAATATAAAAAAAAGATGTCACTTATCTCAAGTGTGCTTTTTGGCGAAGGCCATCTCAAATAATTGTTTCAATGAAACTATCCAGTGCCTGTGCCATCATAGTCCAAAAAGTCAATCTGACATAAACATGTATAAAACTATTGTAACTTACTTTGTCCATCCCATTTATTCCACTGCGTTCCTTTTTTTCCTTGTTGTTTCCCTACCTTTTACCATAAATAGTTAACTTCGTTAATCGTTAATCCGTTACAAAAAAAGTTAGCTTCGTTAAACGTTAAAGCGTTACATTTCGGAAGAATTAACGCAAGTTAACGTTAATCGTTAATCCGTTAATATGTGTAAAATTTCATTTTTTTATCGTTGCGTTAGTGAACTTATAAGACCTGTTGGTTTAGGTTTTGGGAGTAAACAGGTTAGGGACAAAACAAAATACTTGTGTAATTTAATCGTCGGGCATTTCGTGCATATTTTCCTTCATGCAATTGACATGTTGAAGTTCTCATCTAGGTGCCAATTCCGCTAATTGAGTCTTCACTGAGTTGTGCATCACTTGTACAACGATAGTGCTTTGATACACCTCGCTATTCTGACAGCGGCTGCTGTATGATGTGTGACTCTATCGTGCTACAGAAGTGAGTGATTTTCTGCTAAGTAATTTGACAGCTTTTTGACATTGATTGATAATTCTTCATCATCATTATCATCATCATCAGCCGAAGGACGTCCACTGCTGAACATAGGCCTCCCCCATGGCTTTCCACAACGACCGGTTGTGAGCGGTCTGCATCCAGTGCGATCCTGCGATCTTTACAAGGTCGTCTGTCCATCTTGTCGGTGGACGTCCTACGCTGCGCCTTTGGTCGAAGGGTCTCCAATCTAGGACTTTTCTGCCCCAACGGCCATCAGTTCTACGCGCTATGTGCCCTGCCCACTGCCACTTGAGATTACTGATTCGCAGGGCTATGTCCATTACCTTAGTTCTTCTACGTATCTCCTCGTTTCTGATTCGATACAAACACGGAGCATAGCGCTCTCCATCGCTCGTTGTGTGATTTTGAGCTTCTTTATGAGGCCCATAGTTAGAGGCTGGTTGAAGACTTTTGTCTTCAGACACTGAGGTAATTGAGACGAGAAGACGCTCTTGCGCAGTTTCCCGAACACTGCCCAGCCGAGTTGGATTCTTCGATTGACCTCTTTCTCAAAGTTACCTACCTAATTGGATTACTTGTCCCAGGTAGACGTACTCGTCAACATCTTCGAGAATTGAGTTCCCAACAGATACCGGAGTGGGCACAACACGGGAGTTCGACATAATTTTCTTCTTTTCCATATTCATTTTAAGACCCACTTGTTGGGATACTCAATCAAGGTCTTCGAGCATAGTGCCCAGATCATCCATGCCACAACGACTATAATATAGTGACTATAATATGTTCTCATCGGCAAACCGGAGGTGTGTGATGTATTCGCCATTGACATTGATGCCGAATCCTTCCCATTCCAGGAGCTTGAAGGCGTCTTCCAGTGCCGCTGTAAACAGTTTCGGAGATATAACGTCTCCCTGTCTTACACCTCTTCGCAGTGGAATCACCCTCGTATTCTGTTCCTGTACTCGGACCGACATGGTGGCGTTGTCATAAAAGACACTTTAACACCTCTATATACCTATAGTCTATGTGGCACCGCTGAAGAGACAGAAGCACCGCCCAAGTACCGATCGAATCAAAGGCCTTCTCACAGTCCACGAACGCTAAGCATGGAGGCATATCATACTCCTCTGACTTCTGTATAATTTGCATAAGCGTATGGATGTGGTCTATGGTACTATACCCTTTTCGGAATCCGGCTTGTTCGGGAGGCTGGAAGTCATCAAACCTACGTGCGAGACGATTCGTGATGACCCTTGAGAGCAACTTGTAGACATGGCTCAGGAGTAAGATGGGTCTAAAGTTCTTCAATAAGATTTTGTCTCCTATTTTGAAGAACAACACCAAAACACTCCTGTTCCATGCCTCAGGTGTGATGCCCTCTAGCAGCACGGAATTAAACAGCTTCTGAAGGTCTTTGAGTACCGGTGACAAATACCCCTTTAATAATAATTTTTTTATAATTTCAAAATACTGTATCAAAATTTATAAAAATTACAAACTAAAAGCGATTCTTGTTTTGATCTTAAAATGTTTTCACCCGTGGAAAACAGCCGTTCAATTGCAGTACTAGAGGGTATAGCGGTATTGTATTCAATGAATACATTTATGAATATCTGTTCCGTGAGAAATGCAGTATCGTTGAACGAGTCTTTTGATTTCATGTCCAGACACATTTGAACGAGACTTTGCGCTTTACTCGTTAGAGAGTTGGAGCTTTTTGGTTTTTCAATAGACTGTGTGACAGAATTATCAAAAAACTTACTTGTCTGCACCTGTTTTTTGCGCCGCGCCGCGGTGCCGTGCGGTACTGTTTACAGTAGGCATTGGATTAACGATTAACGGACTTAGCTGCATATTAACGGAAGTTAACGTGTCCGTTAACATTTTTGAAAGTTAACTTAAAAGTTAATCCGTTAATCAAAATGTTAACTTCGTTAATTAACGATTAACGGATTAACGAGTTAATGCCCAGCTATGCCTTTTACACACCCGTCTGTGGCAAATGCACAAGTTGTGCAGAAACAAAAAAAAAATACTTACTTTGTATTTCTTGTCTCTGTTCTTTGCGATCCAATTTTCGGGATCCTATTTTCATTTGAATGCATAATTCCTTGACATGAGAAAATTTGTGCTCAGGATCGGAATCTAATTTGCAAATAGACCTTGACATAATGGTTTTAAGGGTATCAGACCTTCGAAATTTCTCAGTTGTACTGTAGAATGCGGGGAGCAGAGATCGGTTGATCACTCTGATCATTCCCGATGTGTTTTCTAGATCCAAACATTTTTCTATAAACTCACCCAGAAGCGCACTCTCTTTCACTATGTGGTCGTATTGACCATTATTTTGGTAATAATCCTGTATTTCGCGAATCTCGATAACGTCATCATTACTTTCTTCTCCCAAATCTATAACGTCACTTGCACTTGAATCATCATCAGAGAGAGCTATTGACTCCATAGTGGCTTTCAAATCCTGGAAAATTCAGAATTCATTCAATTCAAAGTATTACTTTGAATCACTTATGTAGGTTACGTTCAAAGCAGTTAGCTTCGTAAAGAACTTATTTAATTACGAGTCAACTCATCAGTAATATCATTTCCTCGTGGTAATTATTCGTAAAATCACCCATAAACCAAACAAAAACCACTACAAAAACCAGCTGACTGCTGACTGGTTTCGTTGACACAAAAAATAATTGACAGTTTAATTTTGAGGTTACATTAAATTTTTGACACAAGGGTTTGCGTTCCATTTCGTACTATGCTGTTCTGGCGCTCTGCTTCAGTTTAGTGCACCGTGCACGTGAAGATTTTTTACGCCAAACTGAAACGGCATTGACTTAAAAATTCATCCAAGTTAAAAACTTATAATGACTTAATTAATAAGCCAAATCGGCCAGTTGCACCATCTGCCTAGCTAACGCATAGCCCTTACAAAAGTCATGCCATGATGTCACTATTTATATTTACACTAGCGGCCCGCCCGCGACTTCGTACGCGCGTTTTAGTTTAACTCCGTTCCCATAGATCGTAGCGAAAAATTATTAGCCTATACCTATACGCATTAAACTTCTTCTAAAGCCTTACCTGATAAATTAGCTATCTATCATATTCTATACCCCTACCAATAGTTCCTGTGATTAGCGCCTTTCAACAAAAAAACGAAAACATCCAGTTTTAAAATATATACATAGAAATGCGTACAAATAAATGTTATATTCGACGACGCGTTTGGCGTATTGGTTAGCGCTCCTGACTATTACGCTGGCCGTCGAGGGTTCGAATCCCGCAAGGGGCAAATGTTTGTGTGATGAGCACGGACATTTGTACCTAAATCATGGATGTTATATGTATTTAAGTATTTATGGGAGACGCACCCGTCATAGTCGTTGTCTGGTACTTCGTAACACAAGGAAGATAATTCCTTACCACGAAACCAGACCATGCATTGGTGTGGTGCATATTTATTTATTTATTATATTTTATGTACACTCAACACGCAGCCCGTCTATAATGGTCAAACTTACACGGGGATATTATCTTTTTATTTTACAACGAAATAGAAATACTTCCTACGCCCTTTCGTTAATCGTACTTATATTTCTTTAGGGTACTAATAAGACCAGGCTACTCTCTGCGCTTACACAGCATCATGCCACATACAGGCTGTGGGAGAAGCGAATTCTCTGAAGTCTAAGAGTTTGAACTTTAGCTTTGTTTATGGTTATAGCGAATACTCTACTTTCTTGAATTCAAATAGAAAATTCAAAGGGACAATTCTATGTAAAGATCTTCGCCATCATCATCATCAACACCCAAAAGCCGTCCACTGCTAAACATAGGCCCCCACGAAAAGTTGCAGTTGTCCCTTCGACCACAGGAGCAGCGTAGAATGTCCACCGACAATATGAACAAACAATCTGCAATCTACACTGGGCACATACCGCTCGAAACCTACCCTTTTTGAACACAAAACAATATTATTTACTATTCTAAGGAATAAAATCTCTTCTAGAGAGCAACATCAATAACAAACATGTGTCAAAACATTCTGTCTCAGATATGTCAAATGATTGTCAAAAATGAAATAAAAAATATTTCAATCATAAGCACCAAGAAGTATTGATATCAATTTTGTAGCAAATCATCCCCAAAAAAGCTTTCTACCCCTTTTTAACCCCGTTACAAGATAAATTTAAATAAAATTTGATACACATTTTTCGTTATTATTTTTAAAGAATGTTTATGCAAAATTTGAAGTAGATCGGACCAAGGAATCACATTTTCCCATACAAACTTTGCACCCCTTTTTCAACCCCTTGGGGGTGAAATTTCTAAAAATCCGTTCTTATCGGATCCCTACGTCATACAAAGAACACACCCTCCAAGTTTCAGGTCTCTACGACCAGCGGTTTAGGCTGTGCGTTGATCCGTCAGTCAGTCATTCAGGACAAAGCCTTTTATATGTATAGACTAGCGGCCCGCCCGCGACTTCGTACGCGCGTTTTAGTTGAACTCCGTTCCCATAGATCGTAGCGAAAAATTATAAGCCTATACCTATACGCATTAAACTACTTCTATAGCCTTCCCTGATAAATTAGCTATCTATCATATTCTATACCCTTACCAATAGTTCCTGTGATTAGCGCCTTTAAACAAAAAAACTAAAACATCCAGTTTTAAAATATATACATAGAAATGCGTACAGATAAATGTTTATTCGACGACGCGTTTGGTGTATTGGTTAGCGCTCCTGACTATTACGCTGGCCGTCGAGGGTTCGAATCCCGCAAGGGGCAAATGTTTGTGTGATGAGCACGTACATTTGTTCCTAAATCATGGATGTTATATGTATTTAAGTATTTATGGGAGACGCACCCGTCATAATCGTTGTCTGGTACTTCGTAACACAAGGAAGATAATTCCTTACCACGTGTACCAGACCATTGGTGTGTTGTCTGGCGCATATTTATTTATTTATTATATTTTATGTACACTCAACACGCAGCCCGGTCTTTAATGGTCGAACTTACATGGGGATATTATCTTTTTATTTTACAACGAAATAGAAATACTCCCTACGCCCTTTCGTTAATCGTATATTTCTTTCGGGTACTAATAAGACCAGGCTACTCTCTGCGCTTACACAGCATCATGCCACATACAGGCTGTGGGAGAAGCGAATTCCCTCAAGTCTTCTCCCGCTACCTTTCAAGAGTTTGAACTTGAGCTTTGTTTATGGTTATAGCGAATACTCGACTTTTTTGAATTCAAATCGTAAATTCAAAGGGATAAATCTATGTAAAGATCTACGCCATCATCATCATCAACACCCAAAAGTCGTCCACTGCTAAAAGTTTGCAGAAAAGTTGCAGATTGGACACCCTTCGACCACGGGAGCAGCGTAGAATATCCACCGACAATATGAACAAACGATCTGCAATCTACACTGGACACATACCGCTTGATACTTACCCTGTTTGAACACAAAACAATATTATTTACTATTCTAAGGAATAAAATCTCTTCTAGAGAGCAACATCAATAACAAACATGTGTCAAAACATTCTGTCTCTCAGATATGTCAAATGATTGTCAAAAATGAAATAAAAAATATTTCAACTTAAGCACCAAGAAGTATTGATATCAATTTTGTAGCAAATCATCCCCAAAATAGCTTTTTACCCCTTTTACAAGTTACAAGATAAATTTAAATAAAATTTGATACAAATTTTTCGTTATTATTTTTAAAGAATGTTTATGCAAAATTTGAAGTAGATCGGACCAAGGAATCACGTTGTTCCGTACAAACTTTGCTCCCCTTTTTTACCCCCTTAGGGGTAAAATTTCGAAAAATCCTTTCTTATCGGATCCCTACGTTATACAAAGAACACAGCCTCCAAGTTTCAAGTCTCTACGACCAGCGGTTTAGGCTGTGCGTTGATCCGTCAGTCAGTGAATCATTCAGGACAAAGCATTTTATAGGTATAGATTACAAAAGGAGAGGCCGTTGATTACATCTAAGATGGTAGAAGGTAACTTTTTTTCTCATCAACGAATGCTAGTTTAGCTTTGATTAAAGTAAAATAGCGGTAGTTTAGCTAGCTAGAGTGAAGGTACCTTACTTACCTAACTACCAAAAACACACACCCAAAAAACCGTTTTTGTGGATCTGGCTATTCTGCCTGGCGTATTGAAATATCATCATACTCTATCTATCCTATATATCTATATCTATCTTAGCCAAGAATTGGAACATGTTCAGCGGGTCCTACTGAGTAATGGATTTAAAGGGCAACTTCCACCTAGACACAAAGTGAGACACCGGAAAGATAGGGTAGATAGACAACCAGTATTTTTGCCATACATAAAAGGAGTGACAGACAAGGTCTCTAATGTTCTAAATAAATATTAAGATTAAGAACAGTGGCACAATGTTTAAGATCTCCCAAAGACAGTTTCCCACTACAAAGACCTGGTGTCTACAAAATTGACTGCAGCTGCGGTAGCTCATATATTGGCCAAACCAAACGTTCCATAGCGTGCCGAATGAGTGAACACATAAAAGCGGTCAAAAACAATGGCAGACAGAAATCTGCTATTGCTGAACATTTATTAGAATCGGGGCCAAATCACTGGATCGAGTTCCACAACCCTCAGATAATTTCGACAGAACGCCACTACATACCAAGATTGGTTAGGGAAGCGATCGAAATAACTAAATAAAAAAATTTCAATCGTGAGGACGGGTTTAAATTGTCAAGTGTCTGGAATCCAGTGGTTCGAATGTGTAAAAACCGTGTAAATAAAAATAGTGCCGTTTCGCGAACAGATACTGTCAGTGTTGTGTGTCGAGAACAGACGCGAGTAAATAGTGAGTTTGTGGACAATGGTACCGGCGGCGAGCGGAATAAACGACTTCGAAGGAGGGTAGACCGATATGTCTGCCAATAACAACCCACCCGCAAGTTCTCTTCAGTTACTCCGTGATCATGGCGCTTGCAACAGTGCCGAAATATCGGAAGCTCATAAATAATAAGGTACATGGTAGCAATCCCGTATCTAACTATTCTAATCATACTCTATGTCTGCCCGTATAAACTATATCGCCGAGGTCGCTGCTGACCTTAGGACATCGACCCAAAGTCTTTTTGGTAAAGATCGCTTCTATCGAATTTAATTATTATTGCACTTATTACAAGAAGATGCGTGAAGAACTTTAAAATTCACGTATCAGGGATACGAGTGAAAGGCTCGCACAGGACGTCGTGTTTACAGACTGCCTGTGCCTGCTGTCGCTGTCAGGACAAGTTTCGCGAAGCGGTTTCCTAGATACTGACAGGTTGCAACATAATGGGTGGCGCAAAAGTAAAGACCCTATTTGGTTCAGCTATAACATCTACAAAAGTATTAATTAAGTATTATTTTCGCGCGTCTTTAATGCCAGTACTTTTGCGCCACCCAGTATAATCTGGCAGCTATCTGCAATTAAAAAAACTGCTCCACTAACGAAAGTGAAATTCATTTACTCTGCTCACTCGACTAAACACAAACTGAACCATACTCTTACTAATCTGTCACAGATTAGTAAGAGTATACAACTGAACTTTGCCTCGGTAATTTTAAGATTAGAGGTGCTTTTTGTTACATTTTAATTTAATCTTATTGATTTAATATATGATTTAAAACTTTGTTGCATTTTGTACTAAATTAATTAACACACGGGATTTAATGCAACGACACTTATTTATAAGGTAAACATCGTATTTACCTATACAGTGCAACAAATATTGAAAGTGTGCGGGTAGATGAACATATTTCATCGCGCACCAGCAAACGACGCCGAGCTGCTTCAGTCACCCCGGGACCATGACTCTTGCGAGTCGAAACGTCGGGAAGGTAAATACGATGTTTAACTTATAAATAAGTGTCGTTGCATTAAATCCCGTGTGCTAATTAACTTATTGATTTATGTCCGGTGGTCAATAAACAATTTTATTTATTTTTAAATATATCTGCTACTGGTATGGTAGACTTAGCCTAAACCTTGGAGTGGGTCTCTCTACTATAACTCTCCATATTAGAAAAAAAACAGCAGTACAGATAAATATTTATTTATTTAGAGAGGCCAATTTAAAATAATTGTTATTATGATAAATCGCAACAATAAAACATTGGCTCGTTGCTGTTAAGTTATAACTAACATTATTATATTTTTATAAGTGTTCTCTTACTTAGTCTTAATTTAAAAATACAAGATTTCTAATTTACATTAAAAGAATACTAAATGTAAGCAATAAAAATGCAATCGCTGATGCGATGGACAAAATGGGCTAAAATATCACGAAATTATAAAGTATTAATGAGATTATAGTACAATTTTGAATGGCGACCTAGATTTTATCTTACAATTTACACAATTTTTGTGTTTATTTAGGTGTCGAAAGAGTTATATTATAGACAAGATGTAATGCCATGGTGATTTCTGAAAAGGTCGTAATCTTCATGTTAAAAGATTGTAGATTACCATATCGATGTCCTTTTCAATAAATTATTTATTACCTATTAGACAAACAGTAGCATGACTGGTCATAAGTAACTCCCATTAAACTAACTTAAATCATGATTACGTACTTTCAAAATCACCCTAAATCAACACACCTTGATCCTTTCAAAGCACCACTGTGGTAGCATTGACACTTTTACGTACTAAAAATATTTGTTACGATCTCCAATAGAATTAACTATTTTCTAAATTATTTTACGTAGTCATAAGTTTTCATGTTTACTAAGGACTAACCACAAGCTTGCTTGTGTTGTAAGTTGAAGTTGTTTCTAGAAATTCTATTTATATTTTGCCCGAGTTCATCCATTTCCTTCGCCTCCCTGAAAAAAAAAAACAATGAATAATTTTACATATAAGTGTATTTTTACACTACATGCTTGAGATAAAATGTGAATTCCACAAGATTGATCAATCTTACTTATGTCACTAACAAACATGAGTCACATATGGTTAGGTTAAATAGGTATTTTTTATTTAATCAGTCAGGTATCAAACGAATGCCAGGAGTCGCATAACAATGGAATTTTTATTGTGTCTCGTTTACACATACTTGACGAGTTAATATGCTTGTCACAATGAAAAATAACAATAAATTTTATTACAAAGTTCATTATTTTCAATTCAGTCTTAATTCCTAACAAGGAAGTCAGGGGTTAATACTGGCTACAGTTTAGTCGCGTTTGTGTGAATACCATAATCATTTATGTAATGGTAGCGCTATCATTCGCCGCTAGGGGCGCTTGTGTAGCGTGAGAAAAACTAATTAAATCCCAAATGTTTCTGTTTGAAGGTTGGATTCACGTTTTTTTTTTAATTTGAAATGGGTTCGCTCTTGTCTCCAGGCTAGACCAGGGCATAGACAGAGACGTTGATGGAGCACGATCACCCAGAAAAAGCCTGTTCACTCTAACTTTGAACATTTTAGGGTTATAATCCATTGGAAACAAATGTTGCGATTATTCAGCAAAAAGTAAAAAACGATAGCCCCCATTGTATCATCATGACGACGCGTTTGGTGTATTGGTTAGCGCTCCTGACTATTACGCCGGCCGTCGCAGGTTCTAATCCCGCAAGGGGCAAATGTTTGTGTGATGAGCACGAACATTAAAGTCATGAATGTTATATGTATTTAAGTATTTATGGGAGACGCCCCCGTCATAATCGTTGTCTGATACGTAACACAAGGAAGAAAATTCCTTACTACGAAACCAGACAATTGGTGTGTTGTCTGGCGCATATTTATTTATTTATCTTAGTTCAATATAGGTACTACTGGACTCATGTCCCACTCACCTACAGTTAGTCGTGGCGCGCGACGTGTCTGCGCTGGAGCGCTAGCGCGAGGTCGTGTTGCAGCGCTGCGGTGCGCCGCGCGACGTCCGCTGGCACTACTGATCGGAGGCCGTTCACTATGTCTTTGGTCTTGCCTGGAGATTATACACATTTCATGATTAAATATAACATAGCAAGACTGTGTGTGTGTGAGTGACTGTGATACTTGTATCTCCAAAAAAAAACTGTCCGTTTTTGTATGCTTGTGTAAAATTGTAAACAGTCTTGACATAAATTTAAAAATAAGACAAAATAAATCTTACAACCTACATACGGTAGTTCATTGTTGAACACGTAGATATTTTTAATCAAATAGTTAGTCAATATTATTCACTGATATTATTTTAAAAGCTATTAAGAGATTGTTACAAGTTATTAAGAGATCGTTACAATATTTGACTAGCATACAAAAACAGATATTTTGTTTTACGCGACCTCCGGAATCCTGTACATCCATGAGGCTTCTGTATATTCCTTGTTGCCTTTACAAGCATACAGTCTGCTTTGGTTTATTATGGCAAAGTTAAATAAAATAAACCAAGCCTACAAAATTTTCTATCTTAGTAACAGTTAGTTTAACTTATACAAATTGCACTTGTAAAAAGCAACCATGACTGCGACAGAAAAGGAATTGAACCCCGTTTAGTTTAACTTACCAAAATAAATATCATTGAGTGTATTCCTAATTTTATTCTCCATGTCTTCAACCATGCGGCCGATGTTAATGATGTGCGGCGTCACATCACTGACAGCGGAGTCTTGTTCGGCCTAGAAAAGATGGGTTTATCATAATAAAATTTTTGTTTGTCATTATAAAATCTTAATAATATTAATGGCACTTGTAAAAGGCACCTATGACAAACAAGGAATCGAACCCTGTCTTAAGTTATCCAGGCGCATGCCTATAACACACGACCACCGACACATTGGCAATTTAAGCCTGTTGAATAGCAAGTGCTTTCTTTAATATGTGGGCTGTGGAAAACTACTAATAGAAAGAAAATCACACCTGTCTAGTAAGACTGCCACCTAAATTCATAGTACCACTGCCTTCCTTGTTGGTCTGCAGCCAGAGCATGGCGGTAGATGTCAGCTTATAGTGAGCGTTTCGGCCTGAACTTTTCTCAACTACTTCTACCACATGTATAGAGTCCCAGCACCCTTTGATCTTCTGGGAGCCGTCGCCTGCCTTCTTTATCAGGATCACTCCTGGAATAAAAAAACAAAAAAAAACTAGGCAACTTATTAAAAATATTATGCCTTACTGGTATACTACTTGAAGCCCTACAAAATAAATACACAAAATAGTAAAGGATCAAATCATTTTTCTCCTACTATATTTAGTGGCCGCATACAGAACTTTCTATATCCCCTCTTTTTGTAATGTTTGTTGGACTGACTATAGTTAAGTAATTAATAAATCTTCTTACGCAATCAAAGACAGTTTTATTACATGTGACCTACTGACACACATGTTAACTAGAGCATATATTATCAGATTTAAATGTAAAAACTGCTTGTTAGTACAGTAAGTATTGATGAACAGGAAGTAAGTGATAAATACTTTAACTGAAAGTGTCAGTTTATTGCACAAACCTGCAAATCCATGGTCCATATCCCACAAATACACAGAGCTCACTCCACCCTCAAAATACATTTCTCTATACTGATCAAAGGCATAATTGGCCTCAATTTCTAATTTCCTTAGTTTTTCAGATGGCATTGACCCATCCTCTAATGGAGGGTCGTAGGTATTAGACCACGGAGACCTGTACGAGTCTCCATCTCGGTTATAGTCGCACAGAAGGTAATCTTTCCCGTTAGAACGATCTTGGGCGATCTTCAAGGGCTGATCCACCGAAGACAAGAGATCCTCACACAAATTAGGCACGAGATCAATTAAGTCCGTCAGATTCTTCTCAATCTGTTGGGGAGGCAGCCTCCGCATCAAGTCTAAAGCACAATCCATTTGTTGTTCAGTCTGAAATTTGAGGAAACAGGTCATAATCCACACAAACCAGATTATTAGTCATACTTTCTGCGACGGCATGTACGCAGCTTCAACAAGCGATAGTAATAGAAATATTTTTTACCATATTAGTTTCGATGATACAGAACACGCTAACAAAATGAAAAAAGTAAATGAAAAATTAAGTTTTTGGAAAATAATTTTGATAAATTGTAAAGTGCAAAACAGCCTCAATTTTTGACAGATTTGACAACTGCCTATTACGTCACAGCACAGATTTCACAGATAACTCAGATAAACAAACACAGCTAGCTATTAAAACGTTTAGATTATTGTACCTACTTTCACGAAAATTCTATGATTTCCTTATTATCCTGTTTATTATCCAAGATTTGTAAAATGATAATTTAAAATGTAAAATGATATATTAATTATCGAACGAACGAGCAACAAATCGGATTTACCGGACCATTCATTCAGCGGAAACAGCTGGCAACGTCATACTAAGTTAAATTCTGTATGTTGGTACCATACACAACACCGGATGCCGGTATTCCAGTACTCTTCTCTCTTACCAAAAAGTCCTTTGAAAAGAGAGACAAAAAGTTAATTTGAATTTTTGTACTGCGCTGCCTGTGCTGTCCTCCCACTTCCTCCTACCAAACGTCATGTTTTGTCTGTCAATCAGTCAGTAATGTTTTGCTAAACTTTTGTTGATATTACTTTGTTACTTTTGGGATTCATTCCTGTTTATTTTTACAATTTTATCAATGGGATTGCGGTCCTAACTAGCGGTTTTGTAGTGGCACTGTGCTGAACGAAACATTCCATAAGGTTTGTACCCAATCTCGTCAAACAAACAATGATTCACGTTATGAGAATGTCTCTAGTAATATTATAGCGTAACACCCATTGTAGCGCCTAAATCAGGAAGCGAATTGCTGCTAGGCTGTTAGAGCTGTGCAGTGATTGTGAGCTTTGTTGGTGTGCAACGTTGCAGAGGTTATAACCAAGTTATGACTTACATACTGAAACCTTACAAAGTGCTTTATGCACTTATTTTGCATTTGCGTTGATTGAAGATTCTTGAGAAGCATTCACTACTCTTTTCTAATCTTTATTGCATTTAGACAGGTATCTTGTCATTGTCTTACAAGTTGTTGTAGACCAGAAAACAACAGAGTTATTCCATTTGTTTTGTTGTGCTTATTACTGGTAAACTATGATAGAAATGCCTCATTTTGTCTCTCATGTTCTAATTTATCAAGGACACTACTCTTATTATGTGTTACTATTATACTTAACACAGTTTCAATTAGATTATTGTTTATTGTCAGAATTTAACAGATAGTATAGTTTGACTGTGGATTTGTTCTTATTATCTTACGTTTCTTAATTTCAGAAACCTTCCATTCCGAATTACATTCCATTCAACAATAATCTCAAAGAACTGTCATGATGCCGACTCAGCTGGTCAATCAAGACAACCATTCGAACGACATCCGTGTCAAAACTGTCTATAGTGGCGATGTGATGATAACGTACATCAACCATAATATTACTTTGGAGGAGTTTACGCAGGAGATGGTGGCTATATGCCGTTTCCTGCCTGATCAGGTTGGTTTTGAAACAATCTTTGTATTGACTATTGAGCCTGCTTCACCAATAATTCAAATTAAGACATTTTGTGGGAAGTATTGAACATATAATGGTTACTATGGAAAACCATGGGGGTCTGTTCTCAGCAGTGGACATCCTTTGGCTGATAATGATGATGATGAAATTTATCATTAGTGCGTTATAATATAAATTTACATAATTTTTATGAGTCTGTAGTGAAGCTAAAAACTCCCAAATTATACATATTATTTCTGGCTAAATTACTGAATATTTTTTTATATATAATGAAACTGATTATGAATATCAAACGTTATATGAGCTATACCATAAGTGTTTATTGTCAACTTCCAGGTGTTTACTATGAAGTGGGTGGACGAAGAAGGTGATCCGTGTACCATATCAACGCAGCTGGAGCTGGACGAAGCGCTGCGGTTGTACGAGCTCAACCGGGACTCAGAGCTGACTGTTCATGGTAAGTGTTTTATTTATTTATTATTATCATCAAAACGCATGTTTTTAATAAGTACATACTTAATTTTACATGATCAAACGAACTTCCATGTGAAGTTCGATCAGTATTATATAAGTCACTTAATTTGAAGATATAGTATAATTTATACTATATCTGAAAAATTAAATGAAGAAATATAAAATACAACAATACTCAAATGGTAATCCATAAATGGTATACACAGCGTGGTTAATTCTAGTGAAATGTTTATGAAATGAAAGGACCTAAAATAGAATTTTAAAAAAAGAAAGACCATTAGATTTTACACAGAGGAACAAAATCTATACTAAAAGCAAGAACGGAAAACATACTTTATAAAAAGATCAGTAACAGCCTTTTTGAATACGGAAAACCTACTATCAAATACATTTATAGTCTTTGCTCACCACTTCTTCATTGCAAGTCCTGCACATTCTTACTACTGGATTGTAATAGGAGGTGTTATATGCGTAAAGTAATTTGTTTGGTGATGAATATTTCCAAGGGTTCTGCATACCTATTTGAACTTGCATATATGACTGACAAACGACCTAAAACGCAAATGCATTAAGCATATGTATTTAATTGGTATTAGACATGACGGGTCTAAACGCGACTAAAAACTTATGAGTTGTTATTACTCACTGCTCGACGTTTCGGCTGTATTGCAACTGCCGTGGTTGTCACGAGTCAACTGGTGGATTGGACATGTCTAATACTTATTGCTATGCAATAAGCATGGGCGTTTTCGTTTTTCTAGGCAAACCGTTATATAACCGATATTTAGTTTGCATATCGATATCAATATCCGTTTTCAGATATCGATATCAAATGAAACGGTTCTTTTCACTTATGGTTATCTCTAACTAATTAGTTATTCAAAACTTTCAAAACGCAAACTACTACACTGCTGCTACTAAACTCCGAACGCACGCTACGAATGATTGATTTAAAAGTACTTACTTAAATAAATAACTATTATTGTCACAATTACGTCGACTTTCCTTCATGCTTTAACTAGGCTTAGGACAAGCAGAAAAATTAAATAAAATGCGCTGTGCATTGCATAATTTCAATTAAATGAATTGTTAAATAATACTGCACTAATTTGCAATTGTATCAATAAAAGATCTTAGCAACAAACAAATCAACCGCAGCACGTGCCACTCAAGGTCAAGGACACGCCAAAACTAAAAAAATATTAACTTAATATCACCAAATACACCAAGCAATTAACAAACATTAAAAGTTACAGAGAAAACTTAACTTGAATTTAAACTCAACACAACAATGAATTTAATAACTGCAAGCAATGTAATTCATTTTTGCAAAAACACTTCTCGTAATCTAAATTCCGCCAAACTAAAACGTCGTAATATGGCCGCTTCTACCTATTAATAAATTAAACCTTATTGAGTTGTAATAAGGAAGTTGAAAAACACCGACCGACCAGCGATACCGATATGAGCCGATATCATATTCGCTTCGTCTCTTTTACTCTTATTTAAGCATGCGTGTGTAAAAGGGACGGCGCGAATATAACGAGAAGAGTGAAGTTTTGGATATGGATAGTTTTGCGTAGTTTTGGTTTTGTCGTACCGTTAAGGTTTTTCATAACTTGTATCCGAGTATAAGTTTTGCGTTTGCATCGGTTTGACAGTTTTTATAATAACTGTTACGTAGTTAAGGGTATCGATATGATATCGATATGGAGCCCATATCGGTTTTCAGTTACGTTTTGATATAACTAACTCATGCCTACTATGCAATGCAAAAGTTTTAAATCGTATGTATTTATTTAGAAAAATATATATATTCGAGTTGTTTTTTTAATGGATCGCAGCTAACCCCCATACATGGTGGCCTACAGCTCAGTCCTGTAATAGATAGTACCGTATCATAATATATGGACCTGCTTATCTTATATCGTGCTCTCAGAGATGCTCGTAGCGCAGTGGTGCCTGCGCTTTGGTTGTAATACCGAAGTTGCCGAAGTTAAGCAACTGACGGCGCGCTCGTGCTTAGATGGGTGACCATTCCGACCATATGAGTAACGTTTATCACAAGTATATCCGTGCTTCGGAAAACTAAGCATTTGGTGCCGGCTAATATCGGTCGTTATAAGCCTAGTCAGAGGTACTATGGGCGGCTTGATAAAATCTGACAGCAAGGTTTGTCGCTTGCCTTGCAAACACCCCTCTGCCAATCCGCACTGAGTCAGCGTGGTGGAGTATGGCTCATTCTACCTCATACTAAGGCCTTTGCCCAACAGTGGGATGTTTACAGGCTAACTTCACTTTGTCTCATCTCGTCCCATACTTAAATAATTGCTCTTAACTCTGCCTAAACGCTCCCTTTGTAAAGGGCACTGATCAATTAGAGTTGCGAACTGGAGATAACTTAGAATAAACAGACGTTTACCAAGACTAGAACCTTGAAGGGATGGTCTAATTGAAGTCGGGATCTTTTGGGTTCATTGCGAACTATGTAGGTACTAATAATATTCAAATGATTAAAGTTTCCTATTTCAGTGTCGTTTCAAAAATTCCAAGAGATTTGAATATTGAAAATCTTCATTTAACCGTCGTTAACGTAATAAGGATGTTAAAAAAATTGCCAATATAATACGTTTTCCAATTGCCACATTGTATTTTGTTCAAAGAACGTTTCTCATCTGACTTTGTTCGGGTTAAAACTGTAACACTAAGATTTATTGTTAGTGTAAAAGTCAAAATTAAACAAGAACTTCCACTTTGCGATGGTTTCTTCTTCTTCTTCTTTGTTGTGGCGAGCGAACTTAAGTTGCACCCACGGTGGGCTCACTGTTCCGCCAATGTCACGTGCGTGGAGCATTTACACGGTCGTCATAGGGTGAATTAAAAAACAAGAAACGATTGAGGGTAGTTGATGAAACTTAATCACCTAAAACAAAACGAGACAACACAAATAGAACATCACAAAACTACACAACAAAAGTTAGTACGAACTATATACAAGCGCTTGTAGGAGGGGAAGGAAGGTGGGGAAATGTTATTTTTATGTGGAATAAAGTGGTTTTCTGACCTACATAATATCATAGTTACTTTTTAAAAACGAAATTTCTAAACTTAGCTAACAAGGAAATTCCACAAACCCTGAGTCCTTATTCTGCAAATTCAAAAAACTTATAAAATAAAGTTCGTCATAAAACAGAACATCTGATTATGAAAACTAATTATAATGATTATGAATAATTTTCTAAACCAATGATCTGTCCTGCCCGTTTTCTGATGCAGTTCGCACGAATAATTCCGTTCACAACAATGTCATTTGCAAACAGCCTTGGTCTGTAATTTGTGTCACTACGTTTCATCCGTGCGACTTCGCTGGCTCTATTTAACAAGATATATAATAATTACTTTTAATTTAACAGCGCAAAACAATGAGGCAATCGTGTTTTGTATGTTTATGTGTCAATTTTACAACTCAAGGCAATAAAATAATGGTACATGTGACTCCGAAAAGTAACGGATGGGTAAACATTTTATAACGATTCTAGTATTCCTAAGTATTTAACTACATTGTGTCACATTGTGAGTGGAGTCATTCATGTTTTTTGAACTATCAGAATCGATTACATAGTTAGGCAGTAAAGGTCTAGACCCACTACACTATAACCATGACCGCGTATCAGACATGAGAAGCAGCACGATACACTGTGCCCACTTAACGAATCTACAGTATTTTGTCTCACCGTTATACATAGCGTATAATAGCGAGTACTAGACAATTATTCCAATTTTATTTGAAAACCTCGTTATCATCATTTAAAACACTGACCTGTTATATTTTGGTCTTAACAATACCTAGCGTTTATACATTTAGTTCTATCAAGTTTACAATGAGAATACGATCTAAATTAATACTAATGTCTATCTATGTAATTCTCACAGATGCCATCTTTTATTAGATGCTGATGAAGCAATGAACAAATTGAAACAATAGAACTCACAATTTACGAGTCTATCCGTTGAAAAAAATAAATTGATAGGTATTTTTATAGATAGCGTTTTGAAAAAACAGTAACTTACTGTTTTATTTTATTATTTTCAAATAATTTTATAGTTACCATACCAGTTATGTAGATACTAGCTTTTGCCCGCGACTTCGTTCGCGTGGACTTCAGGTTCGTCCCGTCTAGTAGCGCAAAAAATGTGTTTTTTTACGACCTCACATTAGAAACCTCAAAAATTGTAGCCTATATGTTATTCTGATGTATAAGCTATATTGTGGTAAAGATTCATTCAAATCCATTCAGTAGTTTTTACGTGAAAGAGTAACAAACATCCATACATCCATACTTACAAACTTTCGCCTTTATTATAGTAGTAGGATTAGCAACTGTTGTAACTCTGTATTGTGCACGAAATAAATGAAATAAATAAATTTAAAACAGCCGTAACATGTACTATATTTTCTGTTTGAATGGTACAATTCGAAAATGTTTTCATTGGTACAAATTGTATAGGTTTTAGGTAGGATGTATTTTTTATGTAAGGTTTGAATTACCCATTATTTCTACTTCTATGTAGCCAGGTGTAGCAAGTGTAAGCGTGTCAACTTATTTTGCGATCTTATAAGAATAAAATAAGAAATCAAAAATTCCGCACGGGTTGTATATGTCGATAACAACCGAGCCACCGTGCAGTTTCTCTCGCGCGAAATTTCTGGTCTCCTATGAATACGTCGCGTTACGGGTTGCCATAACGGCACGTGGCCCGGTTCGCCAGAAGTCTCGTGGGTTCAAATCCCACTCGTGCGGAATTGTTGGTTTCTTATTTAATCTTAAAAGAAAATTCAAACCATTATTTTGCGATGTTTAACTAACAAAGTTGTTGTTGTTTCCAGCTCCCAAGTTCCCGACCTGAACTCATCCTTATCAAGCCTCAGATCCCTTCTATCCCGATTATTCCTCACCTTCCCGAAGATACGATATTTTGGCGACGAGTTTTTAGAATATGTTGCATTGTGAACATTCATGGTTACTAAAATTTGAATAGTTTTTTTATTTAATTGAGTAAAGTAAAGAGATCGCTTCCGTAGCTTTTTTGTGCATTTCTGATATACTTTCCATTTTTTTTCATTGTGTGGCTCTAATTTCTATTGTCCTGTTTGTAACAGTGCTTTTTGTCAGAACCTTTCAAAAATGTACCCAATAAATTTTCGGGTTTTAAATACTTACAATTTTAACCAATAAATATCATTATTAAAGTTGTAGGTGTGCTTGTTTTAAGGTCAGTAATTTTAAACTTGGAAAATTATTATAGCGTTATTCTGTAAATTATCAATTTGTTTTCAACGGTCACGGGTTAACCGCAAATAAATAAATTCACTTTTCATTTCATATTCGAGTTTATTCGTTATTTAATACGGGACTTAAAACAGGCTTCATTAATATTCTGTTTGAAACGATATAGGTATGTTCATGTTAAAAAGCATTTAAATGTAAGTAACCGCTCCGGGAAAGCACTCACATTTTTGGATACAAAATCGTATGCTGATGATTATGATTACTTAACCAATAAGGAGATTTCATTTATGGGCTTAATTTTGTTTGATTTGATGTAAGCGCCGTTTCTCGTAGTATTGTTATGTTAATAACAAGTTGGGCGCCAGTTTGATCGTGAATAAGTGGCGCTCATATCAATGCTTCCAAAACTAATATTACATCGTTGGCCATTACTTGTGCGTTTTGTTTTTACTAACCCTCTGTTATGTTCATTAAGCATAATTAGGATGTGACTTTAAAAGCCATACTATGTTTATTCCATCGTTGAGAAATGAAAAGAAAAATAATGCCTAAAAATTAAGATTTCCCATTTGCCTTCACTTCCTAATACAAAAGGACTACACTCGTCGAACGAACAACACAAACAACAATACAATCGCGCAACGTATTCAATTAACAGAATAGAACCCTGAATTGCCGTTCATAACGCTTGCAAAGTTAATTAAAATATCCCTAATTGCGCAGCGACATAGCACGAACAAACTTAGCCCCACGTTGGGCGCCACTCCGCACTGTTTGTACTTTATTAGAACAAGTTCCCGGCCCCTGTTTGCATGCAAGTTTGGTCGCTACCGTTTTATTTGCCCTTGTGTGCCAACTTGCACGGACGCCTCGCTAAATCCCTGTATAGAACTTCGATGCTTCTACGCAAACATGGGTTCGAGTTGAACCGATGAAGCTATTAACATTATGGACCATTATGGTTCTTATTATTGGTTTGGAACTTCGAGAAGTGATCTTAGGTTTATAGGCATTCGAAGTTTTCAGGTTTTATGGCTTGTTGATCCTTGGAGCCAAGTGTGATGTGTTAAAGGTATGGACAACGCTTTAGGTACTTATAACAAACAAAGGCTGTACGTATGGTAAAATTCAGTCGTGTTTCTTGATGGCTGTCTCAACTGACGCTCGTAAGTATGTTTTATTTTACAAAGGAGAGGGTAAACTTTAATTGTTGTCATAAACATCGTTCTATCTGGTGTTATATGACACTTAATAAAGTACCTTAGCCTTTGATGTAAGTAATCTTTCATCAAAAACCTAAGCACCTGAAAACTATCTTTCACAGCAAGCAAGTCAATAAATTACGTCTGAATATTGTAGTTAAAAGGCTTATACACGAAAGTCGTAGGTACATTAACTGCACTCAGGTATCATTTGTGACGTATCATTTAAAAATCACCGCCAGAAAGAGAAACGGAAAATACCAACCGCCAATCTGAATATGGAAATGGCTGCCGGATCGCAATGCGGGTAGATAAGGTTTTTATAGCGGGAGTGTACCGCGGCCGCGCGGGCAAACAGCGAGAGCATATGCACAACTACCCTCGATAAGTGAAGCAGAATACAGGGTGTCATCGGAAAACTGCTGATAAACCGACCTCTTGCTATTCGACCGAAAACAGACGGATGACTGAACGGCGACAGTCGCGAATAAATAAATTTATTTGCGGGCAAATTATTCATTTATGGTAATCCGTGATACCTACGCTGACATGATCTGAATTCGGAGTTCTTACGTATTCGTTAGCTAAAGATTTGTGGTGGCATTAATCAGAGAATTTAGTAAGTGTGAATTTAGAGAGCAGGATTAGATTAGGTAGTCGTCAAGGTATAAATTGTGATTGCTTTCCTTGAACGTTTGATCATGAATCTGAGTCAAAATTTAATTGAAACAGGGATGAAGTGTAATTCAACCAATTTAGATGTTTTTATATGACATGGGTTTGCTCTTGTCTCTAGACTACTATACCAAAGGCATAGACAAGGACGAAGATGAAGCGAGCTCACCCCTGTTCACCCTTTTTTTTTTTAAATAACAGGGTTATAGACTGATGGAAACACAGATGCGGGTAGAGAGTTCCCCTCTTTTGCTGTGCGCCTTATGAAAGTTGACGAGAGGCGCTTTGTTCGAATCAGTGGAATATCAACGAGGTATGGGTGGTAATCCGCAGTGCGTCTTGATGTGCGATAAAGGAAGGGAGTTGGTGGGATGAACTCATGGAGTTCCTTTGCACACTCCTTTTATATATCTAGGTAATATGATGTAATAAGCTTCCTAAGAAAAATTATGATCTAATGTTAATAAATTCACCAGGAAAATACATCTTTAGGATTATAGGTGAATAATTTGCAATGTTGCATGGCAGTTATGACACTGTGTTCTCACCACGTAAAGGGTATAATTAAGTCCCGCCCGTGCGCAATTTTTGGTTTCTTATTTCATCTTTTAATAATACAAATATGACACTGTAAGTGTTAAAAACATTCTATACCATGGGTTTAATTAAGTTAACAGTTCCTTGCAAGAGGAAAAGAAAACAACGCGCTAAATACATTACACTCGTTTTTCCTAGCGAAAGAGATGTCACTAGCGTTTTCACTTAACTAATTACCCCCTTACTTTTCTACATTATTCAGCTAGTTCTACGAGAGGAAACCTAATGAGTTAATGACGTTGAGCTGACTTGAATCTTTTCTAAGTGACCGGTAAATATACTCTCTCAAAATCAGCTCGGTAGAAGGCAATGATACCTGAGGCACTTTGTCATGTTTCTATGATAATAATGAATTCGATATATTTTAAGCTATCTTATGTTTAACACGTTCCGGGATAGTGAACGCCTACAGGCGTGAAAACAATAAAACATCTATTGTCTTGAATAGTGTCCCGGAACGTGTTAAGTCGCTAAAACAGAAGTCCTTTAACTAAACCGCAAAATTCATGTTTTCCTTGTTACTAATTTCTGAAGATCTGTGATTGGCGAAAATCCTGCTCATATTTACTTGTATAACTTACTTTTGTATAATCTGAGTCACATCGTTTAACTATTTATTGTAAAAGTTTTATGTTTTTAGGTACATGTGTGCGCACGTAATTGTCCAACGTCCCTTACATAATAATCTATATAAATAAAAATGAATTGATGTTCGTTAGTCTGATTAAAACTCCAGAACGGCTGGGCCGATTGAGCTGATTTTGGTTTTAAAATGTTTGTCGTAGGCCAGGGTAGGTCTAAACGGTGAGCAAATAAGGAAAAATTGCGAGAAAGATAGAGTAAAACGACAATTCCATTTTCCCTTATAAAAGTTGACCACTTACTTTCTGTCAAACATTTGACGGTATGTATTTGTAGTCTCGGTTCCACTCGAATTGAAGAACGCATTAAAACAAGACTTTTGAATCGACAACATAATATCAACTTTGCTCATAACATCATGTATTTAAATTTCAAAATATAAAAATAATGAATGGGTTATGTTTGACGTTGTTTGACATGTTTGACGGGTGCCAATCTTACCAAATTAATGACAGGCAGGTATACGTTCTGCAAATACTGCCAACATTGTAATAAGACTCCAGTAGGCCTAACATGCATGACACACTATTACTTTCGATCGACATGACAAAATTAATCGATCAATGCTATTTTATCATATTCCCTAACATGCCAACCACATTGGACAAATTTATCCACAACGATAACGAGATATGTCAATTTCTAACCATTCACTCAATTTAATGTCAGATTTGGCTTAAAACATAGAAAGTAGTATAGTAAAAGCGAAGATTTTTTTCTTTCTCTATGGCTTAAAATGATCAACTTGACACAATGACAGATTGACTCGATATTGCCCACAGATTAGTAAGAGTATATCTAATATTGCCCAAAGATAATGAATTCAAATTAATAAAATTTATTAACATATTTAATCTTTGAGTATATAGCCCCCTGGAGATGCCAATACGGACACGCGTCTAACAAATTTTTTCACCACTTTTAGGGGGGAGTGAGGTAAACACGTACAGCACACCACCATTAGATGAATAACTCAACAGACACAAATTTTGCTGTGGCGATAAACGCACACTACAAAAAAATTCAACACATGAAACATTACACGCACACAATCAGAGTTTTCACGTAACTACGCAGCATACATACGAACAAGATAGTGATGGGACATGCGAAGAATGAGTCAAATCAGTTTGCTGAATGAACTGAATGATTCTCGCCTAATCCTCTCATTTCTCAACCGTTTCTAATGAAATGTTGTGAGAAGGTTTGATAAGTAGGTATATTGAATATTTTTGACCGACTCAGTTTGCAAAATTGAAAAAAGAATGTGGTGAAGATATGCGAGACGAAAACGTAAAAAAGATGAGTAATAAAAAGGTAAATTTCCGCCATATTGAAACAAAACGAGGTCAACAGCTCACAGAGCCACTAGTATGATAATAGGGTCACCAGCACCACCTATATAAAGCACATTATAAAGTTACATAAACATTTGAACGAACAAAGGAAAAGCAATAAAAAATGATAATTTAATTAGAATGATTTATTTAAATTCTATGGTAAAGATTTTAGGACCCAGTTAAGACTTTCCTTAATATGTATTTTATTCATAAAATTACTACCCCTGTGGCATAGAACGAAAAGAGCGAGATATCACTAGCAGCAAACTGTGTGATAAAAAGAGATGCGAGATGCGATGTAGCAGAACCGTTTTTGGCGGCTATCAGTCAGTTTTAGAGGCCCATGGAGGCTCGCTGAAAATTTCTTTCATGTGATTTTTTATAAATTAAAGTTGTGAATATGTGTATATGTTTTAGAAATAGTAATCCTGATACATGGTGACTTGATCGGTGATTGATTGTTGTCCAATACAGCGAAATAACCCCAACAAATATTCATTTAACAGGTAGATTAGTCCAAATCGAAGCCTCTTAATATATGATATATATTTACCAATGAGCTTCAAATTTTAAGTACACAGTTTGATTATTCTATTCTATAAACGTTAATTTACGTAAAAAGTTAAGACAGAATAACACAAGTAATGCATATCTACGAATATTTGTCTCAAGAAATCATTTTTCGTTTTACACTGGCTGCATTAGGATTGCACTAGGGTTGTCCTGGAACAATAATAAATAATAATGAAAAAACCGATTTGAAAAAAACTAAAAAGCCAAACATAAATGTTTGTTTTTTAAGTCGGTTAAAAACCGATATGTACGTACATATCGGTAGAACCCAAAAGCCAATAATTTAATGTGATTAAAGGAAACATGCAGCAGCTGGCAGATCTATACTTAAACCACTCAAGGATTTCAATAAGGCTCTTAGACTTACAATTACACATTGTGAAGATTGGGTAACTGCTTCAGCTGTTGCTGCAGCTGAAGCACTGGCAGTATTCAATATTGTTGGTTAAATTTTTGTATGTTGGTTCAAGTTGGTTCAGTTACTTGTGATGTAGTGTTAAAAATAATAAAGCAACTAATATACTACACAAAAATTGGCGAAAAGAATACAAAGTTAAGGAACAAAACACGAAAAAGGGGAGCAATAGACAAAAATCGGGAGTTTTTATAAAATAAATTAAAAGTCCGATAACTTAACGGTAAAGTTTTGAATATAGGGTTCGATAGTCAAATCAGTCAGGCATGACGTAAACTGCCACGTCTTACAGGATTTAGGTCGACTTAACCTGTAAGCCTGTAGCCCTGTATATAGTATATAACATATACAGTCATAATCCCGGACCAAATGTATTCCTTTTACCTCGAAATATTTTTATAGCCAACAATTCTTTTCATTTTCAGACTAAATTTCAACATCGTATGACCAGAGGATAAGAAAGTATTTTTTTCTTATTTACCGTACAAGATTTAAATATAACATACATTATACTTACTACTTAATTCAAAATCTAATTAAAAAAACTGATTATAAAACTAACTCCAGTAAGGCCAGTGAGTGAATGATTATGTTGAGTCACATCACTAAGACCGATTCACCTCCGTACCACTGTATTCATGTTTACATTTTTCTGTCGTTTACGTATCGCAACGGTTTTTTCTTTAAATGGAAATTGTACTTAAATACACATTTAATAGTTACTAAAAATACTTAACTATGGTAGGAAACGCGATCTTGTTGCGAATTTGAGCTGTCAGATCGCCTTTTACATGAGAATACTTGTGCAGTACCATTTTTCAAGAGAAGCGTCACGCGATACGGAACGATGCAAAATGGCGGTGTAGCGACTTCAAGTAGTTTTATATAACGCGTTTGAACAGTTGACCAACGTACTTTGCCGGAGGGGGTCGCCCGTGTATGGCATCTCCAGGGGCTATATACTCAAAGTATTTAATATGTTCCACGGGGACTTTCTTTTCAATATTTTTACACTTTATTTGTTTTTTGAGAGCCTAGGATAAAATATGGCACGACTCAGTCATATATTTTTGCTCTAAATATGTTTTATTTGTCGTCGTCGCTAATGGTGGAATTTGAATATTTGTTATTTTTTTTTGTTATAGTTATCAAATGCAATAAAATTAATGATTTAATTTAGTAGATTTTTGGTATATTTTTTTTTAGTATATTTTAGTACTGGCAACAGAATGTTACCGATTATGATGTAGCATTCGTCCAAAGCATTCGTCACATCTTAGTAGTATTTTATTTGTTCTGCCGTTCCATCCACTTATTACAAAAGGGACAATGCATTTTAAGGAGTTAAACTATAAGTTCACTATAAGTTCTGTTTTTACATTTGAACAATCTTTTCTTCAAAAGTTAGGTGACAGTGACACTGACAGTATTGCCAGATTACTAAACTACTATTAGGCCGCCCCAACACGAAGTAATACGAAGTTCACCGGGTCATCTATATTAAATAGATATTTTAGAGATAGACATTTGGATCATGGAAATCGGACGGAGGAGGCGAACCTGGTGTGCTGTTAGGAACCAGCTCAGGTTCGATCATTTAAAAAACTTACTTCTTAAAGGACACGGTCGTATCGTGCCTCAGAGTCGTTTTATGTTTGATTAAAGAAAAGCATTAAGAGACTTGACTATATAATTTTTCAAAAAATATATTGAATTTTTAATACAATATTGTTAATTTACTTTGCTTTTATCTAGCGGCATATAAATCTACAAAAAAAAATAGGACAACGATTGAATACAATTTCCTGTCCCCAACAATTGTTGTGTTTGGCAGAAAATAGCGGTTTCGAGCACTTATTAGCAAACTGACGACCGCTGAACGGAATGGCATATTGTGTCATACTGTGTCATAGAACTGGCAGTTAGTTAAATAAGTAAGCGCTCGCAATCGCTATTTTAAGAAGGAAAATGACATTTGCCTCCCATAGGTACTTTAACCTTTAAACCTACCAACCTCTTCCTAAAACTTGAAAAAAAAAAACTGTGACAAGGAACTTCTTTTCGTTGGCTATTGTTTGCGTCATCGTAATTTTCACGCGTTACGCACCCTAGCGGGGCAGTTTTCTATGTTTTAGTTTGGCCTAGATGGCGGTTTTTCGACACAGATGGCGCTATGATCTAGAAAGACCTGTTCTAAATAGTGTGCAAGAGATTGACCCCACACATTTTATTTCGTTTCATGTGAAAACCCCGCCATTTACGGCTAATATTATTTTAAAAGGCGAAGAAACGAACCCATAAAATTAGTTTTGGTCGTGACGCATGGATTTTTACTTTTGGGGCAAGCAATGTATGGCGGGTCGACCGTGTCCTTTGGAAGTGACGAATTTCCGTTTTGTATCAATTTGTGCTTTACTTGAATTTTCTGTAGTTTTGTCATATTAATTCGTTTTGTTCTGCTTAAGTTTTAACTACATTTTACATAAATCTAAGTAAGTGGTACGAAGTTCACCGGGTCATCTAGTAATAAATAAATAAATATAAATATACGCCAGACAACACACCAATTGTCTGGTTTCGTGGTTAGGAATTTGCTTCCTTGTGTTACGAAGTACCAGACAACGATTATAATAATTATGTAGTGATAATTGATAATGTAGTGCATATTAAAAGCCTGTCAATTAATAGCTCAATGATACTGTAATTACGTGTCTGCGTACGCTATATTCACGGACACCTGAGTTAATAAAGACAGGAGTGCAGCATGCACATAATACACCGTCTGATCATGCAGTACCATGTACAGTCAGTGGCAAAATTAGCTGCCCACGTTCAGTGTTTTTTTTTTTCATTTTACATACGTACTTAAAGAGTAGATATCACTACGCACACAGGGTGCATGCACATAAGACAAGGTATGATCATGCATTGTCTTTGTTCTAACAGTAAATAAATGACTGTTCACGTTCAGTGTCATTATTTCTCAATATACATTCGTACTTACAGAGAAAGTACCACCCTGTGCAACGCACAATAGCCACAGTGAGGCTAAGTGCGGAAAATACCCCAGCCAAACTTACTAACCACTCTCTGTATACAGAGTGCAATGAAAAATGTGGTTATGATGTTCAAAATTTTATTTTATCAGTATTAAAATAAAAGAAATATTTATACAATCTGATCTGATCATCATAACCTGATTGTTGTTATAGATAACGGTTCCACACAAAAGCTGTTATATTCGATTTAGTTAATAAAAAAATCCCGATTGATCCGTATAGAAAAGGTTTTCAATTCCATTCTAAAGTTTTTTAATTTTAATAAAAACTCTCAGGTTTTCTGCTACTTATTTCATGAATTCCCTGTACTCGTATAAATGGACAAGAGCAAGTCAAGCTAACTCGGCAACATCACTGCGGCATCTTATGCAGTTGTTATAAGAGCTATTTTTCAACAATGCATACAGACTAATTCGCTGGCGACTGTTTTAGTTACCTACATGCTACGTGTACCTGCTAGGATAACACCACGCTATCAGGTATTCGCGGCAAGACGATGGAAGTATGAATTTAAGATGGCGCCGGCAGCAAAGTGGCGCGAAATTGCCAGCGAACATTAATTAGGCAGGTTAATACACTCTCGTCTCTGTGACCTGCCACCAGATTCTAAGAATATGAGCTCCTATTTTAGCAAATGTCAATATCAATATCATATAATTAATATTATAATCCTATGGTAATTATACTCCTTGCTGCGAGAAGGGCGTAGAAATTGAAAACGTCACAAATGTGCAAATGTGTGCTCTGAAAGCCCCAAAGAGTTTCTCTAACTAAAGCAAAATTTTGCATTCGGACGAAGGCAACGTCTTTTTTGGCAGAAATATGTGTCTTTTTTTAAGCAATTTGAGTTTCTTAACTAGTTCTTGGTTAAAAAAAAAATGTTTGCCCTGTGTTAAGTTCTCGTATCGTAACAAACTTCTCAAGTTTGTCAACATGATCAACAGCTTATTTATCTAAGTAGGTATGTAGGTATACGAGTATTGTCTATGGACCTCAAATAATATTTCAACGAGTCTATAGATACAGGGTAATTGTTCCGGAATATGGCTCGTACATAATGCACGAGCTACCAAAACAAATACAATATGGATTCGTTTTTCGTCTTCCGAGTCATGAATATCATTACACGAATATGAACGTACAATCGGCAACAGAATGCATTTAATACATAAGTTTTTTACCTTAACACGTTCCGGAACACCATTCCAGACACAATAGATGTATTATTGCTTTCGCGCTTGTAGGCGTTCACTGTCCCGGAACGTGTTAAGCTTAACTTAAGTGAATAATATTAACTTGCAGACTTCATTTTATGACTAATTTATAATCTAAAAAGAAAATATACTAAGGTCTGGGCACTATTTCCAAGAGAACCGAAGTCCTTAAGTTATTTTTTTTTGTAATTTTTGTAATTTTCGGTCTCGTGTGAAAATTAAAATAACAGTTTTACCATACTAATCTTCTGTAACTTTACTGCCACAGAAGATATTATACTGTACCTTAATGATAAAAATACGAACATAGACTCTTTTCTTTATGCTTGTAACGGTATCCTGTGACTGTTCAGCCGAGTAATATTCCATGGAACTAGGTAATTGTATTTTCGTCCCAATTTGCATGTTTTGACTGTTCAAACCCGCTCTTCAAGTGGTTATAATAGTTACGTAATACATATGCGTCGTTCGTTACCATAAGCTTTGTTATCTTCATGAAACGACTTTGTATCTTAAGTATAGAGGTGGAAACTGGAAATATTTAAATACTTAACTTTAATTGCTTAAGCTCTCGATTTTTGGTTTGGCCAAAGACCACATGACCAAACCAAGACATAAGACCAAGTAAACTATCTGTCCTTTTTCATAACCGTCTGGCACAGAATATACAGGGTGTCCCAAAAGCGAAGGATAATACTGTAAATAGGTCATATTATACGCCAACAAAAATTTTCAAGTAAGAGATGATTTTTGAGATACCTTTTTATATTTTTTAGAAAATTTTATCTTCGCTCAATTAATATCATGCCTATTCTTTAAATTATAACTTTTTCAGGACCTGTTTAATTTTTTAGGCTCACAAATGATTGAGACATCTAAATCAATGGCCATTTTGACAATCATATTTACACTACAAAATAAACACACGGTACGATGCTATGCGAGTTATTTAACGATCATTATAGCTTGTTGTTAGCGATATATCATACAATATATAAAGTATAGTGGGAGTAATTGGTCCAATCAGTGAGGTGATCGTGATATCGCGTTGCTCTTGTTATTTATAAGGAGAGCTACGGCTATTATATTTTTAAATGACTAGACTAATATGAAACCACCATCTTCCCAAATTTGGAGTTATTGAAAAAATACTCCAACGACAAGAGGCTGGGTCTTGAAAATGAGACTTTGAAAACAAGGAGTTATTCATATTTATATGATTATCTACTTGAAATCTTATTTCATTTAACATATTTTATTATGAATATCACTTACGCAGCAGAAACATTGTGTTGTGAACTAACATATGTTATAGTATGCAGTTAAAATTTTCTGCGTAACTTATTTTATGTCTCCTAAAGATTTTTTGGAAAAAGCTACACATTTAGGATTCTTTATTATATTTAGGAGTCTTTATTATAAATAACCTTACTATGGTAAAGGCACGTTTTTAACTTAAAATATCGCTTTAAAAGTAAATGCAGCTAAGCAGGTTTGCACTCTAGTGACCTAAATGCAAATTTTCGCCCAAAAAGGCTAAAACCGCGTGTGTGTGGTTGCCCTACTACTCACTACTCGCTTAGCGACGGGTGTACCCAATTGTACCCGGGTTGAATAATCAGACTACGGCGATATTGAAATAGTTACCTGCCCATAACTAAAGGGTCTTCTCACACAGGGCAAGAAAGAGAATTTTCGACACATCATTGGAAAATCACTATAATATTCTTCAACATCCAAGATCATATAAAGTCTGTTTATTTCTTGCGTTTTGAAAACGAGTGACGAAAGTAACTGTGCCTGCCTTGATGATTGTGTGCGTTTTGAAATAAAAATACCTTAACCAATGGTCAGCTGAACTTTGTTGGAGCTGTATGTACGTGGGTTCTATATCCTGTCGTTCCAATGCGGTGAACATAGGCTCATGTTTGAGACTATCAAACGCTTTGGCATAATCGACAAAACCCAGATACAGTGGTTTGTTGAACTCCTTGGACTTTTTAATTATTTGGTTCACAGCATGCAGGTGGTCAGTTGTAGAAAAGTGTGGACGGAACCCGGCTTGTTCGGGGGGTTGGTGCTTATCCAATTTAAGAGTGATTCTATTCTCAGCTTTGCGGGAGATTGGTTGGCATTGGCTGCTGACAGAGACCAATGGAAGGTGTTGGGGGAGACCTTTGCCCAGCAGTGGGATAAAATAGGTTAAATTAAAAAAAAAACAATGGTCATGCCATCCTGACATTTCGTATATCTTACTCTCTCTATCTCTCAAACAGAACATTTATCCCAAAAGATAATGTAATAAATAGCTGGTGTTAAAGAATTCAAGTTACATAGCATTATAAAGCTCGAAATTCAAGAAAGAAGTTTCGTTCTGAAGCACTATCAAAAGTTCTTGAATGAGAACTATCCTTATTACACAAAGTTAACCGTCCTCTTGAATTCGAGATTTTTAACTCTTTTTTTCTTCGTCTTACTGAAACTTCCCCGGTGCCATGACTCGGTTACTGTGATATGGCCCTTAATATATTCCAAGTTAAACTTCTCTTGAACTTGAGAATTGACTTAATGTCGCCAGATGAGGATAAACGCTTCCCAAACAGTCCAGGGCTTAAGTCGATGCTTGGGTTATATTAATACTGATATGCATCTTTGCTGGTCCCTTCATCGCTAATATTACGCAATATAAGACATAAGAGGGGGATTCAGGAGTGTCCTGCTTAATTCGATTAAAAGGTACCGAAATGCCTTTTCACTGTGTATTTAAAATTAATTAAAACTTACATTTTAATTTATGTTCGTAGTTTTCCAAACTATGAGTGATACTCAAATTGCTTTCCTGAAAAGGTTTCGGAATTTTCACACGTAACTAGGGTCTTGTTGCTCGACTATAGCATTTGATTGATACGCTATTATATAAGACGTATTTAATTTCAATAACTTACACTTACATTGAAATCTTGTACAGTGGTAAGACATGCAGTAAAACCCTTTTCCTTGTTGTTGACACCCCGTTTATTCCAGCCACTTAAAGACCGATTCTAACAAGAACAACGAACATGTTTTTACAGCTTAGAATCATCTCGCTGGCCACAAAAGTAAATAGATCTTAATTTAGGCGCATGACATGTTATTAATGTTTAACTGGGCAACGGCCGCTCCTGTGACGTCACCCGTCGTTTGTGCCAATTTGGGGCCATCATACTCTTTGCGAAAAGGTCCCTCATACCAGTGTATGTTTTGGCGTATTGTAATTTAGATTTTCTTTTGTTTTTTATGTATATTGCTTTGTGTAATCCAGTAAAATAAATATTTGAGCGTGTCTAGATTTCCAAAATCTGTAAAAACATTTAAAATTGTGTCAAAGTTCCGGTGGAAGCTCGAGTTAACAAACTTGCAGTAATCATTAGGCCATCACCATGAACGGGTGTGCAAAAAATCAAATCTACTCGACGCTGGGCGCCCATACATCTCCCCGACTATTTATTTGACTGACTGAGGCTGGACATACCTCACGATTTGAAGGTGTTTCCATCATAGTGTTAAAGTAATATCCTCGATATTACTTAGGTAAGATTTTGGATTATTGTTAGTACAGGCTGAGGGTTATGTGCTAACAGTCTTACCAGTAAAACTTTTAGATAAAATTAAGACGAAGCGACTTAAATCAACACAATATACCTACTGCAGCGGCCCCTAAACACGTAAAACTAAAGTCCTTAGATTGTACATGATGGAGTTCTAAAAGGAACTTGGTGGTGGTGAAATTTAAGTGGTGTCTATCTAGGTGTTCAGTCTGGGAACAAACATGAGCCTAGCTGGACGATCAGACCACATCGGACGAAACGGGAAAGATCTTACTATAATAGGAAGTGTCCGGTTCGAGCTCAATATGATAACAGCTTGAGATTAGCATAAAAAACGTAACATTGTGGACAGTCTGTCTGTGTTATGTAAATTCGCTTCATCTTACTACGGTTCATTGTTCGGTGTCCGGCGATTATTGTCATTTCGATCATCGGCCGTGACGGCGACCGGAATGTTGCCAGCTTGGCGAGATTTCGCTAGATATAACGACTTTTGGCCAAGTCTGAGACCAAGAATAGTTTTTACCAAATTAAGTAGTGAGTAAAAATATGACTGTTCTGTTAAAAATGTATAATCATTTCTTTGCCATAATAATATTTAAAAAAAACTGTGTGGGGTGTGACTATATTATACTTGACTTATATATTAGACTTGACTATATTATTTTGCAAAAAATATATTGAATTTTTAATACAATATTGTTAATTTACTTTGCTTTTATCTAGCGGCATAAAAATCTACAAAAAAAATAGGACAACGATTGAACACAATTTCCTGTCCTCAACAATTGTTGTGTTTGGCAGAAAATAGCGGTTTCGAGCACTTATAAGCAAACTGGCGACCGCTTAACGAAATGGCATATTGTGTCATACAGTGTCATATAACTGGCAGTTAGTTAAATAAGTAAGCGCTCGCAATCGCTATTTTAAGAAGGAAGATGACGTTTGCCTCCCATAGGTATACGTTTAAACCAACCAACCTCTTCCTAAAACTTGAAAAAAAAACTGTGACAAGGAACTTCTTTTCGTTGGCTATTGTTTGCGTCATCGTAATTTTCACGCGTTACGCACCCTAGCGGGGCAGTTTTCTATGTTTTAGTTTTGGTGGCCTAGATGGCGGTTTTTCGACACAGATGGCACTATGATCTAGAAAGACCTGTTCTAGATAGTGTGCAAGAGATTGACCCCACACATTTTATTTCGTTTTATGTGAAAACCCCGCTATTTACGGCTTAAATTACTTTATATTATTTTAAAAGGCGAAGAAACGAACCCATAAAATTAGTTTTGGTCGTGACGCATGGATTTTTACTTTTGGGGCAAGCAATGTATGGCGAGTCGACCGTGTCCTTTACCATGAGCAAGACGGAATTTAACATTAGGAGATAGCAACACTGCGCCAGCGCGCGAAACAGTGGCTTTGTGGAAATCGGCGCGTGCACGCGTGTTTTTCGCGGCGCGGGCGCCGGCATCGCGACAGTTTCGAAATGCAGTGAATGTGTCTTGTTTACGATGGAAGCGATGACCTCGAAGTTCGTTTGTGTTTTGTTTTCAAGTTACAAGTGCCGGTGAGGTGACCCAATAAGCGAGGTACACATTTCGGATGCGGATTGTTAGTTGCTACCGATAAGAGGATTTGAATTTCGAACGTGCGAGTTTTCGAGTTTGTTTGTGTGCACCCAGATTACGATCATCAATAGTATCGAAGTAACAACTATTTGTACCTTCACGATGTAGCTCGGGATTTTTGTTTTGCTCAGTGAGTTGTTACTACTACGTATAGAGAAGCTATGCCAAGCAAAAAATGGGTTGCAAAAACGAAGAATAGATTGTGACATTTTCTTTAAAAATTTGAATTTTGAGTAATGATTTGTACTACTAGTTGATGACCGTGTCATCAATTCATGGAGCACAAAATTAGTTCGTGATGTCAGTTTCATACGCTTGTAATGGTAGTTCAATGATTTTGCTTTACTGTTTTGATTTGCCTCTTTGTTAGCAAAAAAGGCACAAAAAACAAACAAGACGAGCTTAGTCGGACTAAATAAAACACGGACGCATTATGAAGGTGGACGAAAATGTTCTAGCTCGTAAGTGCTTTGCTACATAAAATTTTGAAGTCGTATGCTAATACGACAAAGAGATGTAAACGAGTTGCGAATGATACCAGCATTAGCATTTAGCGCGCGAATTTCAACCTTCATTCAAACAAAATAAGGGTTATTTAGATATATTTTTGTCCAAGCGCACAGCTGATGAAAAGCTAAGATGTCCGAGTATGTTTTCCTTGAAGCAGCTACATTATTTTGGCGGGTGGATAACCTCATGCCTTATGACCTTGATTACTATGATTCAGTATCAAAGTAATGTACTTTAAGTACTTGCCTCCAACCTAACTAACATTAAAATAATTGTTGGTTAGCTACGCGTGTCGTATCGTAATCGAAATAGTATAGTGAGCCATTTTGCATTTGATAAGCGAACCTTGAGAGTATTTGCTCATTATACGGTTTATTAAGGATTTAACAGTCATGCCTAGTGAATTTAAACATAATTTTAGTTGCGTTTTAATGCTCGAGTAATTGAGATAATTGTGGATGTAGGCAATTTGGTTTTAATTTATATTTCTGAGGATCTAAGATCGATATCAAACGCTTCCTGTAGTGAAATCTTGAAACAAAGTAAACTACATTAAAATACTTAAAGAACTTTAAGTATCATAAGACTAAGTATTTCAAGGAATTCAGAGCTATGAAAAATTATGGAATTTCGATAACATTATAATTAATTACCTTCGAATGCTCCAAATGCCTGCAACAAAAGATCTGAAATTGACATCGAAAAAATGTTATTATACTCAGAAGAACTACATAAAATTAATCTAACAAAATACCTACCTAAGTACATCGTTAGAGTAGTGGAGGCACTCCGAACATTAATTGCATTTAATAATCGTGAATGTAATGAGAAATCTTGCATTTCCGTAGTTTAACATTGTATTGGTCTGCGGATATTTATTCATTCATTTATAGTTTAATATCCGTATAATATGAACATTATTTCACATGTGTGATCTATGCATATTTTTGTTGTTTTGGTACTAAATTAACATGCACTTTGTTTTTTTATACAGTATTTAAAAATAAAAAAATAGATGGCATCGTTTGTTTCCAGCCAGTGTCGATGAAAAAAACGTAACAAACTTTTTTAATCCGCGCGCGTTTTTTCAATAACTCCGCGGCCTAGATATCCAGTCTTTAGCCGTTCTGTGGTTTGGCTCGCTGCTAGGTGCGGCATGTAATCAAATATTACTCAACTGATCATACACTCAGTATCATTCGTATAATGGCAATGGCACACTGCACTTTCACCGAGGGCCGAAAATAAACGCTGTATCGGACGGTCGTGCATGACTTGTCATGCATGCATTCATGCATCACTTTCTCGCATTTGTATATTTATCGATGACAGAGCGAGACAAATGCGTAGGTATCGAGAATCTAGACTTATCAGGAGAAAGTATACTGTGTTAGTACTTCACATTGATGTCGTAGTACCTATTTAATCAGAAAACCCGAAGGTATTGCATAAAATAATTGAAACAAAACACTAATTATTACGGGGAAAAATACCACCCAAAAAACTATTTTTTGATAAGGTAAACTAACTTATTTGAAATGTGCTGCGATTATTTTAATGAGCAGTGTTTTAGGTTTCCCCAAACAAAATTAAAATAAACTAAACCACTAAAGCACGATTGAAAACTAAAACTGTAAAATCCATTGTTTAAGGGTTATAAAATAACGATAGCTAGGATTTAAAAACATGTGTGTGGCTGAATACCACACCTAAAACTGGAATATCCAAGGAAAATGGAATAAGGAATGACTCAGAATCAGATTCCTTGCATTCTTTAAATTCACTTTTTAAATCGCACTTACTTTTCTTATTCCAATACCACCTAAATAGTCCCGCTTTGTCGACATTTACTATTCTTTCTTATATTTAAGTATTTTACAGTTCTGCAAACGTTATCTCATAACGTTCAGTTCTTTGGAATTTGATATTTAAAAGTTTAATTTCCGATTGCCGGGATAATTAAAGACAGCCGTTTATTACAAAACTTTTTAGTCGAGTTCAGTCAACTTATGCAAGCCCTTTTCAGAGTTTAAAATTATGATTATTCATAGATCAAGAATATACAGTTTTCGATTGTTTTATAAGTTAACATTAATATAGAAATATTTCGATCGCTAAGTATCACCTCTAATTTCACTACACACACATCCCCCCTAATTTGGAGATTAATGAAAAAATTACAAGAGCCTAACTCTTAAATTTGATGAGATCGCTACGTTTAAAAATCATAACTTGAAACGACCATTTGCATTTCCTCCAATGTAAATGTTCACATAATTATGTCACCAGTCTTTTGTTAAACGTTCACGATTGTAACAGAAGTTTTTTCTAGTCTTTTTTCATTGATTTGTTTACGATGCGTACGTAAACCAAAATCAATGACGCCCAAAGTCTGAACGGTGGCATATTTGTATGTCATCTCGGAACATGAAAAATATATCTATACTCATTGACACGAATCACTATTTGTATGGTGCTGCAGTTGTAGCCAAAAGGATGTCCAAAACGAAAGTGACATCGTTATGTAGGTCTTTCGGAAGTGAATCTTGGCTCCTCGATAAATAAACTGCGTATGTGAAAGTGGTTTCGCCAATAATCGCGGGCGTCGTGTGGGAATCGGTATTGATTGCGCCGTGACGTCATCGGCTTGATGCGTCCACTTAGCGCTTATTCTTGAGTCTGTTTTACACTTGCTTCGATCTTTTTTTTATTATTTAAATTTACATCAACAGATTCTGTGATCCGTGCCTTTGGTAGTTTAGTTAAAATTATGCTAAGAAGGTAAGGTGGTCCACCTAATTGGACTCTTTTTAAAATTATTACTTTATTTATGTATTGCAAATACCTACCACAAAAACTTTCGAAATGTTACTGGCCATTTTTCACATATTTTTTTATCAACTCCTTTTATGTAACTGGCCATTCAGAAATGTGACGACTGATGAGCTATATGAAAATACTAAAAAACATTTTTGTATTTCTTGACTTAAAAAAATAAGAATGTGCGTCAAGAATTTTTTATATGATTTTTTGACGCACGTTCTTTTTTTCCGACATGGCCAATGTTTTTTCGTATAGTAAACATTCATCAAATCAATCCAAACCACATTTTTGAAAATGACTAATCCATCAGTGTTGTGGTGATACAGTATTTTTGTACCTCCAGCATAGATTTAAATTTACGCCAGAAATACATTAAAGGGTGTTGCGGCGTCCAGCCTACATGGTGAAGAGACGAATAAGGACTTTTGTTTGAATTTTGACTTTGACGAGTAAACAATGGATTTATTGTCTGTTGATTATTGACGACGGCAAGTTTGGCTTTATACGGACATTATAACAGAGTGTGACCTGTAATAGGAGCAAAAAATTAAAATGTAGGCCCTTTATGTGACGAGTAATCCATATTAAATGGTTTTAATTTATTAAATTGAAAAATACATTTATTGTTATTTTCTAACAAAATTAATCTAACCAACAATATATTGCAAACAAATGAGTCCAATCAGTCATAGAGCTTGACATTGTCATTTACTACAACGAGTTAGTGATTTTGATAAACATTGACTAGAGATTATACCTTTGGATTACTATATCGTTTAGTCAAAGCATTTTGGAGCACTATGACCAGGTCAAGGTAACTACGAATACTCTGTATAATCATTGATTAATTTTTTTGCTCCTATTACAGGCCACACGCTGTATATCCTCGAATTCTCTTGTTGTTACGAGTATATCTTTGCCATTTCGCACGAGAGATCGCAACGCGCGCGATGCATAATAAACCAAATTGTGGGTCAAGTTTGACTAAGTAACCTTGTACATAATTTTAAAACCCTGTAACTCTTTTACGGCATATAACATTAAAGAGGTTACACCACAGTTGTAAAGTATATAACACAACATAAATCTTATTTTATAATGGACATCACGTCCCATTGATGCAATCTCAAAATATGACATTGCGTGCATATTTGCATTGTGAAAGTAAATTTTATATTTGAAAAAAAAAAAAAACTGAAAAATTACTCAAAGAAATATCCTCGTTACCTAATTATATTTTATGAAGAAACAAATGAAGGATTTGTTAACATAATAAATAAATATGCGCCAGACAACACACCAATTGTCTTGGTTTCGAAGTAAGGAATTTTCTGCCTTGTGTTACGTACGAATACCAGACAACGATCATAGTTTTTTTTAACATAATATCTGTGTGTACTACGCCTAATTGTTTGCAAGATAATTGGCTACAATTGAACAACCAACTGTGCTGATTTAGCTTGTGACGACTTCCTTCAAAATAACCGCGGGAATGTACAGTCGTCAGCACATCAGACTATACATTTTTGTTTAAAAATAGCCCTTATTCCAACAGTATAAGATACCGCAGTGTTTAACTTGACGTGCTGTCGTCCGTACCACTGTGAATCAAGAGCGAACATAAAATGTACGAATTACCGATCTATCTTAAGTTTTTACTATAGTTACGGCCAGAAAGGAGGGCCATACGTACAATGGCCCAATCGTGAGGCTAAGTGCGGAAACCACCCCAGCCAAACTGAATAACTACGGTCTGTTTTACAATGTCCTAATAAATAACTATATTACTATAATCTTGCCGCTCAGAGAATGCTGTTTTGACGTTTTAAATTTTGATAGAAAATGTTTAGGAAAATTGTCGAGGTCTGAAACGGCAACGACTGGTTTTGAGCGGTCTGCATCCAGCCAACCCTTGATCTTTACAAGGTCGTCTGTCCATCTTGTCGGTGGACGTCCTACGCTGCGCTTTTGGTCGAAGGGTCTACAATCTAGAACTTTTCTGTCCCATCGGCCATCAGTTCTACGCGCTATGCGCCATGCCCACTGCCACTAGAGCTTACTGATTCGTAGGGCTACGAGTATGTCCGTTACCTTAGTTCTTCTACGTATCCATACATTTTGTGTCAAAATAGCATTCTCTGAACGGCTAAATTATAGTAACGTTATCTGTCCATTACGTCATACGAAATGACGTTCCATACTAAAACTGACCATCCACATATTTAAATTGTTCGTTGGTTAGTTGTGCTCATTTGTCGATGGTGAAACAGGCTTTTAGATATACACTTTGCATGTTAGTTTTCTTTTTCAAAAGGTCCTTATAATTTTTTACCAAAAACCATTTAAAAGATCGTTTTAACGTTTATTTTCTTGCGCTCCTGAAATTTGTGAAACGAAAAACAAAAGACGTCTCATTAATTTGAATTCCAACGCATTCGTTGACATAACGAAATGAAGTTTTTTAACTCGCACTCTGAATATTTTAACTGTTTTTATCCTGAAAGAGGCCTTTTGTCTTCATAACGGGGTTTTCTAAAAGATGTCATCTGAATAACTTCGAGATCAAAACAAACTCGTTAACTTGCTATTAATTACATTAAAATTAACTTGAGAACGTTAATGTATTAATATAATTATTATGAAATCGGGAGTCCTTTTTGCTACTTTGGCTGTTAGGTAACATAATATTATCTGTAGGATTATTTACTTCTGTCAATTTCATTTACTGTAGAACTTAATAGCTAGCACAGCGACGAGCTTTTTTGGGTCTGGCTGGATGAAAGTTACCGCGCCTTGTAGTCGATGTAGCCAACTGTCCAGTATAGTGCTAAGACCTTAGCCTATTCCATAAAGAACTAAAATACCAACTGACCAGTATTTCAAGCCCCGCAAGATGTTAATGCGCTAAATCCGTGACAAATTCATAACCTCAAAATATCTTTCGCAACTGAAAAGAAACATAACAAATATGTCATTCGCATTTTTTTGGAATTTTGTAGTTTTATTGTCAATAACTTAAGTAACATAACATTATGTAACATACAAATTATTAAATTAAAATTCAACAAGAATACCTACGGCAAAAGTGACCGCCAGGCGCATCAGAAATTTACAGGGCTCATAACATGAAATAAAAAACCGGTTAAGTGCGTGTCGGACCCGCGCACTGAGGGTTCCGTGCCACCCTTAACACGTTCCGGGACAGTGCCCGCCTACAGGCGTGAAAACAATAAAACATCTATTGTGTCTGGAGTAGTGTCCCGGAACGTGTTAACTAAATTCAGGGTCCACTTACTTTCACTTAACCAAAACATCACAATATATTGCGACAGCAAAAATAACTTTGTTTTTCATAGTGTTTGTATGAAAGACAAAGTTATATTTGCGGTTGATAAAAATGTGCAATATCTCAAAAACTACTGGTTCGATCTCCTTCAAACCAATTTTCGTTGCAAGTTTTTGTTGAGATCTAAATCATATATATTTTTCAAAATTTTCACTTTCTTAGTTCAAAAGTTAGATGGGGGGGGGACGCCCATTTTACCACTTTGGAAGCGTCTATATCTCAAACCTTACACTTTTAGAAAAAATGGTTTTAGAAACCTTAACATTATTTTAAAAGACCTATCCATTGACACCCCACACGCATAGGTTTGAGTAAAAAAAATTTTTTAGGTTTTAGTTTCATGTATGGGAACCCCCCTTAAATATTACTTTTTCTTACTTTTTGTATCTAAATCGGAAAGCGGTGAACAAAATACACCTACCTACCAAGTTTCAGCTATGTGATGCTTATAGTTTCAGAATAAAGTGGCAGTGACATACGGACGGACAGACAGACAGACAGACAGACAGACAGACAGACAGACAGACAGACAGACTTGACGAAACTATAAGGGTTCCGTTTTTTGCCATTCGGCTACGGAACCCTAAAAACCTAACTTGCAAGTTTTAAGTAGACATGTGGAATTTGCTACTCATTAAAAATAAACCCCTCAAAGTAGATTTATAATTTTCCTGCACATACCCTTGTGATTTATCCCTTGGCTGCAAGAGGGTGAACGCCTTTGAAGCTGCGTGGGAGTTAATCGCGGAAATTAAAAAAAAAGTAAGCAACATGTTCATATTGCGACCCGCTTTACGCGTTTCCGTATACATCGCGGTGACCAAGATATTCCGTGTTTGAGGGATTTTTTGGAAAAAAAAAATAATCGAAAAAAAAAAACTAGATGTTATGAATGCAAAAATGCATGAGCTTTTACGTGTACAACAAACAAGCCAAGCTATGTAGGCAAGGCAACCACTTCAATTGAATCTTTGTAAAAATATGACGTAAGTTGTTAATAAGTAGACGATTTAGGCTATGCATGATAGAAAACAAGCATTGGAGCTTAAAGGTACAGGCTCACTACACCGTACCATGAGGTGCTATGCCATGCTAGGAGCGTATCAAACACGAAAAGCAACACGATACGCTCTATTTTGCCTACTGAACGGAAATACAGCGCTCTGTCTCACCGTTATATGGAGCGAGAGCGTATTTTTCCGGTGCTGAAACGCCCCGTGCATGACATGCGACGGTGTTGGTCGCTGACGGAACGGTCTAGTGGGAAAGCTGTTATAGTTTTCAATAGAAAACATTTTTTCTGCCTCATACATTTCTAGTGCGGTAGGCAGAAACGTTTAATTATTAATTTTAAAACGTCATCTGCAAAACATCACGGTATAAAAATATTTGTGAATAAAACAATCGACTATCGAAAATGTTTGTACGTCAAAATATTAATTCTTCGTGCATGCTTGTTTACCTTTTTCCGTGTTCTGAATTTATTATAGTGCCGCTCAAAATTATTTATCGGCTGCCTGATAGTTAAAAAGTGATATAAAACAGATGTCGGATGCACTTTATGGTTCATTTCGGAATATAAACTTATTTTACACACGTTCCTTGCTGTAGTTACGTGTTTTATCTATATCGTGCATAATGGTGTTTGTTTGTAGTACTTACACAATAGTAGGTACTTAAGTAGTGTCTGCTTCAGTAGATACTTAGTACATAACTATTATTTCTGGTTACGACAGCCGAGAAAGCTGTTGCTAAAATATAAAATTGATAAGTAATTAAAAAATTACATCGCTTTGCATTCACGTTAAGTATTACGAGAAATATTTTTGAACGAGCGGACCCAGCGAACTTTGTTTCGCCCCTGGGGCCCTATTTTTGAATCACCCGCTACAAGATGGCAAGTGATTTTCGTTCTAAGATGAATTAAAAGTCAACGAATATAGCTCGTTTTCGAACGAAAATCACTCGTGATATTAACGCGAGTGATTCAAAAATAGGGCCCCTGGTCCCGTTCCGTCCAGCCGTTAACGCGTGATGCCGTAACCAAGAGAATGATGGATTTATTTTTATTATTTAGATAAGAAATATGAATAGTATGGCGGTATTTAAAGACATCATCTCACTTACATACTTCTTCAGAGCTGCTGTTTCGGAGTGGCACAACCCAGAAGGAAGGTTTGCTAAACATTATACTAAAACCCTCATATTAGCGTCAGTATGGTTACCCTACTTCGCATAGGACATCAAAGCGCCTTAACGATCGCGAATTGCTGCGTGGCATCGTCGCTCGCTAATAAATACCCGTTTAAATTTTAACGACGCGAGCCGAGCGCGAAGCAATTTTTGTAAAAGCGAAATTGAGAACGATAAACCTCTACCAGTATTGCATTGAACAGGATCCCTAGTTCAAAGTACTGTCCTATACAACGCGATTACGCAATCATCGCGCTAGCAAGCGATGCGACTGTTGTACAAATGAGCGACTAATATATCAATAATTAAATTAAACCTAATTTTCACTCCTTGATCGCACAAGTATTAAGTTAACAGATCCTAAAGAATCTGCTACAGCATGCTACGGATCGACGACGATCATTACCAATTTTAAAACTTTTTACTAACCAGATTCAGCCAAAACAACTGTCAATTTCAATAACTTTATAAAATTATAATAGTTAGATACGTGATCGCTACCATGTACCTTATTATTTATGAGCAACCGATATTTCTTCACCGTTTTGCAAGCGCCATGATCACGGAGTAACTGAAGAGAACTTGCGGGTGGGTTGTCTAACTATGCTATCTATTCTATTGTAATGTTAGTGACCATGAAGGATTAAAACAATATAACTTTATTAAAGGCTGAATTAAAACATAAAAATCGAGATCAATATAAAATGTACCAAATATAACTTAGCTATAAATCATAAAACACATAAACCAACGAACCAGAAGCAGACCGGAACCGTTCCATATTTGCGCAATAATATATCAAAAGCTATAAAAGAATCCCAGCTCACACACTTATAAATACAATCGTAACTTTGCAATTGAGATAAAACGTTTCCTCTCAAAAACATCTAAGGCTCCAAGGTGAATTCGGTTACATCATTCAGCCTATCCTAATGACCTGAGCTCACGATCCTATTTGAGTAAACAAAAGACTGTGAAAAACCAAAATTCGTAGTACTTACATCGTGTATAATTACTCGTATGTTAGAAGATTTAGTGCTGCAAAGAAAAATATGTAAGTAATGTAAAAGAAAATTGGTAGTGCTAATTGACACACATTACATGTAGGTTTACACACGAAAAGGACAACTCAAAAAGTAAAAGTCAAGTTAGCGTGTAACGTCCCACTGCTGGGCAAAGGCCTTACCTCAAATATGAGGTAGTTTGAGCCAAATTTAGAGTATGGCTCAAACTACCTCATATTTGAGGCACGCGGGCTCAGTTGGTAAAAGGGTGTTTGCTAGGCAAGTGACTAACCTGCTGTCAGAAATTATCGAACCGCCCATAAGACCTCTGACTAGGAACGACTCATATCAACGACTTATATAATATACCTATGTCAGAAAGAAATATAAGGTAATTTTTTTTTTCTTCTAATTAGGTAGGTCTAGTCTAACTTCACTTTGTATAAATTCAAAATGATCAATATCACGTTACAAAAATAAGTCAAGTAAATCCGTCACTTTCAAAGCTGTCACGTCAGCGAAGCCTCTTACTACAACTGGAAGTTTTATTCCTGGATTCCCGGGAGTATTTCCCGCTTGCCTCACATCGATTCCTGTGATTGCATATCACTGGATTGTTCGTAAACAATTAACGACCTAACTAGGGTGAACGTCTAGAGTGAAGCAACAAAATCGCTAGGAAATCGTAATTTGTAGAGCTAAGAACAAATAATGCCTTTAGTTTATTTATGTTTTGATTTATCTTTTTCATTTTGTGAACTAATAGTTTTAGGTGAATCTTGTTAAGGGTTAACCCTTTTTGTGGGTTTTTTAGGTGTTGAAACACCCTAAAAAAAGCTCGAGTTAACGGCTACATGCTATATTGTCAAACATAAAACATACATGCATAATTTTGCACACGAGTATGACTGCCTTAATAGATCAAAATACTCAAATTATCAAATTAAAACGACAAACTCCATTTATATTTGCTAGTCCAACAATGGAAACAATCTTTTTGTTACTTTTAAAATAATATCAGGAAATAAAATAATTTTACTATTTATTTAATTTAAAAATATCTTGCTGTCGATGAATTAGCTATGTATGTTATATATATGTATGTAAGTTTTGTGTTCATCTTCTTTTAAAAGGAATATTTTCGCAAAAAAGGAATGTCAAGATTGTTTACAATGTTGAACTAGCAAAGATGAATGGACTTTACGTACATGTCGAATTGATGACCTCCTTTCATGAAATTGGCTTAAAAATATTTTTCATCTCTCCTGTTCGGAAAATAAAACTTTCCTGTGTAGATAGCCGGGTGGAAAATAGCTTATTCATCCCTAGGGTGGAAAGTAATTTAGTTTTAATTGACATGGGATAGAGTTAAGGCCTGCAGTCAAAGCTTGGACCACAGCTAATTGAGTCACATCATGTTATTAAAATAACAAACATTTTTGCTTAGCTATAAATTGAAAATCATATTGTGTAGGTATTATGTATAATCGTTGATAAAAAATATTCAATTTTTAATTTTAATTCAATTAATAATTAAAATATTTGGCTGCCCGGCTATTTTATGTTGTCAGTGTCATTTCAGGAAGGATTCGTCCAAAGCCGTTAAAACTTTTATAAAAAAAAAGAAATTATTTTTGGATTCTGTTATTATCTGTGGAAAAAAAACGATTGATATTCTTTACAAAGATTTTAATTATTTGATATTTTCTGCTTTTTTGTACTCTGTTTTCATGTATTCGTGCCGTTATTCTTTCTAATCGTGTTAGATGTTGTTATTACTGTAAATCAACTGTCATATTTTGTTCAAGACTTGAGTTTTCCTTTCTCGCTGAACTACATAATACCTCACCAAGACATCTACAACCACTTTTGTATATTTAATGTTTTCCTCACAGTCGAAATGAAAAATAGTATGTTTAACTCGGGTAAAAGCACCCATTTCACTCTCGAATTATTGGCGCTCTCACTTCGTTCGAGCGCCAGAAACATCTCGAGTGAAATGGGTCGCTTTCTCCCCTTGTATAACAATCTACTATAAATTGCCGCAAAAACACACACTTTTCCGCTTCATTTCAATACACAGATTATAATACATTACAAACATTGGCGCCAAATATCGGTATTCGGGTGCACCCCGCGTGTAATTCCCTCGCCCATTATCTCTGCGTCAATGCGGTTTGCGCTACGCAGCAATGCATCTGGTGCACTATGACACCTGCAGTGCTGTTGACGAGTTTACAATATAAATTAATTCACTGTTATATTACGCAAAAATCGTGATTCTAGATCAATTAAAATATATTGATAAACCTTTGATTAAAGTAAAATAGCGGAAGATACGGAATGTCATACTAATTGTCAGCTAAAAAATGGCACTACACATTCCTTACGTCACACGTCTTATAAATGTCACCCGCGCACGCGATCCCGATTGCAAATTAGGCGACGGGGGCCTGATTTTAGCGGTCCACTTTCGAGTGGCGCGTCATCTATCTTCCGCTATTTTACTTTAATCAAAGTGATAAACGGATGTTTTTGTCAATTATTTTTTTTACGCGGCCGCCCGTGGCCTATCGATTCCTGAGCTTTTAATTAGATCTAAGTAGATTATCAGCTTTCTCAGAAAATCCATTTATTTGAATGACCCGGCCTTGCCATAATACATTTTAGCTTAGTTTACAGTGCCAAATAAGCAGTGCGGATCAAAAGTTGACCTATTGACCTGATGATAAAACGGATCACCTTAATAATTATATCTTTCACATCCATAAGCTCAGTACGTGTTCATCACATAAACATTTTGCTCTTTATGGTAATCGAACTATAAGCAATTGATGATTGGATCTGTCAAAATGGAAGTCGTGGTCAATACTATAAAATTAAAATCAGATCTTATGACCTGATTCTAAAAATATAAACGCGATTTCATGCAATGGTCGCTGATTACTTGCTAACCTGATGCCGGTTACTTTAATACAATCGATATAATGCTTTAGTTACAACTGAAATTTAGTAATACTACATTATTGTTTCATTTTTCTGTATCACTTTAGGTAGGTAATTATGTGCATGTCTGAAGCACTCCTGAGACATCTTCCACGGTTAACTGAGGTTAATTAATGCAAATAGTCTGTTTAAAACCGTCTACTACTTACGTACAATCTTTTGTTATAAACGGTGTGTGATAAAAACAATGATTTCTTTACCAACAATAGGCAAGGCGAAAGATTTTGAAATCCTCTTCCGTAATGCAGATAACCATCTACTGAGTACAACAAAACCTTTATTTCGGATTAAATTCGTAATAAATTTAAGATTTTGGAAATTGAAAGCCATTTTTATAATCATTTTTAAATATTGCGCGTAAACAGCTCGCCGTGTCATGGCGTCGTATGTGACGTCATACTTACGTAAACGTGAAATTTGTTGGGTGTCGTTATTGATGTATTTTTGCACTGAGGCACTGCACACCACTTATAAACTTTAGAATTCATTTTTAACACCAAAAATACGCAGTGTTTGTTAACTTTGCTGTCTAGCTGCGCGTAAACAAATTTCATGTTTACGTAAGTATGACGTCACATACGACGCCATGACACGGCGAGCTGTTTTCACGCAATATTTAAAAATGATTATAAAAATGGCTTTCAATTTCCAATATCTTAAATTTATTACGAATTTAATCCGAAATAAAGGTTTTGTTGTAAACAGTAGATGGTTATCTGCATTACGGAAGAGGATTTCAAAATCTTTCGCCTTGCCTATTAGTTTACCACCACTAAAAAAAAGAATAAATTCAAACTTAAACAATATAAACATGTCATACCTGCCAGGTTCATTTTACCTGCTGTATTTCCAGCCAGCACGTCAAAAAGCGCTTTAAAGATTTCGTAAGCGCAACACGTCCTCTGAACTAGATTACAGCAGATCCGTCTAAGCTACTGTATAAAAAGATAACACGTAGACACTGATCTTGCTTGAGGTTGCTACTCAACACGAAAATGTTTGGCAGCAGTAAACTCGGTGAATTTTTTATAACAGCTTGGACATTAGTTTGTTGAAAACAAGTTATTTCCAGCTGGTATATATTTTGTATTATATATTAGATATACAAATATACTAAAATTAACACCAAACTTTGTATTCTACGAAAAAGAGTGTCTTTATGAAGTAATCGTTATTTTAAATAACTTTGCGTATAAACTTTTTCACAATGTTAAAATTTGAAAAACTGATGCGTCCGGCTTTTATTAGAGTTATTTTTTCTATCGCGCTTTAAAATGTTTTTAAAAAAGTTTACAGTTTTAAAACTAGCGTAGCTATTTTTTTTAGGATGTAGAATTTATTTTCGATAAAGAATGTTTGAGTTTCGTAACATATTTTGTATTTCCCTTTGTATGAGGCTAATTCATTGTCCGATGTCTTTTTTACAGTACAGTTTTTACTTATGGGTACCCTTAGTACGTCTCATTCCAATTTCAGTAATAAATAGGACACTTTAGGTAAGCATTTGTTAGGTAGCTGGTTGTACTTTATGTTATTTACCGCCAATACATAATTTGTAAGAATATTGTTAGCGAAGCAGTTAAAATGTCGGTGGTCGCAGGTTATTCGCATGATAACGGCTACGTGGTCGGCATTTTGTCGCCCGCTTTGTTCCAGACAGATGCGACTCTGTCATCGGGAGTTTATGGAACAGGGCTGGCAGAGTTTATTTAATCATCTTAAAAACTCTGCTCTCTTACCCTATGCTCTCATAGCATGTATGTATGTTTTTGAACATGCTTTCCAGAATCGTCGTTTCAAATGTCTCTACCTACCACTGAAGTCCATATTTCTCTGGTAGTAGAATTTTCTAAACAATCATATAAAATTATATTACTAAATAAAATAAATATTTGATTTTTAAATTACTATGAAGATTGTTTTGTGTTAATAAAGTTAATTATTTTATATTGAATCATACCGTTAAAAAGGAATGTCAAGATTGTTTACAATATTCGACAAACGAAGAAAAACGGACTTTACGTATTTTATAACAAAGTCCACCGTTGCATCAGTCTATCTTTTTTCTATAAACTCAAGAAGTAAGGCACGGATTTTCATGCTGTTTTCATCAATAGATAGTGATTCAAGCATGACAAAACCTTAGGTGAAGGTATATAATTTGTGAAGGATTGCAACTGCACTGGACATTATCTGCTAACACTGGTTTTGTTATAAGTAAACTTTTTGCGTTAAGAGGAATCCTTACTAGGATTGTATCTATGTATGTAAAGCTATTTCACATGAAGCAATTGTTTTTCCAGTTTGGTTAGGACATAGCTTGTTTGTTGACCTGATTGCCCGATAAGAAACCGGATTTAGATAGATCAGTAATCAACTTTAGAGCTTTTGGAATTTCATGTATCTTGATACTTACAGGGCCTTATAGTGTTTAAAAATATTTGTCTAAATGTATTAGGCCGCATTAAAGAAAAAAGTTTGCGTTTTACAAGCATTTTTCTGTGCCGCATGAAATCTGTTTGAAAAAGTGACTGTTGACATCCCTATAACATACACAAAGGGGATTATTCCAGATAACAAAGTCTTTGAATATTTACCGGGTGCCTAGTGCTTTATATTTTTATATCGGTGACCGGTTAAATTCTTAAGATTTTCTTGGGCCCGCCAATATTTATATCCCTGTTATAGCTAAATGAGTACCTAGATTCTTGGTGACTTATGAATTTAAAAAAAATATGTTTGTATTTGAACAGCGTTAGATCAGAGCAAATGGCCAGTAGCAAAATTTATGTATCCATTTGAAAGCGCTTAATTGCATTTTAATTAAGATAATTTAGATTTAGAATACAGCATAATCAGCATTGACGTGAATGACAGGCTTATTTGCATGTTATATTAGCATGCGAATTAGTAAATTTTGCACGAACTTATTAATATTTCATACGTAACGTTATGAAATAACAATCTGTCTGTGGCATGATGTGATAACGTTGATGTAGGCAGTTTCCTAACTAACAGGTTGTGAAAACTAGATCAGATGCAAAAGAGGCAAATTTTAGTTATTTCTTATGGATTTACATCGATTGAAACAAAAAACAAAATCTTTAATGATGGGTACCAAACAGCCGATCACGATTTTATGTTTTTAGCTTAAGCGCTTTCTAACTACTAACTACATTCCTTTTCTATAGCCATATCTTTTTTGGTTTTAATATGTTTATTGGTTTTAGTACAGACATAATTAAACACAGAACTTAGGCTCCGTTCAATCAGAACTATTTACAAAAGTAATATAAAGCAATTGTAGGTTACGAAAACTAATTCCATCACCCGTAAAACCGATCATAATCTCATACAGCTTTAACCACCCGCCTGTAATCACCAAAAAGAGCAAAACCTCGTTCAGGCATTGAATAAAAAATACTCTTTACCTGGAATTTCGGGAGCCCCGCAACATCCAGCGGCCTTCATAAAAGTAGGTACACATGAATCGTTATCCTTTTCCGTCCTCATTTATAATTTAACACGAAAGAATTCGGAGGTGGTGAGCTGTTCTGCTGATATTTTATTTACTTGGGCAGCCTTGTCACAGTGGAAATTAGTGTAGTAGACTGCGCACGTGCTGAGAAAAGTTTGAGCTGGTACCAAAAGGCAACGAAAAAATGTACAGGCCCCATTAGGACAATACTTATTTTAGTGACTTTAAGTGGCATGTATTATCATAAAGTGAATGCGAGTTTTTTTAATCAGTCAGGTATCAAACGACTCCCGGGAGTCGCATAATAATGGAATTTCTATTGTGTCTCGTTCACACATACTTGACGAGTTAAAACCAAACTGTTTGTTTGTCCTGACAAACAGAGAGATAGGTCTGCCAGCTCTAAAATTTATCCCTCAAGACTTTTGCTAAATACTGACAGAAATATACATTTTATCACCTCTTTTGCTATGAACTACTTACCAGGAGTTTATTGATATCTAGCTTAGGTCTCACGTGTTCATATGATTATAAACACGGCCAGCACAATAAAACATTTCCTTTTCATGATTGATGAAAAACATCTGCCCATGTATATCATAAGTAAATTTACAAAACAACCGCCAATTGAACGCAGGTGTGAAGCTTCGCACTGCCCTTTATAAATATTAGAATAAGTACTTCCCACCATTGTAATGTTTTTTATACTAACAAGAGCAAACCCATACTAAATAATAAAAAATAATACAAACATCGGGAGCGGTAGCTCACTCGTACTCGTTTACATTTCTCACGAAAATCATCCATTTCGAAATATTCGAATTAGTTTACAAGCGGGAATACTACACATTTTTTTACTGGGCCTAAGTCGACCCCTCACGAAATATAACCCAAAGCGTGGTATTTTCTAGACGCCTGAATAATGCTTAGTCTCCCGTAAAGAATGCATTTGCATACGTATCAAATGCAACGAAAACTACGGTATCAAAGACACGACATTCATGTATTTTGTGGTCGATATGATGTTTCAGGAAACTACCTCTTTGGTTTCAGACGATATCATAACACAACGCGAGAATTGAGTATGATATTGTTAACAAAAAATTAATCATTAACATAAGCTTACATTGAGGTCGAACGCTTCCATTTCCAAGTGATAAAGTTACCAAAAATGTCTTCTAGTGCACACTGAAATGAATGGGAATGCAGTGATGGAATGTTTAACAAGTGTTGGTGCTCTAAAAACAGTGAAAATGTTAGTGCTATCCAATATGTTTCGTCCGCAAAATCAAATCGGGCCGAGAGTTACTGATGCGGAGAAGAAAGATACTATATCGTTGGAAGTGAAGCATCGAGCAAAAACTTTAGACGATGATGTGACTCATGTTGCAGACAATATGTCTGGTAGACGGGAAAAGTGCCTTTCTAATAGTGTCGACGCAATAGTTACGCGTGATGATGTGAAAAGCAAAGTAATATGCAGTGCCAAAGGTTTATTAGAGACTAATTTAGACGATTTGTTTTTCGATCACGACGGTTGGGATTCGAAGTTTGGCGCTAGTGAGCCAACTTTGAGTTCGAACGAAGCTGAATTTAAAGGGTTAAGTAAGAGATCTCTGTCGGGGGATGAGTCGAATTCGGGAACGGATAGTGATTGCATGGATGAAGTGGTTCGGGAGCAAAGGATATGTCTTGGAGCGAGGCGCTTTGGGCATATGCTAAGACGGGTCATATCTAGAAATGGTAAGTTTTATTTTATTTAGACATAATCAGATCCTTTCCCATGTACTAGTTATTGCACAGACACATAGTTACTATGTTATTGTCACTACGTTGTGACATATGTATGTACAAAACGGTTTCCACAAAATTTCTGTATATAAAATGTACTTTTGAAGCATAATGGAGGTATATGTTTTTTTGTATTTCTGGCCATCTTTTTTTCCTGCCAATCTCATTTAATAACGATTGAAAAATTGTCCCAAACTGTATCTTTGATGCCTTTATTTCCTCCACCGTTAAAGTAACAAAACAACAGATGTAGATTTACAATCGTCATCAAGACCAGTTTTGGACTTACATTTCCTGAGAATAGAGTCTTATTTGCACTCGTTTTATTGTGTTTACAGTCACCCACAGTCTTTGATACAAATCTGAACCTCAAGTGCTTGATTTAAAGACGTTTTTCGGTCTATGTTTAGTTGTTAACGGTACAGTTGTGACGCCTCCGGTCATTATTTGTTTTCAATTGCGTCAAATTGCGTATCTCGTGATTGTGATGAACCTCGTAAAATCTGGGAGATGTTATCGTGTCTCCTGTGATTCTTGATAATTGCTTTTGTTAGGATGCAGTTAGTTGGTAGGATTTGTTAGGTTTCCACTTGCCTGTGTGTGAACAAATTAATTTTAATTTATGTATGTATATTTATAAGAACACAGTCTTTTTAAGGATATCGCTAACTAGGCTGTTACAGCCTCACGAATCTATAGGACGTCGGCGGTCCCGTAAACAAATTAATGACAAAATAATGTTGATAAAAAAATCCGTAAAGGGTTTTTGGTCTATCTATAACTTCTTACCGTACTTTTTGCCCAAGTTCATCAGACAAATGTTATATGCATACATTGTTCACCTCGTATATTAGAAAGTTTATTATATTGCCTACTTATATTCTTACATAACACAGCTGACAACAGCACAGTAGTTGATCATTAGCTAGCAAGTGTATCTGGGTAGCAATCACGGCGTATTACCGTTGAAAGTTCCTGCCATTGCACGGATGTGTGACACTTGCGGATATGCGGAATTGCGGATGCAATGCCGGCAGGCGAATTGACCTATATCTGAGGAGTAGATTGTTGTTGATAGTCAAGGTCGGTGTTTGACCTTGAGGGTTAATGGAGGTGACAGGGTGAAATGTTTGAAGTTATGGGATGTGAAAGTTTCTTTTGTTTCTATTTTTGTTTTTCTCTTCAGATGTTATCTGTCTGTAGTAATGTAATGGTCGTGTATGCAGTACTTTTTCTTGTGTAAAAAAAAAACTATGTTCCACTTTGGTGGCACTAGTATGGAGTCTGTCTACGATGTGGTCTCTGAAAATAGTTCTACAGCAGTGTCTTGTTCTACGCTATTTGGCATTTTATTTTAAAACGCAATCCCGCTCTTTCCAATTTAGGATAAACTGGCGATCTAAGAATTTATAAACAATACATATTTTGTATGTATGTTTGCTTCCAAGGAATTTATAATATGATCCTGTATTATCTGTACTCTGTTGCCTGAATTTGATAAATACAATACCAAAACGCCAGTCCCTAATAAAAATGTAAAAGAAGCTAAAACTTTACATCGTTAGAAGATGTAACTGAATAAAAAGTAAAACCACACTGTTACTTGGACTAAATTCAGAATGACGAAACTGTCTCAACGATGCTAAAGCGGAGATAATCGCAATTTTCCGCTGAGACACTTTCGAATGTTCTGCCTTCCGCAGTTGACATTGCACACTACTATGACACTAGTGTACCTTCTTTTAGCTAGCGATACGTTGCCCATTCTGTTTTTTTTTCGAGGTATTTTCATTATGAATCTTAAATGAGTTAAGGAAATCCAACCATTTTGTTATTTTGATTTTGAGTATAGTAATCAGCTAGATATTGAAAACTTTATCCATCCGTAATCCCCTGATAAACCTTTTTTTATACATATGTGTATTTGTTTCTTTTTCGCAAAAGATGTTAACTAAACAAACGTGTGTGATACTAATTACTAAAATCTCAATAAAGAACATAAAATCACTCGTATTATCCTAAGAATTATAATTTTATAATAAAAAAAATGTCGGCTTTTACCACCACACATCAACTTAACGACAGATTGAGCGACACGAACGCAACAGATTCCCGTCGCATAATACAGGTGTTCCGATTTTGGTTAACTCGTTAATACTGGCTTAGGTGTTGTTCAGTTTAATTACGTGGGAACGGCACTCAATGAACCGCGTGGTTCGGTTTTTGCTAATGACCTCGGATTTATTTTAATTAAAATCAAACTTTGAACGGGTGAGATTAAAATATAACAAGTAAATTTATGTTTTAAGCTAATAGCTTTAACACAAGTTATTAAATAATTCACACATTATTTGAAAAGTAAGTGGGTACAGTGTCGAAGTCTACATCTTGTGTAAGGAAATTGGTAAAATGTTGAAATTCACTCATTGAAGCCGCTTAAAATATCGAAGTGGCTAAAATTAAAGAGTAAATCTCAACAAGGAAGTTTCCTTCCATCCAGCTAGCTCGTCTCAACCCGGACTAAGTTACCAAGTTGTTTAACTTACACGCCAGTTTGCTTTTAATAATCTTTTTAAAGTTCCAAACTCATTACATGGCCCCCAATTCATTTTTTAAGACATCGTCCAACTTTTCCCGTGTTTTCTTAAGCGTCAAAGGGAGTTGTATAACTTTGAAAATCATCATACACAGGCTTATGAAAAATTTAATTCTTTTCGGCTGTATCTATTTGCCACATACAGATTATGTATAAAAACGAGATCATAATGAATTTTAGATTGACCGTCTTGTATGCAAAATACACAAAACTTTGTTCACTTTACTATAAAGTACCAAAAACATTTACACAATGACCAACAAAAGAAAGCGTCGTAAAATAAATCAGTGCGTTTTCAACGTCAGTGAATTTAATTTTGTGACCACTCCCGTGCTGGTCCATCAGGCAAATTGTCCGTCACTCCCGCGTCACGGTGATGCAGTCACACGCACTGAGTATGTGGTTATAGGGCAGCGAGAACAAACTAGTCAGTCCAAATATCAACAATGAGCGTAAAGGTTGAGCTAATCTAACCACCTGTGAAGGGTAGAGCTTGTCTAGACTAAAATGACGCGCCCCACTTATCGCATTAACGCACACAAGCCCACTGAAACTAGTCGACTGTGAGGTAGGCGTACATACTCGTATCTTAATTCGCGGAGCGGTCGAAACTCCCACACCGGAGAAGTGTCATTATTAATATTTGCACTCACACATCGAAATCAACTAGCGCGTCATTTCAACTCAGACAAGCTCTTACACCGTATTAACTCGAGGCATTTAGTATTCTTTGTATGAAACTCCATACTGCAGCGCATACCTATCAAATTCGTAGCGTAACCTCGATCGAGATCAACTCGGGAACTACTCTCGACCAGTGGCGCGTACGTCACGCTCCTAGAACTAGCCGATGTTCGTCGACTATCCGTCCACACTGTCAAACGCTGCTATTCACAAGAAGAACTGTACCCCAATCACGAAAAACTATCATCTGCGTAAGCGTATCGAGAAATGTCAAACTCCATATTGAAAAAGTAATTTCTTTACGCACCGCCAAGGGCGCTAGTCCAATTTCATTTCATTTATTCATGCATGCATACTAGGTGTTAATAACTTACATAGGTGACATTAGTGTTATTATAAATGTACTTATAAACCTAGTTACCCAGAAGGCTTAAACGTAAGGGTAAGTAAATCATACTATTATAACAATCTAATATAATTTCCATACGAATTGACATATCTCGATACGCTTACGCAGTCTATAGTTTTTCGGGATTGGGGTACTGACATAAGTTGTGAATCATGATAAAACAGATATAGACCTATGTCTGGCTGCTGTGCTTGTTTTATGACAAATACGACAATGCTTTGACGCTAAGAAATGAGACCGATTGCATGTGAGACGTAATCACGCGACGCAGATGGTGTGACGAGCAAGTCACATTTTCGCTGTTTGATGAAATGATGATATACCTACTCGTGCTGTTAAGAACAATCGTCATGGGGATTTGTAACACGAAGGAAACAAAAGAAATGAGGATTTAATTGCTATTTACTAACTACAGCATTATGTCTCTATGTATTGTGGATTGTTGGTTGCAAAGTCACTATATTATTAAATTCCATCAAAACTTTTATTAAGTTAGTTACAAGGGAAAGTGATAAAAAATATAACTTTTGTAAATTTCCTAATAAGTTCAGATAGCGTTATCTGTCCATTACGGCATACGAAAGGACGTTCCATTTTTGAATTTCCGTTGGTTAGTGCTTATTTGTCGATGGTGAAATAAGCCGTTAGTGTTGCAGAAGTTTAAGCCTCAGACAAAACCTTAGTAAATTCGTGAACGAGATAACGGTACAATAGTCTTTAGAATGGATATTTAAAAGGGAATAAATATAAAATCGGTCGCTATCCGGATAGCAAGCTGAGATATATCTTACTATAAATCCTACTAGTAGCTTCAAACACTATTTTGAGATAAGCCTGTGAAGTGCAGTACAGTTCAGTGTGATCTTCAATTTAAGATTTATTTTTCATAATTTTAATAGATGTTCTCAAAGATGAAATAAGAAACCAAAAATTGCGCACATATATATAACACATATATATTGCACATATATATAATATAACACTGTGAGTGTTTAAAAACATTCTGAACCATTTAATAGATGTCTTATGCGACTTTCTAAAGGGATATGTTTTGCATCTAGTTTGAGTTAGTTGGGGCCCTACTGTATCTTATGTTAATTAAGAAATCGATTTAATGCATTAAACGTCAAACAAAACAACTTGAAATTATACAAACCTGTTTTTATGCAACCAATAATCACCGCGTACTGCAAAAAAAAACAATTTATGTGATCTAACTTAGCTACAGTACAGCATCTTCATCTTCATCTTACATCATCTTACTTAGGGTTCAAGGTATTCTAATCTTTACTATATATTTTACCTATAAAATTGCCTACAGATCGCGAAGGTGTGGATCTGAACATAAGTCTCCGATTGAATTTACAACGTGCCTCCTCCAGATTTATCGCCCGCCTTGAATTGAAACCGATATTAATTTATGACTGCACCTTTAGGAATCGAATTTTCTTTGTTGACTATACGTATTATTTACTGAGTTTGAAGTGAAAATTCCCAATATTAAGTCTGGTCATTGGTCCTTTTCCTAGGTGTTTTAATTTGAGTATCTATTTAAAATTTTAAAAAGAGTTCTCTGTTTTCAACAGATGACAACCATATTATCAAAAGTCGTCAGCAACCATGCTTAAATTGTATTTAACCCAAATATGATAACATCTAAGGAGAATTTTCACAAAAAGCTTTCTGAATGGTGACCACAAAACGCGAAATAAGAATGAAACGTCTTGGACTTAACCACATTGATGAGCGACAGCGGGCAGAATAGCGGGAGAAAGATAGGCGTGTGCTTCAGGAACAAAAAACTTATTGAAGGGAAGACCGTCTATAAGTATGAAGGCTCATGTAACACGAGCTTTCGTAGGTATTAGGTACCAGCTGTCCACATATCGATATTCTGTTTCTAGTGTAACTTCCTATTTCATAGAGCCTTTTCGCAGTTAAGACGAGACCCTTTAGAATTCATTTTTGATCCTGTATACAAGGTGAAACAGAATCTATGCAAATCCTGGAAGTAGTTTACTCATATGCGTATCAAAAAGCCCGTACTCTGCAAGACAATGTTATGAGTATTTTTCAATCTTTCCATCATTCTCGATGCTACGCTGGCGATATCCTATCACAGAGAGAGAGAGAGAGAGAGAGGGAGAGAGGGAGAGAGAAATACACCGTAACGCCTTTAACCTGAAAAAGAATGCTTACTTTTGATTGCACAAGTAGATAAAACGCTATTTTTCTACTTTACCCGCTCCCGCTTGTACCAAGTTCTTGCCTTACTCGACCAATTCTCACAAAGGGGAATGGCGGCTATTGGCCATTCGGTAGATTGGGCCGCAAATGGAGACGTCTTCGCCTATGGAAATCTCGCCCATTGTCCTTTCTGCTGTTTTAAAGTTAAGACGCCTGCTTTTTATCTAGGGTTTGAGGTTAGCATTTCTTGTGACCTAATTAGATAATTTAAGATTAGTAACTGTAAAAACGGAACGTAAACGTCCACCATATATGGAGATTATGTGCAAATATGTTGAATAAGCAGTCCCCGACCAAGCAGCGGCAGGATTACCAGGTGGTAGTAAAGAGTCTAGAAGGATAGATTTTAATAGAAATTAAAAGCTAAAATATTCAGTGACGATCCTGTGACATGGCGAGTAAACGCCGCCATCAAATAAGCGTTCCCCTGGTGTTGGGTAGCAGCAACATGGGTACTGGCAGAAAGCTGAAGATATAGTATATCAGGAAAGGTTTTTGACTAGGTAGAAAGAAAGAAAGAAAGAAAATACATTTATTCGACTCACAAACACATATACAATACTCGTAAACACAAATACAATAAACAGACACACACATAATTACATTTACATTAAGAATGAGCCGAAAAGGCACCCTCTCAGCATTCATCGTGGCAGCAAGATGCGCATGCCACGACACTGATTTTCAGAGGGTGCCTTGTGGGTATAGAAGAAACACAGGTAGAGGCGGCAAACCCCGGTTGGAAGGCAAGAGAGAAACAACACACTACCTTTCTTAACGACAAGAAGCAAGCTCTGATGATGATGAAGTGTAAATACTATAATATCCTGAAAAATTTGGTTCTGCAGGTATTAGAACCAAAATTTTAAAGGATTATTTAGTAAGTTAAGGCAAAGCTTAGACCGCTACGTAGCTAAAGATGCGCGGTACCACTTCTTCCTTCTAAAGAGCGTAGGATCACACTGGATGCAGACAGTTCACAACCGGTCGCTGTGAAAAACCGTAGGGGAGGCTAATGTTCAGCAGTGGACGTCCTTTGACTGATAATGCTTGATTTAGTCCTATACTTTGGTCAATATAATCAAAACTGTTGGAAACTGAAACAGGCTAGCTTACTAAACGTCCCATAAACGATATTTTGTTGGGCTATCTAAGATAGCTATTATTTTTATTCCAATTAAAAAAGTAAATTAAACATCTAACCGGAATCTTATCTAACCGGTGAAAGACTCTATTGTTAATCAGTACCGATACCATATCGCAACTTTCTCTATTGTATCGTTAAAACAATAAGGTCTGATTGCCGTGACTTGCGTTTTTACTTGTTTATAATTACGATTGTGTAGCACTGAGTAACCACCGGCCTTGGTAGATGATATCTGAAAGGTACACTATGATACACGGAAATTAACAATAGTAATGTTATGTTGTGGATTTTGTAAAGGTGTTTGCAATGTTTACCTTTTGGTAAGGGTTATATCGCAACTAAGAATACGCATAATCTATTTATTTTCTAGAATTCACAATCCGGTCAATTATAAACCCTTTACAATAGTTTCTTTTGTCGTGTTATCTTATATGCAGAATATGAACAGAACCTCTATAAGAGCTTAAAATAAGCGGTCAATGATAACCCCCTTACAATGGTTTCTTTTGTCGTGTTATCTAATATGTAGAGTATGAACAGAATCTCTATGAGAGCTTAAAATAAGCGGTCAATGATAACCCCCTTACAATGGTTTCTTTTGGCGTATCAAAGGTCATACAACAATAAAAAATAAGACTACCCTATTCAAAAACGAAACCATTTCCTTGTGGCAAGGTCATATATAAAATAAGGTCAAATCGTTTTAAGTGATAATATTTTATAGTTTATTTTTGTTTTTATAGTGTTTTGTCACCATACAAACTTAATAATATAAATTGCACTTGTAAAAAGCAACTGTGACTCTCTGTCTCTTCCTCGTCTGTCACAGAGTCACAGTTGCTTTTTAAAAGTGCAATTTATGATAATATTTTGACAGTGTCTTTGTATACGTCATAGAAACAGGACACAATAATAATTTTTGGGAAAATCGAGATTTTCATTTATATTATTTTCCTTAACAGAAACAATTTCATTATTTAAAACAGCATCCTAATAATTTAAAATGTTTACTACGTCATCGACTTCGCCTCTCTCAATTACATGCCCAAACCTTCTTTTTCTCTGATTGTAACCTTAATTAATAAAATAAAAAAATCTGAAAAAATTATAAAAAGCCAAAGTGTTTTCTACAAAAAATGATTATTTTTTGTGCTGAATCGGTCCTTTAAATATTATGCAATTAAAACGAGGTGACCTTATATAAGAGCTTAAAATAAGTGGTCAATTATATCGTTTTGTGTTCTACTAAACATCTCAAAAATGTAACATATTCAGTAAGGGATCGCCATTTATTTAAATAAATAAACGATGTTACTTTATTTCTTTCAGGTAAGTAGCTGATTCCGGACGCACCAGGTATCTGAATTTTCTTTTCCTCTTAGTGAATGATGTGCCCACATTATTTATCGATGGATTAAGAAATGATGGTATAGTACATTCCCAATATGTACCCAGATTTGCCAATTGCAAAAAATGTTACATAAACACTATTTCCCGACGCAAAAAGAGATGGTAAGGAAGGTTAATCTTTACGTGTCTATTTGCGTATCTGTTTGTAGTATCGTAGCTCCCAAAGGGATGAACTGATTTTTCTTGTATCTTAGATAGTTTTATTCCGAGTTTTCGTGGCCATGTTTCATGAAAATCTGTTCAGCCGTTTTTTTTATTTGTGACGGGTTTATTTTTAATTTAAAATTTCTTTAAATAATTAGAGGTTATATCTCATTTTTATCTAGTTAGACAAACCTTCGGTATTGATCTCTACAGTCACTAAGAAGATAAGCAGAATATAGCATAGAGCTAAGAGTATCGATCTTACATTATCGATGAAGGTATCGATCGATACTAATCAAAATGCTGTATATTCTAGTCCTTCACATCACTATTCTAATTTGGAAGTTCGTCCGGGTACCGTCTTTAATTATGTCCTTTTAACGAACAAATATAGCTTAATTTTCTTCCGAATCAACTTTTGCAAATGTAAACTTTCAGATTACTTTTGATCTGCTACAAATTATTTTACTTTACAAATAAATAATAAATTTTGCAATATTTTTTATACCAACTTAAAAGTTTCAACTCAAACATCTTGATATTAAAGAATGCAACGTATTGAAAAAATGCAACCATGAAGACGTTAATAAAAATAATTTATTGCGGATTGTTGACACTAATAATAACCCATAGTGTTACCACCATTACAATTAATATGTTTAAATGACATTGAACTTAATATAGCGTTGCATAATTTTTTTACGCGACTTATATGTTTTTCTGACAAGCCTCAATATTTCTTTATTATTGCAATATCATTAATTTGAGAATAATTTTTTAATAATTTTTTTTATATATATTTAAGAATTTTCAAAGATATAGGTACAATCAATAAACCCATGAAAACACGAATTTCGAATCTAAGTTTACCAAGCGCAATCTCATTTCCGACAGAAAACCTGGTCGAGACTTCCACGCCTGCTTAAATTCATTGACATTTGACAGCACTCGCAATGAAGCGATGGCCGGCCCATAAGCGCATCCCTTTAATTTTGTGCCAGTAATTAAAATAGCCATTTTGAATTAAATTGTTAACGCTTTGTGCTTCGGGGTTAATCACAGGTCGGCCGAGTGGTTAATAATAATGAACGGAGGTTTAAATACTGTCTTGTTAAAATGTTACTGTAAAATAAAAGGATACATTAAAAAGAGTTGTTCGCATGAGCTTTTGTGTAACAATACAAGGTACAAATATAAACTGAAATTGAATGGTACATTATATAAACATACACCTCAAAGATTAATAGGAACCCACTGGTAATACTTACTTTTCAGCTTTTATCTACTATATAAAAATAAGTCGGGTTTTCCGTCCTGACGCTATAACTCCAGAACGCACGAACCGATTTCCACGGTTTTGCATTCGTTGGAAAGGCCCTGGGCTCCGTGAGGTTTATAGCAAAGAAAATTCCCATAAAACGGGGCCGGGGCGGGACGGGGCTGGGGGCGAAACGAAGTTTGCTGGGACCGCTAGTTTGTAATAAGTATGATTGCAAAAACGTATTCTTCTACTTACTTAGTTCCTAGCACATGTTTTTGTTATCAATAAAAAAGTAACTTTTTTCCAATATACGAATTTCATTTACTCTTTAGCAACATCAATAATACAATTTGAAATTAAAATATCTGGAAACTATCTTGCCATAAAGCATGTTTCACCACGTACGATATTTTACAGTGTAAAATCTTTGAATGCCGGTTTTCCCGCTGTAAAAATGCCATAAATTCAGTTCAAAGATAAAACCCAGTTTAGGTGCCTTACTCTGTAAATCACTGCCCACATTTTCGACTCAAGTTGCCACTCTCACTCATCATATTAAAGAAAAGGACTGCTAAATAGGTATCACTGTAAGTAAACTGATCGAAATTACAATAAATTTATTCAATTTAAGGCAATACATAAATTAATATACATAAAATAAAGTCGTGTAAGTCACACCATTTATAACTATTACCACTTATAATAATTTGATAAGTGGGTGGACCGATTTTTATGATTGTATACAGGGTGTGGCCTGTAATAGTAGCAAAAATTAAAAATGTAGGCCCTTTAAGTGACGAGTAATCCATATTAAATGGTTTTATTTTTTTAAATTGAAAAATAATTTTATTGTTATTTTCTATCAAAATAAATCGAACCAGCAATGTATTGCAAACAAATGAGCCTAGTCATAGAACTTGACATTGTCATTTACTACAATGAGTTAGCGATTTTGATATACATTGACTAGAGATAATAACTTTGTATAACTATATCTTTTAGTTAAAGCATTTAAGAGCACTATGACCAGGTCATGGTAACTACGAATACTCTGTAGAATCATTGATTAAATTTTTTGCTCCTATTACAGGCCACACTCTGTATAAAGAGGAAAGTCGTGTTAGTTACACCATTTATAACTATTACCACTTATAATAATTTGATAAGTGGGTGGGCCGATTTTTATGATTATAAATAATAGGAAATAATAGGACCGCTTGTAAAATAAATATTGGCCACCAATCGCATACATTGCTCATCCCAAAGTAGCTGTCAATGCACTTGTGTTATGGAAATCAGAAACAACGATGTCGTACCACAGCACATAGGCCCGAGAAAATATACAAGGTGACTTGTAATTCGATACATTCCTTTGTTGGGGTAAAAGTAGAGATCATTTGCAATGGATTTTGTCATGTGAAAAAATTTGAAATGATATTTAACTCTAGCGAGTTCAAGTTCATAGCATAAAGTTTACATAATAACTCAAACGGTCTTTTAAACCTATTTTAGCTATTACAGTTTTGTTTCATTCTTTCTTGGCGCTGTCATCATTTGGCAGAAAGTGACAAAACAGTGTAATAGCTAAAATAGGTTTAAAAGACCGTTTGAGTTATTATGATTATGGGGGTTAGATTATTACTACATCTTATTGTTATTTAGACGAAGTGTTTATATGTCAGGTTTAAGATCATACACAAAATAGCATCAAAATGAGACATTTACTAAGGAGCAATTTAAAAATAAAAGCACAATTTTTTTATAAGTAATAAGTAAGTGTAAGTACCATTTCTTCTTTTAAACCATGTACATGTGTTTGTTTGTTTTTATGTATGTGTGTGTTTGTGATGTCCATTATCAATAAAAGCTTTCTTTCTTCTTTCTTTCTCAAAAACTTAAATATCTTAACAAGTAATCTCTACCGGCTTGGGTGCATCATGAAATAATGTGTTGCAAATGAGCTCTACTTTTCGCCTCCAAAGGAATGTATCGAATTACAAGTCACCAGTAGATAGAATGTTTCCTATACCTAACCCGACTGAGGACAGATCATGCCAGATATAAATGCCATAAAAATTAAAAAGAAAAGTTCAATATAAAGAAAGAAGATGTCCCCTATAGGTATAGGGGACATCTTCTTATCAACTTTGTCTTGCTTACTCGCCCAATCTAAGAAAGAGACAGCTTTTTCAAAGTGTACTAAAATGTAGTTTTTAAGTAGGGTTCCAGTGTAAAAGTTTTAGGTCAGAATCAGGAAATAGGGAACAGAATCGAGTAATGCTCTTTAAAATAAATGCTAGGAAATAAAATGTGCCCGTGTTTGAACTAGCTTAATAGAGGTATATTTTGGAAATTTCCGAATGTTACTCGTACAATTCGCTTTTAAAAGAAATCTTATTTACTCAAGAACTAAAGTCCGTTTTTGTTTGGCGAATACTGTTAACAATATTGACATTCCTTTTTAATGAAGTGATTCATAATAAACTCAAAACTAACAATCTAAATAGGTACTGACACTGTGATCTTCCTTAATGAAGTAGTTTATTTAACAGCAATTTCAGTTTCATTTTAAAAAATTACCTTTAGTCACTGATATTATTTTATAAGCTATAAAAAGATTAAGCAAAGAAAAAAAGAGTTTTAAAAGTTGCAAAACCACAAGTTAGCTTTTTTTACCTATGCTTTCAGTGGTAGACTAGACATGTATAGTGAAGTGTCATTTTTCACTGTACCTCTACTATCCATTAACCGTTTTATTCAAACTAAACAAAGACCTGCCTATCTAACTTAGCAATGGTGACCGTACAGTTGCGAAACACGAATTTTCGCTTACTAGAGTGAATATAGTTTGACTACTATTATCGGCTGTGTTAACTTTTCAGTATTTTTTCAATATACTTGTACAAACATATAATAAAACTAACATTTCCAATTTTTTTTCCTTTATTATTAAATAAACAAGAAAATTAAAACAAACACTAAAAAATACATTGTAATAAACCATGAAGGTTTGTCCACAATGCAATGTGAGTCAGCCTGTTAACAGTAGTTTAAACAATAATCATAATTCTATTATACTTAAGTATTTTAAATCGTCAAGTATGTGTAAACGAGACACAATAAAAATTCCATTGTTATGCGACTCTCGGCATTCGTTTGATACCTGACTGATTACCAAGGTAAATAATAATCGAGAAAAAACCAGGTAGATGCACTCACTGACTATTAGACAGCAGCAGAAAGTGTAATTTTAGTTTTGATTTAATATTTCTTACATTTAAGTCATCCTTCAAGGTAGATGGTAATTCGTTTATAAAACGAGGCACCAAATACCTTACGGTACGACGGCCGTATACATTACGCGCTTGCAATGTGCGTAAACGACCTTGGGCCATTGCTCGTGTGAATACCGGGTGATCAATTTTATCGTGAATGAATTAAATAAACTGTTTAGTTTTAGAAATAAGTAGATTCCTTACGACAGTAAACTGCTCCATTTTTCAAATCGTAAAGACAAAAATAGAAATAAGACATGTTAGATCATTATCAAAAACGTACCTACCGCACGTTACTATCGAGCCGGTATATCTCAATTCCTATCAACCGATCCTATCAACTCACCATAATATCCGGATTCCGGCCGGCAGATTTTTTTGCCCTACCGAACAATTAAATCTACATTTTTCAAACAAAAGACAACCGTAGAACGCAACTGCCAACATAACAGGGCGAAAACGTTCCATATCTGAATACAAAATCGCCAAGTTCGCGGACGTTACGTTCCGTACCACGAATGATTTATGCACGAGTGACGTAACAAAAGTTGAACGGATAAAACGGAACGCGAATCGGAATCATTGTGGCGCCGTTTTCAGTTTCATAATTCAGACAGAGTTTGGCCATTATTCAACGTAATTGTACAATGTAAGCTGTGGGAATAGAGGCGTCATCGAGATGCCCAATTTGAATGAATAAATTTGTCGTGACTATTATGAGATGAAATTAATGTTACCTTTAAAATGGATATTTTCATTATTCAGCTCAGTTAAATTTGCATAAATTAAATGAATTTTAGTTATAGCATTTTACATACTTTTTTGAACCCTCTGAGCAATTGTAAAATATCCCGCCACTAAATAAACTCTCTGCAGTCCCAAGCGTTTGTCTGGTAGAGAATCTCATAAGGCCGTCAATTACAATTTTCAGTGGAATATAGTTGAAGTAAATGAATAAAAATCAATTACCCAAAATGAAGTTAGGTTAAGATTTGTTTTACCCAGAATGAATAAAAAATAAAAGTTGAAATAAATAAATAAAAATAAATTATACACAAACAAAACCAAGATAAAATGCAATTTTTTTCGTCAGCTGATTTTCAAACAAGTTCAATGTTATGAAGTTGGTTATATATACCTTATGAAAAAATATCGACATAAGTTTTATAAATGCTGCCTCTCCATGGTTATAATAATACAGTGTTCAGTTTATTTCCAGATTATAATGTGCGGTAGTGTTAATAGAGCACAAACAATAAATATTGCCAGATGTAAAATGTCGTTTGCGGTCGCGGGCTAGCACACAATCCGCTAACTACTGATAACGATAACAAAACAACAGCTATTTCGATGCCGCGAACTGGCCACATTAGTTTGATTCCAAAATCAAATTCAAACAACTGCACTATTCGGCCATGTTTTCATATGATTTATATGTAAACCGGCCAAATGCAAGTCGGAGGGTTCTGTACCAATTTCAAGTTGCCATTATTGTAATCGGGCAAAAGAAGTGCAAAATCGCGTTTGTTGTATGGCCCTTAAATATTTATTTTATTTTGTTATAGCGACAACAGAAATACATAATTTGTGACTATTTCAACTGTCTAGCTATCGCTGTTATTGAAATATATATATGCTTCCGACCGGTTTCGGCCATGGCGACCACTTCGACTCCTAATCGGCTCTGCGCTGATGCGCACGAAGATGACTTACGAAGCCTATCTTTGCTACAAATTCTCGTGCACAGAACGGGCACGTGAGTTTGCTATTGACATAATTATATGAGATGGCAGCAGGCGTGCGGACTTTCAACTGGTCGCGCTTAGTGTCGAGATCAGCTTGACGCTGCTCCTCGAAATCGCGCACTTGCAGGAACACACGTCTGCGCCACTCAGGCCGCTGTGCTGCCAAATCCTCCCATTGAGAAGACTCAATGTTGCACCTTTTCATGTGGCGTTTCTGAACATCTTTATATCGGAGGAGTTGTCCGCCGCGCTTCCGCTTGCCCTCCTCGAGTTCAGAATAAAAGATGCGCTTCGCCACTCTCAATTGAAATATAGCCTGGTGACAGACAGACGGACGGACCGACAAAGAGTCTTAGTAATAGGGTCCCGTTTTTACCCTTTGGGTACGGAATCAAAAAAACTGATGTACTATTTATGTGGTAAATTGTCGATAGAGTAACATCGGTATTTTTATCAAGATTCCATGGTTATCATGGTGTGCAGTGTATTTTTGTAAGAAAATAAGAATAAGCTAAATCACGGCCAACCTAATCATAAAATTAAAAAGTGTTAAGACATATTATAGTCAGCGGTTTACTACCTTTCACATTTTTGGAACTCATTTCAAAGACAACACCGCCCAGAGTACCTTCATATTATTTAGTTTTGCATAACAAGGTATAAAATATAAACCTTCTGAAGTTTTGTATACAAATAACAGCGGAATCGCCGCTTGCGCAATAAACGCCAATAAGAGCTAAATAGAAGCCGATTGGAGGACAAAAGCATTACCATTGTTTAGACATTTGAATAAAACAACTCCGTGTTACACAATGAGATTTCCTGAGCGCGAGTAAAGGCTAGTACATCACAGTATCTTGTTTAGAAGATGGAATATTATCAATTTGAAAAATGGAGTTTGTGGTTAGTAGTTGCTTTAAATGTTCCATTTATCATACTTGTAAAGTGCAGGTTTCTTCACGATTGCTTTGCTGAGAAAAGCTGTTTATGGAAGTTTTCTTGCACTGTTCAGCAGTGACTGTAAAAAAACCATAAAATTACTATCCCTTTGGAATAGAACGACAAGAGCGAGATGTCACTAGTAGAAAACTGTGTGATAAAATGAGATGTGAGATGCGATGTAGGAGAACCGTTTTTGACGGCTGTCAGTCAGTTTAGAGCCCCATGGAGCCTCGCCGAAAATTTCTTTCATGTGATTTTTTATAAATTCAAGTGAAATTGTGTATATTTTTTAGAAATAGTTTTCCGGAAACATAATGACTTGATCGGTGATTGTTTGTTGTTCATTACAGCGAAATAACACCAGCAAAAAATCATTTACCAAGTAGATTAGTCCAAATCGAAGCCTCTTAATATACAATTTATATTTACCAATGCGCTTCAAATTTAAGCAGTTTGATTATTCTATTCTATAAACGTTAATTTACGTAAAAAGTAAAGACAGAATAACACAAGTAACGCATATCTACGAATATTTGTCTAAAGAAATAATTTTTCGTTTTACACTAGGGCTGCATGTCCGATATTTTGTGTCGACTGTTTATCATACAGTAAACTAATATGTTTAACCTAGGAAGATGGGTATAAATCACCTAGACGAAAGATAATCTCATTTTAAGTTGCTAGTTTTACTTACTAAAGTTAGTTACAGCCATCAAAAATCGGTTTCGTTTGACAGCTTTTGCTTGTCCTTCTCTTCCGATAGGAATATTAATTTTATGAAAAAAAAAACTGATCTGATGACGACACCTGAAAATTACTGGGCATCCAAAACTAGATTACTTGCGGAAGTCTTGTGTTTTTTAAAAGTGTCTTAAGCTTCGAATACACATGCCCGTAATAGGGGGCAGTAGCTTGCATGCCAGTTACGGGCATGCGCAAGTTAAGCAATTTGCGTCCTTGCATGCCTATTCATACAATTGACATTCAGACGGCTAGTTTTGGAGCCCCCCGCGTCTACTCCCTCACATCGCATACCAATAAGCGTCTTCCTACACATACAAGAAGATGGCACGTGCAAGTAGCTAGCATGCAAGTGTGCCAGGAACAGGCATGTGTATTTCAGCCTTTAAGGTCTAAGATATATTTCTGAATAAAACTTCCGTTATATTTATAACCGTATACTTTTAACTGTGTTGTATAATTCTAATTACCATACATTTACTATCTTTTTGTAAACTAATCCTTTGTTTATACAAGTTAGTATGTCCTCAGCTTAACGTAGGTAGGCTTCCTCACGTTCAACGTAAATGCTTTAGTTTTTCCGACAAATCCTGGTTATCAGCCTTTAAGGACTAAGATATATTTCTGAATAAAACTTCCGTTATATTTATAACCGTATACTTTTAACTGTGTTGTATAATTCTAATTACCATATATTTACTATCTTTTTGTAAACTAATCCTTTGTTTATACAAGTTAGTATGTCCTCAGCTTAACGTAGGTAGGCTTCCTCACGTTCAACGCAAATGCTTTAGTTTTTCCGACAAATCCTGGTTATCTCGGGTTGCCGTGATCAGAGCGACTTGACGTTACGAATTCTGGTGTATCCAGTTTCCTGGAATGAGTCCTTACGTAGTTAAATACAGCCTGTAAACGCAATCGAATAAACGATCTTAGCTTTTACTTACCAATTTGTATTTTAAAAAACAAATACTGTATGTAGGTCAAATAAATAATGAATTAATAAACATATCTCACCAGGAAAAGTACCTAGGATTACTTATTGACGATAAATTAACATGGAGACCGCACATTGAGCGCGTCCAATCGAAATTAACATCATTGCTAGGAGCACTACGAAAGGTATCCCATTGTATTCCGAAAACAATTAAACCAGTCATATACAACACCCTAGTCAAACCACATTTAGAATACCTAGTGGAAATTTGGGGATCTGCTGCGTCATCTAACTTAACTCTTTACAAAGAACTCAAAATAAAATAATAAAAGTGTTATTCCATTATCCGTTCCGTACTGCTACAATACAATTATATAATAAAACAAAAATATTTAATCTTAATCAAATTTACATTTATAACACATGCATTTTAATAAAAAAGATCTTAACTAAAACAATAAAATCAAATTTGGATTTAAATATAAAAACTAATAAACATAACTTGCGAAAACAGAATAAACTAGAACTAATTACTCCGAGAACGAATTACGGTAAAAAGACCATACTGTTTGAGGGAGTACATCTATATAACAACTTGCCAGAGAGCATCAAGAAATGTAAGAGCGTGGAAACGTTTAAGCGCAAACTCAAAATACACATAACAGCGAGCTGCGACGACTAATCATTGAGGTATTATGTATAAATTTAGTGGTAGTTATCTCATTTTAAGTGAAATGTAAATTTCTTATGAGAATAAATTCTTTAAACCTAAACCTAGGTGAAGTACTGTATGTAGGTGAAACCAGACCTCTTATTTTCTAACTACCAATTTATATTTTAAAAACAAATACATATACAGATATAGGTGGAGTCAGACGTTATGCTACAATACTAGAGGTAGGACAGGAGACGTGGAAAATCGACCTTCAGCGATCTGATAACTCGATGAGACATATTTTTTTTATCAAATATAATCCATTTTCTTTCATCGTCTTTACTCTTGTCATAACCGAATGAGGATAAGAGAGAGACGTAAGAGGGGTACAGTAGATTGTATTTAGAAATCAACCTTATGACAAAATCTGCTGACTTCAAAAAACTAAATTTTTGCGATTAAACTACTTTATGCAACGTAGCTTTAATTAGTTTTTATTTAGTTTCACATTAAGTCTTATCTCAGAAGCAAGAGTACTCTCTCATCACTCACTTCGCCATAAGTTAACCCTCATTTGCAGCAGCCTCCAACCTCATTATTTAACTCGAACTCAACACTAGAGCCACTGTGGAAAATGTTTCAGAAGCTTTTACTAAATTAAAAACATAAGCAAGCTTCTTTGATATCATTCTCTAGATCTTTGTAGATCTGATAGCATAAAGATCCATACATGTAATTGATAAATCTCGAAATTGATCAAGTTCAAATCAAATGACTGTAAATATTCTAAAATTCCATACATACACATTAAATTGATTGACCTCCTTTTTTTGAAGTCGGTAAAAGTATATTTTTTAATCTTACGTAAGTAAATAAATTTCTTCAATAAAACATGAATGAGAAAATAGATCAAAGGTGGTTTGAAACCCAGAACCATGTTGTAAATGAGTGGCAATGTTGGGATGGGCGATGCGCAATTCTTTGGACAGTACCCCAATCACGGAAATTTGACGTTTTCGTCACGTAATCGTAGCGAGTTTACGTCAGTCGGTAGCACGAAGCACTCCCGTGTCGTGTTGTAAGCTCGAAAGCCTTACCGTAGATGACGTCATACTAACGTAAAAATATGGCACGTCCAGAAACGAGTTAAATGATTTTTAATTTTTACTTTTATTTACGTTCGTTAGAGTTATTCGTGATAGGGATAGATATAAGGATTCTTCTGTGTTAATCGAGCTCACTCAACCTAACCCTGCTATCCTTAGCGCTGCAGCCTGCGCACGCATTGGATTTATGTGCTGGTTTTGACCCAAAAATTTACGTGTCCAGCGTCTAATAATTCGCCTGAAATGGGACAGAGCGCAGTTTAGCATTGTAACTTACGGCGTGTCGGCTAAATAGACTGAATACTTTACGAGCTGAGGGCCAATTGAGATGTTGCGGTGTATAAACTGATATTAGTTTGTGAGTTCTAGTCTTCGTGTCCATAGTGGAATATAAGGTTATTAAAAGGTGTCACATGGTGTGCAGGTTTATTCGGTAGCAGGTCATGTACTTATAACCACTGAATAGATAAATAAAGGTAAGGTGCTTATAACGTAGTAAGGTCTATTACTTTTTCCAGTACGTACTCCAGGGCCCAGATTCTTGCGTCAATCTAACTTTTTGTGTGGTTATATGATAACGAGTTTTTAAGTGTTTTTTTTGTTACCAACCCGTATGGAAACTATTGGTCTGAAACAAAATATTTTTATTTATTTTATATTTTTTATTAGTGTTTCACCGAAAAAAGAAAGTAATATATCCACTCCTTAAAAACACTACAGCATAAAACAATTCAAAATACATAGAAACCGTGTGACCCTGATAAAGCTTACACCATAATTTCATTGAAAAATCAAGTTCGATACGTGAGTTCTTTTCGAATGCAAATTCCACGAGAATTGAGGCCCAGACTCAATTATTATTTCGACACCAATGGCAAAAATGTTGTATCATCATTACATTTGTAACTGCACAAAACCTATACAATGATTGCACTGCACAATAACTAGCTGTAACGGAAAACAATGAGTACAGAAGGCCTACTACGAAAAATGAAATCTGTCAATAAGGCATTTCGTAGTAAGGTTTCCATACTAAAAATGATTCGGATCCGAAAAACCATGATCGTATTGACGGATGTAGTTTTTCGTAGTAGACCTCCAGTTTACTTATTCACATAACAAGAAATATGATTATCGATAGTTACGCTTTTCGACTTCATCACCTCCGAAATTTCTTTCCTCTTGTCTCTTGTATCCAATGCCCAGCAAATGAAGCCTTTACGAGTCCATCAGGGTTGTCGCTCGTAAACTTATAATCTGGAGAATTGTGTGCAAATTCACTGTATTTTTTTTAAATGAGCCTGTTACGAAAGCCACATAAATATCAAATTACTTTTTTGATGTAACTACTTCATGTGTGAATTCAGTGTTTTCTTTTTGCTTTATTATCCGGTGCACAAACAAGGAAAAAATAAAAATACCATAAAGTAAACGAGAAACATTTTGAGTATGACGAGACGCGTTCGTCGTTATAAGTTCAGCTCTTTTTAACTTAGAACCAGAGAGTTTTAAAAATGGATATGAAAGCTTACCCTGTAGTAACTACTTAAAAAGCTTGTTAAAACTGGCGGTTTACGGACATTTCATTTAGGCCAGCTTGTGCTACGAAATTTCGGTAACAGATGGTCTACTACGAAAAACGAAATCCGTCAATACGATTATCGTTTTTCGGATCCGAAACATTTTGAGTATGGAATCCTTACTACGAAATGCTTCGGATCCGCAAAACGATTATCGTTTTGACGGATTTCGTTTTTCGTAGTAGGCCATCAGGTTTCATTGCGCTCCTTAAACTTAGTACATGTAATGGAATTGTTACATAAAATACTACAGTAAATAATAAAGCATTGTATTTTTCACATCCTTGAATTAATATCCTTGCCTCGCCAGAAATGGTCGCAAAATCCTTTCTTCCATTCATAACGTCATTACAATCTTCATTAGTACCGTAACATTGTCACCTGGTTCCAGTTCTCCCATGGGAAATTTGTGGCGACACTAGTCGGGAATTATTCATGGAATACTTGAAATAATAGAGCCTTTTTATCTCGGTATGGCGAGATTCGAATGAGCTCCAGGGACTAGTTAAAGGTTTCGTTATTTTAGGATAGCAAGGAAAGGATGATTGGAAGAATATTTTTTATATGAGCTTCTAAGTATTTTTTTTTCTTAAAGGCAGTCATTTGGCCATAGTCTCACCTGATGGTAAGTGATGATGTGGCATAGGATGGATCATGTCTGACTAGTAACAGACCTATTCTTAAACTCGTCTAAATTGGCTGAGAAACACTTCTGCCGGCTGCGAATTCCACTACCTAGCCGTGCGCATGAGAAATATAGATCGAAATCTAGTAGTGCGTATTGCTGGTATGTCTAAGTTTTGTTAGTACCTAGGTACTCAACAGTTATGATATACAAAAATGCATGTAGAAGAGCCTATTAAAACTAGCTAGTTGACTTGACAGCTCCTACTTGACTGTGCTTGGCACAAATTCGTTATCGTAATGTGTAGCTAAACTTCCGAAAAAAACTCTATTGGATTTCTGATCTGCGTTTTTACCCCTTCAAGTTTCATTTTAGTTTTCAATTTATAGTAAGTATATTTTTCGCTAAATGAATTCATCACAATCGTTTCAGTGGTTTCGGGTGAAAAAATGCATCTGAACTAAAATATGGGCAAAAACATTTGTTTCGTATCTTAATCAATTTCAAGAATTTCAGAATCTACTTACTAAAACATCCGAATTTATTTTCAAACACGCGGGAGGGTAGCAAACTCTGTCGGATCCATCTTCCAATTAATAACTCGTTATTAGCATAATACAGCATAGATTTAATGATCGCCCGATCCGTCAATTAGCCGGACGATACCTTAATTAAGACGCCACTTAACTTATTGACCTATCAGTTCAGTCTAACAGGCTGATTGCCTATTAATTCAAAATCCTGAGGGCCTCTTGAATTTTGGTGCATAAAATTTCGATTGTGTTACTTTGCGGAAAATTATTTGAAAGGAATTGCTATGATTTCTGACAAATGCAAAAGCTTGAGTTATACAACTACTTAGGAATCTGCTAATACACTTTACTGCAGTCGGTTAAATAGTAGAGGTTATAATGTTTTAGATATCTGAGTTCTTAATGCATGCATTCAATGATGCATCTTGAGTTCAGATACACGTTCTTATCTCTACACTTATCGTATATATTACCAGAAACATATAAAATTAGCTACGATTTTAGCACATCCAACTACAACTATACCTGCGTTGTTGCAAATATCTCTTTTATAAAACTTTTTTAACATTTCAATCATGTAATTCTATCGCTTAGTAGTCTGCAATACCGTTATCATGAGTTTCCGACGGTTTTACTCGCTAGCGACTACGTAATAAAGTCTATGGAAAATTGCCCAGCGCCCCTAGCGGTCACTTGCAGAACTAGAACTTTCCATACAAAAAGTTACGTAACACTCGCTAGCGACGAGCTAGCGAGTTTAAACCGACGTAAACTCATGGTAACGGTACTTATTCGCAGCTGTCACTGCAGAGCGGTTAATACTGCAATACCGCATCGAACGAAAAGGCGGTTGTTTTCATAAAACTTATTGCAGGACGTGGCCTGAATCAATTTCGCTTCCGCTCACTTATATGCAAACAGCGTGGGCTGAGAATTATGGTGAAAAGTTTGAACTCTGTGCGTATTGCGATCTTGCTTGAGTGGGAATTGAACTGCCTGGTACTTGATTTTTCCCCCTGGTGCAGGGATGAATTACTGTTTGTGTGTGTATGTATTAACAAGGCTGGCGAACTTTGTTTCGCCCCCAGCCCTGTACCGCCCAGCCTCGTAGTTCTAAAAGTTAAGCGGTTACAGCGAAAATTGTTTCGCCTCGGCCCCGTCCCGCCCCCGTTGAACGAAATAAATGTATCCTATGTCCTCCTGGTTCTAAGCTAGGTCACCACCGTTTCGCCCCGGCCCCATCCCAGCCTAGCCCCGGCCCCGTCTAACGGGTATGAATGGTTCTAAGCTATCTCCCCATCGTTTCGACTCGGCCCCGTGCCACCCCAGCCCCGGCTCCGGTATTTAAATTGTTGATGTTGGACGATTCTTAGACCCACTTAAATGCTCACAAAAATTTCATGAGAATCGGTCAAGCCGTTTCGGAAGAGTACGGGAACGTACATTGTGACACGAGAATTTTATAAGATAAGCTTACCTTCTAGTCTTTTAGTTTTACACAATGTTAAACAGAATGAGTTTCATCGGTCGATGATTTTAGTCAGTAATCGAAATCACTAAACGTGTTTCAACTAAAAAAACTTTACCCTTGAAAACAAGGGAAAAATGTGGTAGATTCTTGTAAACTGGTAATTCTGTTTTTCGTGTTAATAACACATCGCCGATTTCTTGCCTTAGCTGCACCGCTAACTTGGCTGTCGTGTGTCAGCCAAGTCGTGTAGATGTATACTTTATACATCCAGTTAGTTTTGGCATTGCTAGTCCGAATCAGCTAATATTAAGATGATGAGACAAACGCTTTGTTCCTCGCTTAGTTCATTGCATTGTAGTCATCGAGCCTAAACTCTGATTAAAACTGCAAAGGCAAAGGAGTGGAACTCGCTGTCCGTGTCGGTGTTACATAGTGACTACAATCCGAATCTATTCAAATTTAGAGTGAACAGGCTTTTTCTGGGCGAGCTCGTTCCATCTTCGACTCCGTCCTAGTCGCACTTGGCTTGGTCTGGAGTCAAGAGCAACCCCATACTAAATAAAAAATAAAAAACTTTTCAATTCTGACTCGAGATTGTAATCTATTTTCCTTGTGCAATCTTGTTATTCTTAGTTGGTGTAAAACAGCGCAGTTTTTGCCCACTGATAGGTTAGGGACAAGTTTCGCGCTAAGTTTGGTGTGAGGTGACCTATTTCGGACCAGAACTTGCCAAGTTTACTGCACAAATGGAACAGCAAGCTCAAAATTTTATGTACATGTCAATTAATACTTTAATGTCCAATTTTATGAGATCAGGGGCCCTATTTCTGAATCAATCGTCCAATATGGAGAGTGTTTTTTGTAGCTTAATGTTTGATTGTTGAATGAAAACCGAATAAAATCCACATCCACATCCAAACTCGATTTTGTGAGAACTCATGTTAATATTTCATGTGATATAAATATTATTGATTTTCGAACGTTTTTTTAAAGACTTTTTTGCACAAATTTAGTTTACAAAGGTGGACTTAATGCTGAAAGCATTCTCTGCCAGTCAAACCATAGGTCATGCAGAAAGATGGCAGCGGGATGAAATTGACTCGTAATATTGACGAGAGTGTTTAAAAAATAGAGCTCCAGGTCAGTTTAACTTTTCTTTCTGACGCTGTAAGTTTCTGTGTTCATGTTGGTTGAGACAGAAAGACGAGTTGAAATTTTAACCTTGGTGCCGCTGACCAACGCTGTTTCGACTCTAGATAGCTCTGTTTGTAGAACTTATTGGTCGTCCAAAACCGGCTTAGTTTTAATATCGATCTTTTTATAAGCACTTATTATGACTTTCCGATGTTAAAATTGAACTAAAAATTTATTCGCCGTCGTTATACAAACTCTGTTTGGGACAAATCATTTTTTCGAATAGGGAAACTGTTTGTGCGGGATCTTACACACGAACAGTAAGTAAATAAATTGCCTATACTAAACACGTAATGTTTGTCTATTCTGCCTGTGCTATAGCAACGTGTTAACTAATGTCGCGAGGCAGCCAACTGCAGCCGCCTTGCAAAATAACCGAATAATTTTATTTGGGAAGTATGCGACCTCTTACAATTTGGCCAAGAGAAATAAAATGGACAAGTTAAAGATTCTTAAAGTAATTCTGACGGTTTTTTTAAATAATCTTTTTATTTGTATAGGTATCCGCGAACTTGGCTGTCACGCGGACATGTGTATAGTTTTTAACTACTTCAAAATCTTAAATGTCCCGTTTGTAGTTTGTATTACTTTCGCAAAATTAGGCACAGCTATCATTATCTCAATTTTAAGGGGTTCCTTACCAAAGGGGACCCTTTTACTAATACTTCGCGGTCTATCCGTCCGTCTGTCTGTTACCAGGCTGTATCTCAAGAACCGCGATACCTAGACAGTTACAATTTTCACAAATTATGTATTTCTGTTTCCGATATAATCACAAATACTAAAAACAAAAAAAAACAATATTTAAGGGACCTTACAACAAACGCTATTTTTTGTTTTTTTTTTGCTCGATATCAATAATGGCAATAGGTAGGCACTTTAAATATTCACCTATGTTGTTAACCTAGTCCATGGTACGGAACCCTTCGAGCGCGAGCCCGGCTCGCAATTGGCCGGTGTAATTCACCTAATGTGATGTAAATGTGAGACATTCATAAATTGCCTTTTATTTATTCTCTCGTAATGAACTTCTATTCAACATGTCTCTAACAAATTCCTTATCCCATCCATCTTGCACTTAAATGGTAGTGCACCTGACTAGCTTTGCACCCACGTAGAGGAATGCACGAGTTGCTGCAGGCTTAGCGCTTGGCATTCATGCGCATGAGTGTACTGGCTTTAACATTTTGACCCGCATTTACTATTGGAGGAAATGGTCCATGTGTTTTAGTTATTTATTTCAATAAGTACGCCGTTTCTTACATTTGAACACCAAATCGTATATCAATTTTATAATCGTATATTATTTTTTATTAACTCAATCATTCTACCTAAAGGCTTGAAAGAGGAAAATAGGAAAGTATGTACAATTTTTTGTCGTTGTCATATGTACTAGTAAATTGGCAACAAATAGTTTGAAAACATTTTTTTTATCTAAACTTGCATTAGTAGATTTTGATTTTGAGTACCTGAACCTAAATAATTTCCCTTCAGAGATAAAACGTCGGCAAAAGCAGAATAAATGTTACTAGTTGAGATTTGCCCGCGACCTTTTCACGTACTAAAGAGTGTTTAACGATGATTGATGGAGAGCGCACATGGATCCCTCGGGGCCAGTGAAAAGATTTTATTAAAATAAGAAAATGCCACTCAAATGTAATTTTTAGTTTGTTTTGAAGTCAAAAACTTAGGTATTATAAGATTTTTCATGCGTCATTCAGAATACGAACTCTGAGCATATTAAGACTTAATATTCCACTCTTTAGGCGTTTGCGTTTGCGTAGGATGTCCACCGACAAGATGGACAGACGACCTTGTAAAGATCGCAGAATCACACTAGATGCAAACCGCTCACAAGTCACAACCGGTCGTTGTGGAAAGCCATGGGGGGAGGCCTATGTTCAGCAGTGGACGTCCTTCGGCTAATGATGATGATGATGATGATTCCACTGTTTAATGAAAACATATTAGGGCTGAGTTGTAGGCTTTTAGCGGGGTCACACAGATGGTGAATAACACAGGTGGCCATTATGGTAGAAAGCTCTGGATATGTTAAATCAGCAGTTCCCGACCAAACAGCGGCAGGATTACCAGAATGTAGTGGGGAGCCTAGTGGGATGGGGTTCTCTATTAAAAACTGCAATATTCAGTGACGATTCAGTGCCATGGCTAATAAACGCCGCCTCCAAATAAGCGTTCACTTGGTGTTGGGTAGCAGCAACATCAGTATTGGCAGAAGGCTGAAGATATAGTATATCAGTAAAGGCTTATTTTTCTTTCTCTCAACCTAAGTGAAACCCTCCTCATCACAATTATCAGCCTATGATGCCAGTGTCTTCGGAGCAACCGTGGAATTGCTTTTTCTAGCGGCAAAGAGTAATTTTCGCATGATTTAATAAAATCCTTCGTGTATTTATAGCTGTAAAGTTTTATGTGCGCGGTGTCTAAATTTTATAAAATCATTTCAAATGTTGTAAAAGAGAGGAATAGCATAAATATTTCAAGCTATCAAGTATTTACGGAGAATCTGGCTTTGAAAAATGTAAGCTCATCTTTCTTTGGTCGGAAAAGTGTAAAGCAATGAGCTTATTTTCCGCTACCATCTACAGACTAAGCTTTAATGTGGAAACTGGCTGGATACTAAGCTAAGTTAAAAAGCTAGATGTTCCAATGAATAGCAGGAAGGATAAGCTTTTTCAGCTTTCCTGAGCGATAAGGATCTACTAGTCTCTGGATAGCAGGAGGAACAGTATAAGTGGTGATTAATACAGTATATCTTCTTAATAAACAACTTTTATAATTGGAATATTATTTTCAAGCGCGCGTTTTGAGTTTGTTCCCTCCTATCGCAGCGTGATGTTTGATAGCCTAAAGTCTTCCTCGATAATAAGCTATTCCACACAAAAATATTTTTTCAAATTGGTCAAGTAGTTCCTGAGTTTAGCGCGTACAAACAAACTTTTCAGCTTTATACTATTAGCTTATAAAGGTTTCGTTAAAAGAGTTGAGGACCCACTACGTAAAACGAAAACCGGCAATGCGATTATCGTTTCGAAGATTCGTAGGTCTGCCGGCCTATGTCAAAGTTTTTAGAATTTGTAAAAACACTTGATGTCGCCATGTCAACTATCAAAGCGAGTTGAATGTTAGTTAATTTATTGATTGTTTAGAGCTCTTGTCTCCTCACTTTGGTAGAGTCTCGTCGTCTTAGTATTTTGACGAAACAAATGATTCTGCTTCTTCCTAAATGTTTGTTGTGGTAGTGCATTTGTCAAGTTTTTAAGCGAACTCCGTTGCAGGACGTCATCAATTCACTGTAGAGCTAACTGTCTCAGCATTTTGTAAAGAGCAGTTTTTACTGTTTATCTACTTTTAAGATCTTCATTTTGTAATTTTGTGCAGTACCAATTGTGTTATTGATTTTATACTTCGGCGATAATAGTCGCTGCAATTGTATTAGTCGATTTTAATTGAGAAGATTCTGTAGGGGAAAATAATGTATTTCTTAACTTGCTAATTACATTTACGAGTCCGCATTTTTTTAGGTGTTTGAAAGAATTTCTATACCAATCGGAACTGCCGCCAAGAAATTCTAATGCTTTAACAAGTTCGCCTCAAATGATCATTGAAACTAGAGCGTAACAGCGATTATTTACGGAATCGATAGCAATCAAGCCAATGCCGAGTGATTTGGCCGAAGCACTTTGTGACCGCGACATTTTTACTAACGAACCAGCCGCTCGTTCTAGGCAATTTGCCGAATTCCCTAAATTGGAGACTAACTTTCCGTTTTAACGTGGAAAAACTAACGATACAGTGGAGTAACTTTAGTTCGGGAATTAGTTGGAAATGTACTGAAACAGGGAACAACTAGAATGGGTATAGGACGTAAAACGGGATGGTTTATCATAATATATTATAGTAGTTAAAGTAATGACAAAAAAAAACACACACACACACACACACACGCGCGTTGCTCTATCTTGAGGCATTAAATATTTGCCTAGCTGTGTAAAGACTACATTTTAGTAGTAGGTAGGTAGGACTACATTTTACATACGATCGCTTCATTTTGGTATTTTATGATAACCATTTCAATATTGCGCATTTACGCCGCTTCGTATCGACCACCAATAAAACAAACACTGCAGTCGCTTTAACAAAGAAAAATTAATCAGTAGAACTCTTTGTTGCTTAACTCTGTATTCCCGAAGGTCCTATAGTCTATCGTTTTCAAAAAACTTTAGTTCGTACTTTGCTTGATTTGCTTTCCCACGGGTCTATGATATTCGAAAATAATATTTTTTATTACCTTTGAGAATGTTTGGTACAGCAACCATAAAAGCTTGGCTAAGTGATGCATGTTTTTATTTACAGGAAATACAAGTCAAATAAATGATTTGAAATCTGTATCACATGACTAGTCATAATCTAGTATCTTAAAAATAGTATTGTGTAGAATATAATGATATTTATTTTGCAAGTCTAAATAAAATCAGTCCAAAAATGTGATACAAGAATTGAAGACAAAGATACACGAACGGTACTTGACAGCGGATGGGGCAACTATTAGAGATTCCTTCATCTTTCGAAGGTATGTGCAGATTATACAACATATACAAAAGAGAGGGTGATGCCTTTGGTGTATCTTACCAGAGGCCTTACTCTGCAATACAAGATTGTGTTTCCCAATCTAGCCGTCCTTGTCGCTCATACTAGGATGGCCTTGCGAGGGAAAGAGATGGCGATATTCAAAAATCTTGGCAGTCTCAAGAGTACGGCCCCAGGTCCGAAAAACTAATTTTGATTAGTCTGTTCTTTAAGTTTATTGTGTTACACTAAGACTATATTTATATCTTACTTGATTTATTGTGTTTTAAAAGACTAAAATGACAAGTCATTAACAAATTTTGCATGTTGTGTTTACCTTAAAAAAATTGTACACATAGAAGTAGATAGTTTGTATGTACTATATTTGCAATGAACAGTTTATCAATTGCTGGTAAACTAAATAATAAAAAAGGCTGCAGACACAAAAGTCATTGCTGAATTAGATCTCAAAGCACCGACATGGGCCGGTTGATCCACGCTTCCGACTCTACGTGATTGCAGACTAAATTGCGTTCGGAGCTACTTCAATACATCTGCAGTGTATCAATACAATACACAAACGTTTGGCGCATTTTTTCATCGGACATGTTCATTTTTGGCGCGTTTTTGCGCTGTTTGGTCGCCAGCCAAGTAGGTCGGGGATATGCCCAATAATTCAAGCTTTACGTAGAAAAGCTTTTGGTAATAATAAAAACATAGACCGCACTTGGTAAACCTTTGTGTAGGAGTTTGATATTCAATTTATAAGTTAAGCGGGTAAGATTGGAAGGGATAAAATATGATAATAACTGTTGTCGCTATTTTTGATCCTCTTTTATGTTTCCAAATGGGATGGGATGGGACAAACGACTATAAACTAGGTCTAAAAATGTATAAAAATTTGATGTTGGATGTATATAAAGAGGACGTTTCTGCATGACCTAAAGGTTTGGTTGGGAGATAATGCTTTTAGCATTAAGTCCACCTTTGTACACTAAATTTGTGCAATAAGGTTTTAAATTAAATGTTCATTCATGTGTCATATTCATGAACATAAACAATGCAATAGTCATAATAACTGACAGCACAGGATAAGCTGCGAACTGAAATTGACATAATAGATAGAACCATTACATATTTTTTTTAAATGTACCTTTTAATCTTTAAGCTTAGATTGCAACCCAACGTTCCGAGGGTTAAGAGTTCTACCCAGCAGTTTACTGTTATTCATCTACCTTGTCACTCATACCAGCATTACCGAGCGACTGAAAGGGACGACTACACAACAACTTAACCCTAAAATACGGTCACCCCATATAATATACCGGGTTTCAGTTGGTTGGTAACCAGCCAAGTGGGTCATAGCGTGATTCATACGACGCAAGATCAGTGTAACGCGGGAATACCCTACCTAGGTATACCTATCACCATAATAATTTTGAAATCAGTGTAACTTGACATTCATTTAACGAACATTTGTAACTTTGTGTTGTGAAGCGTGCGTTTGTATGTGTGATTTTTATCTTCCATTCCCAATGAATGTTTTTTATTTCTTTTTAACGACTTCAAAAAAAGTAGGTATTCAATCCGAACTGTATATTTGCATGTTTGTCCACGGTTTAATCGAAAACTAAAAGTAATATCGAAATGGTTATTTTTTTAATTCAGTACAAGTTTCATCAAAATAGGTTCAGTAATTTTTGAGATTTGGGTAAAAAAACAAAAAAATCAAGAAATATTAGAAAATTAAACCGCCTTGTAAAAAGTCACTAAACAGCCAAATTTAACGCATTTATCTTAGATTTAGAAGTAAAAAATATTTGGAGATACTTGAAACAAAATATTGTTAACATCAAATCAACGGTGAAATCCAGCACCTGATCTAACTAATTATAATAGCCGGCAACTTAGCTTTTACTAATAATTAATGTATCCCTGTATGCAATTGACAATACTTAATTAACAATAGATTACTACTCTCCATCTCGCTGTCTCATATTACTCGTATGTGTTTAATTAGTTACAATACAACAATCATAACAATAACAAGCATAACCCATAAACAGTTGACAGTCAACGAATAGAATCTCATTATTATGCAGGCGACGCCGCGGCCGTAAGCTAGTCTTACTTGCAGGGGTGCCAACCAACCCATGAATTTTCTTTTTTTTTCTTTTTCGGCCTGCGTGAAATATGATGTTCGAATTTTAAAACTACATGCGGGCTTTTGTATTGTAACCGCATTGCTTGTTTATCTGTAAAAAGAGCCAACATTAACCAAGCATGTTTCGTAGCTGGCTTAAAAGGGGTTATTGTGTGGCGAAATATAAAATCGTTTGTTGCAAATAATCATTTGTGGATACAGACGAGCTTTTAAGTTAAGAAAAGAAACAAAAACACACGTATTTGCTGCACTGTACAGTTCTATACAATTGTAAAATGTGCCATTGATAAGGTTTAAAAAAAACTTAATATTAACGGATCGGTTGTAGATGAAATTGCTACAAGCCGTAAGACAGCTTAAATTGTATGTAGCTGATAATAATGTTTTATTATGACAAGTAATATCTGATATTTATAATGAGGCTTAAGACATTCAATTATGAAATAGTATTTACTTATCATGTATCATTCATTGTTATGACGTGTCGTGTGTTATATTTGCCATTCATAAAATTATAAGTTTGGCTGTGTTGCACTCAGCCTAAACCTAAAACAAATATCAAAACAGCGCTAATAATTATTGAGTATATATTATATAGGATTTTAAACTTTCGCGTTGAGTATATATTATATCAAAATAGTATTAATTCTTGGGATTATTAGGATCGTATTCGTAAATGCTTTGAATTTCAACATTTTGTGTCAGTTAACTTATCTTCGATTTAGATTTCTTATCCACCAATACCCAATTACGTTAATGCACTCAATCAACACTAGAGAAATCGAGATTGGTTTCGCAATGTACCGTATAAGGAGTAAACGTGCAATAAAACACTTCTATTTCGAAGAAGTATCACAAAAACATAAGTCATCAATCAGTGAGCGTAACGCAAACTCGTCATTATTTTTTTTATTTTTTTATGAAAAGAAAAAAACATTGTAAGTAGTAGTTTCTACGTAGTATTTTATTTTCTTTGTGGTAGTAATAAGAAAAATAAAAATATTTTTCAAATGATGATTAATCTTCAAAATAATGAGTGGGTAGCTACTTGTCTTATGAATAGGTAGCATTTTCTCTTCATGTACCAAAAACTTTTAACTTTTTACCTGTATACCTTTGCTTTATATATTAAATATTTAATTTTAAACTGTTCTTTTACAATAGAGCATTTCAATATTAATCCTAGTAGATGAGAAGTGATTTCAGCCCTGAAAATAACATATTTCACGACTTGAATTGAGTGCGTCCGAAATCAGTCCATAATAAAGTTTACGAGTGTATTAACAATTGCAAAGATGCTTTACGACAGTTATTCTTTTACGATTCGATTCGAGCAAGCTATGGTTACAGGGTTAGTGACTTTTGTAAGTGAATAATCTCCTTTACTAAATCTAGCTATTGTAAATTTATATAATACATTGGGTTTTAAGTAGACCAGCACCCGTTGCATGGGTTGGCTTGTCGCGTCGCGCGCGACGCGGTATAGATAGATATCCTACTACTATTATAAAGGCGAAAGTTTGTATGGATGTATGGATGTTTGTTACTCTTTCACGTAAAAACTACTGAATGGATTTGAATGAAACTTTACCACAATATAGCTTATACATCAGAATAACATATAGGCTACAATTTTTGAGGTTTCTAATGTGAGGTCGTAAAAAAACACATTTTTTGCGCTACTAGACGGGACGAACCTGAAGTCCACGCGAACGAAGTCGCGGGCGGGCCACTAGTAGGTATATAAACGATCGCAAGATGTCGATATAACTGACGCTATGCTAACTTTCCTAAACTGTCAAACTTGTATAAAAAACGGCAGCCATAATGCAGTCATTACGCACTAGAGACAAATTGTCTACGACCTCGCGTTATAGATATATTAAAAGACTGTACCATGCACGTGGAGAAAAATTATCTAGGTAGACGCGGTAAAACGCGCGACAAACGGGTTTATCGATGTGCCATGCAGCGGGTGCTGGGTGCGTATTGCGATGCAGTTTTGACAGTCACGTAATCACTAAAATTTACAACTTATGTATAAAAAAAATAGTTATTATGTATAAAGCTTCAATTTTTATGTAATTATTTTATTTTATCGGCAATTTCTTTCGTAGATCCTTAGTTTTTAGGTTTCCGTAGCCATATGGTAAAAACGGAACCCTATTAATAAGACTTCGCTGTCTGTCCGTTCATCCTTCCGTCCGTCCGTCTGTCGTTCACCAGGCTGTATCTCAAGAACCGCGATAGCTAGACAGTTGAAATTTTCACAAATTATGTATATCTGTTTCCGCTATAACAACAAATACTAAAAACAAAATAAAATAAACATTTAAGGGGGCTCCCATACTATCCCATAATAAACGCAATTGCCCTTTTTTGCTCGACATCAATAATGGCAACAGGCACTTGAAATATTCATCTACGTTGTTTACCTAGTCAATGGTACGGAACCCTTTGTGTGCGACTCGCACTCCGCCGGTTTTACATTTTAATACCGATTACCATCCACCGAAAAACTACATATTTTAAGAGGTAAATGTACCACTCGTAAAGCGATACCGAATAGTGTCCATTTGTCTCACTTACATTACCGGAACGTGCGGTAGATGGTAACGTATCGGCGATCCGATATTTTCGCGCGATTCCCGTGATGAATGGCGCGGGTATTTGCTGTCAAAGAACTTTATCAGGGATGCGGTATCGTTTAGTGCAATTTCGTTGCTAATGTGATAGAAATAATTCAATTTTAAACAAAATTCATAAAAATTACAAATCATAAAATAATTTATATGCTTATCTAGTTCTGTCTATTTAGGAACTTAACAATCAGTATATGAAGATTACATCACAGTGAGAGATCCACGAAATAGATTAACAGGACTTCTTCAACTTGAATTTACATTAGCCTAAATTCTGTCATTTGTTTTTGATACATCATCTCGTTTATGAGTTAATTTATCACATCAAACGTAATAATAGAATTTTAAAAAAATACCACTTTTTTATAGAAGCAATCTACAAAAGGATCCAATTAATTTTGAATGTAAACAAAAAATAAAACGCCCAAAATAAACCATTACCTTTGAAAGGGTTTTAGCTGAACACCTTTTTAGGAAATGATGCGCGTGATGTTTCCCTTGGGGTTAATGAACTTGATCGATTTTAAGAATGGTTTAAATAAATACAAATTCTCTTTGAAATTCGTAGAATATTAATACTGTTTCGGAGATAACTCTAAATCTTTTTTTAAGTAAGAGTTGAAAGTACTTTAGGTATTAGACTAAGTAGGTACTATGTATTTGTTTTCTGATCTATTTTATTGCTGTCGTTTAAAGTGGCTTTGAAGTAGGTACGTCACTTTAGTTAAAGTGACTTTGAATTATATTGATGTAATATTTAGTGTGGTTCAATGTTTTACTAAAAAATATATATACGAGTAGCTTGTGAATCTCCATTATTAAATACACCTTAAATACTAAAAGTATTTAACCCTGAATTAAAACACGTCATCACGAAATCTCAGGTAATCCCTCACCATGTTATTCATCAACATTCTTTTGTTTACGCAACCGCCGACGTTCTATCGAATTTCTACCCATGGGCACAGAATATCTCCATGGGGCTAAAGGTTATGACAACCTAACCCAATCAACATAGAGACGGTGCTAAGACGGTAAGCCTGCCACGTACAATATTCAGCCTTGCACACAGAATACCTGGTCCAAACCTATTGCCACACCTGGGACTCTACTGTGTACGGTGGTGTATTTTATAGTTGATTTTTATAGTGTTTTGTCACTATACAAACTTAATGATATTAATTTCACTTGTAAAAAGCAACTGTGACTCTGTGACAGACGAGGAATTGAACCCCGTGTCTTACGCAATCCGGGCGTATGCCTATACCACTATGTATTTTAGTTTAATGCATTTTTTTAACCGACTGTAAAAAAGGTGGTTCAAAGTGTGACATGTATTTATATTTGTGCGCGATTGTCTTGCGTTTAACAGAACCGATTTTATTGTCATTTCGCGTTGGTCAACTGGTTCCATACCAGTTGCATTCCAGGTTGCAATTACAAATCTCTGTACTTTCTCTTGTTACTCTAGCTCATTATTTAATTTATTTTCATAATCTGTCCGTCCCGACTGTGGATCTTAATGTTAATAGTATCCCAATTATTTAGTTCTAAAGTTAACTCGAATACTACTCATTGATTAAACACTTTAAAACACTTTAAGGATTGATTGTGAGTACATTTATTTTTATTCAGTCTGCCTGTGACCACGGCTGCTGTAAAAAGCCTTTGTAACGTCCGGCGTTTAATTAAAAATAATATTTAAAACAATCCGTAAAGTGTTTAAATGAAATGTATTCCATTTGACGACGCGTTTGGTGTAGTGGTTAGCGCTCCTGACTATTACGCCGGCTGTCGCGTTCGAATCCCGCAAGGGGCAAATGTTTGTGTGATGAGCACGAACATTTGTACCTAAGTCATGGATGTTATATGTATATACTTAAGTATTTATGGGAGACGCCCCCGTCATAATCGTTGACTGGTACTTCGTAACACAAGGAAGAAAATTCCTTACCACGAAACCAGGCAATTGGTGTGTTGTCTGGCGCATATATATATTTATTGTCATTCAGTGTAGGACCTTAGTACTATATCGCCTGGTCGGGATTAGGTTTGAGACGCATGCATCAGTGTCCTGAGAGCGAACTGTATTACTGTTTGTGCACCTGCGGGAATAACTATGTTTCCGAGAATAAAATTGATTTACTGGGTGAACTCGATGTGCTTAACCTTAGAAATAGTCAAAAGTTGGTATAGCCATGAAGTGACCATACGTCTCTTATTTTGGGGACAGCTCCAGTACCAATTTTTGGGACACAAAAGAGTCTGGTTTCGAAAAAGCGCGGAAAAAGATGTATAACTCGAAACTCATCATGTTTTGCCTAAATTATTGCGTGGTTGTTACATATCATACATTACGTAATTTATAATTTCGCTCGCTAATATATTTTAAGGACCCTATCTTCGCTGTCTGCCCGTCGAATCGTCCGCCTTTTTATTTGTTTAGTAGATATGGGTTTGCTCTCGACTCCAGACCAAGCCAAGTGCGACTAAGGAGGAGTCGAAGATGGAACGAGCTCTGGATCCGTCTGTCTGTCACAAGTCTGTATCTCAAGAACCGCGATAACTTGACGTTGCCGATATAGCAACAAATACTAAAAACAAAATAAAAAATATATTTGAGGGGGCTCCCATACAAAAACGCCATTTTTTTGCCAGTTTTTGCTCAATATCAATAATGGCAACAGATGGGCACTTGAAATAATCGTCTTTGTTGTTTTTTATGTGGTGTGTGTAAATTTGTAACTTCTTTGCAGAGCTCTACAGATATAGTTTTTGTTATGATTAGATGTAAATATAAATAAGTGATGTTATTTACCTTGTCAATGGTGCCATTCGTGTGCGAAGCCGACTTGCACTTCGCCTGTTTTTGCAAACCCAATAACGATTTCAGTGTTACCCAATAACACATTCATTCGACAAACAATACAAACAAATTGTTGTTGAATCGACGTTATAAAGTCATAGCTGTTTCCCAACACACAATAGAGAATACATTGTCTGTTGGGATTCGAAATATCGCAAGAAACCTAATAGTGCACTCTAAAGTACAAATAGAAGCCTCGCAGCTGTTGAGGCTAGGTTTACCTAAGGTTGGTGTAAAGGAAATGTCAAGGAGTTGTGGTTATAGCTTGATACTAGGTGAGACTCGAGCTTCGAAATATGGTAGAGTCAAATAGATTCGAAATTTAAATGTTAAAGAAGATCTAACTACTCGTAAAGGGTACATCCCCGTATCAACTCGAGGCGTTCAGTATTATTTTTATGGAACTATGGAGTATATTGTCTGCAACGCCTACTTATCAAATTCGTGGCGTTACCACCTCAAATCGAGATCAACTCGGGACCCACTCTCGACAGCGGCGCATGCGTTGTCACGCGCTTACGGCTTGTCGACCAATGTTCGTCAAATATCCGTCCACCCTGCCAAACGTGCTGTCATTCACAAGAACAACTGACATAAGTTGTAGCAAACGCGATCCGTAGGCGAGGCGTCTGCTATCCGTAGCCGATCCGATGCCGCGGCGTTGCTGATCCTTTTACGTAGCGTGCTTCCGTATGGTCAATGCTTGTTTGATTTCAATACGATATCGATAAGCAGATCGAACCACTCGTAAAGGGAATTAACGAGTGGTTAGATCTGCTTCAACCTTTATGATCACAAAATAGAAACAATTTGTTAAGCGATTGGTAGTCTATTTAATTTAATTTTTGTCTCCACAGAAAAATACCTCGAGTGTATTAACGAAAGAATTGGAACGAATATAAGCCTGTTTCACCATCAAGACAACTAAGCACTAACCAACGAATAATTCAAATATAGAACGTCATTTCTTATGAAGTATTAGGCAGATAACGGTAATCAGAACTTATTAAGACCTCGTAAAACCGGCAGTCTAGAATTAGGTACAAAAATATAACAGTTATAGGTACATACCAGCTTTTAAAAAACTTCAGCCAAACCCTTAATCCTTGAGCGGAACTTATTCCACTTTGAGCCGCTCAGTCGATGGTCTGTTTTTAACCGTCAGGTGTAGTATTCCCGGCACGCGCCATGGTTCCGTGTCTCGCCCGCTGGCAGGGGTGCGCAACATTTTTAGCACGAGTGGAAAATTTGCAAAAGAATTACGAAATGCCTTCATTTTAGAACAGCAATGTCAAAGCACACAATTTCGTTTGATATGTAAAAATAATTTATATGCCATTAACTGAGTCTGAGAAGGACATATCAAACACACTTATGTGTATTTGGTTCTGAAGTTTACGCGAATACTACACTTTGATTAAAACATACTTTACGGATTGATTGATTGACGGATGCTGTAAAGCATTCGAAACTTCAGGCATTTATTTAAAAAGAAATTTTCGTGAAATCAATCCGTAAAGTGTGTTTTAATCAAAGTGTAGTATTCGCGTAAACTTTAGAACCAAATACACATAAGTGTGTTTGATATGTCCTTCTCAGACTCAGTTAATGGCATATATATTATTTTTAAGGTATTACTTGTTACTCAAGTTTCAAGTAGGTGCGCCCCCCTCTTTTCGATAAGCTTGTTTTAAGTTCACCTAAATAAATAAATAAAAAACAATTGTGTTCTCAATCAAATACTATTTAATCAGATTACAAACCGCAAATATGTGTAATGTATATCTTATTTAGGAAAATTGGATTGTCTAAAAGCTTAGCAATCGCAGTTTTGTCCGTCTGACAATTGCCTAACTGCTGAACACTTTTCAATTCTATCAGTATCGGAATAAAGTAACGAACGTCAAATAATTTCGCGTTCACGCCTTCTCCGAGCGTTTCTTAACAAATCGCCCTCCATCGGAGGTATACTTATTTTATCCGCAAGAAAAATGGTTAGCCGGGAAAGGAGAGCACCTAGGGCATACTTACACAATAAATGTGGGCCCTGGAAATAGGCAGTGGGAATACCTTTTTGACCGAGGTTAGGCAGTACATTATTGGAAAACCCTTTTTTATACTTCACTTGTTTTACATCATAAAAGTTGAGTCTGTATTTTAAAGTGACTGAGATTTTTTAGGTAAACTAAAAATTTAAAAACTGTTGTTCACCACTGACTTTCTAAATGTTCTGATGTTTACAGCTTCATGTTTTAAGCATTTTGCTTCACAAGCATTCATTCTAAACAGCTTATTCTGATAGCATTTACCAAAAACCACACGGCTATCATCCAAATTATATAAATTAACTTTTGAAGATCTTCACATTTACGCAATCACTAACAAACGGTAATAATTTTAGTTTACGCATTAAAGATTCGAAATCCGTTCTAATTCCTCCCTCTAGAGATTTCTCAAACGTAAGACTTGCTCTTAAGAGGGTTGTTACAAAATGTAAATAGTTTTTATGTTTTAATACTCCATTTTTAGAGAAGAAGTCCCATTAGTCGACAATCGCTCTTATTTTGTGGTGACTATTCTATACTTTGAAATAAGTCATTAGCCTCGTTATGAGCAGTTATAATAAGACAAGTTCACTCTTTACCTCTATTGCAAATAACAAAAATTAATTACAAATTCGTTTTAAGGAATTGTACAATTTACGTGGTCTTACAAGCGATCTCCTCCAGACACCTTTGGGTGAAGAAATTATTAGTTTATAGGAAGTTATAGTCTAGTTTGGTTCACTGCTTTGTTTCTTTATTGTAATTTAAAATTTTAGATATTATGAAATTGTTTCAAAATTCAGTATTTTCCAAAAGCCAAACATCAGTAATCATTTCGTAACAGCCCTCTTAAGCCAGCACCACATAACTCTTTATAACGTATCGACCGACACCTCTCCTTAACAAATCGGTGACTATCTATATATTTCCTTTAGCAGAACGTATCGTTCGGTAAGGGAGGCACCGGGGCATACTTACGAAAGAAATATCAGCTTTGCGAGTCACCAGCGAACGTGCAAATCGATCTTTTGACACGGAATCAGGCTGTTTTTAGTCGGAATCGTAACATTTCGCTTTGAAGGTGTTAGAAAACAGTAAGAAATAGTACATAAAGTTTATAAGTTCCCTGAAATCTCTCTTGATAGAACACCTCAAAGTAATGAGCAGTTTTATTGACATCAGATGTTTTTATCATCAAGGAATGGTGCTCTCGTATCTTTAAGAATGCAAATTATACAGCAGTAGTTATTGTATTTATTTTGTTTGTACATGAACGATACATATAAAATCATAGAGAAGAGATAACGTTTTAAGTTTACATTTGACGGTTATATTAGCTGCTTGCAACTTATACTATATTTTTTGTATGAAGTATAAAAATGATGATAAAATTAAAAACTAGCAAAGTGTAAATTATTTATTTATTTAAACTTTATTGCACTGTGAATTGTACAATTGGCGGACTTAATGCCTTAGGGCATTCTCTACCAGTCAACCGCTTGGGAATGCAGAAAATTTAATCAGTGGCGGAACATTTGCAATAACTGACCGGGTAATATAAAAAAAATATAAAATGCATTATAGCGACATAAACATACATACTAATATTACACAAATAATTAATAAGATATAAAATACGAGGGCCATTCAATAAATACTTAGCCTACAAAAGAAAAAAGAAAATTCTGAGAAAGTGATGATTTATTTTTTATTTAATTAATCCTACGTCAAGACCGTTTCTTCACTAGCGTGTGACTGTAATGCCACTTTTTGTGTATTCGCGTGATTTTACAATTTTATACCTTCATGGATTGTATTAATTACGTTATGTCGTGACAATAAACTTTAATTCATTGGGTATTATGTCCACCTAAAACTACTTATGTGCCATATCAAGCAACCGAGGTTCGAACCTCGTTATTCGTGAAAGTCGGTTTTTATTATGCGGTTACATTTTATTAGTTATAGTTTCTTTTTACGAGCTGAGTATCTTTCTCTTACATACTCACTGTGATTAAGTACTTACAAATATTTTAGGAAAGTCTTTTAAAATTATGCGGTTAAAACATAGTTTTTAAATGTTAGCGAATTTGGTGCAAAGAGACTGCTGGCAAATAACAAAAGTAATCTCCTAATAAAATTAAAAACGTATCTATCAAATTTAAAAGCTCTTGTCGGTGGAGATGTTTTTATTAAAAACCTAAAATTAGGGAATATACTGTGGTGGTTTCCCTCTTGCTGCAGTATTTCCCGCCTCTTAATAATGCCCAGTCAAAACCCTTTCCTGATATAGTATATCTTCAGCATTTTGCCAATACTGATGTTGCTGCTACCCAACACCAGGTAGACGCCTATTTGATGGCAGCATTTTCTCGCCATGGCATAGGATCGTCACTAAATATTGTAGCTTTTAAAAGAAAAGCCCATCCCACTAGACTCCCACTACAATCTGGTAATCCCGTAACCAAATAGCAAGCTGTTTGGTCGGGGACTGCTTATTCAACATAAATAATATTGGACACCAATCACATACATTGCTCTGATCCCAAAGTAAGTAGCTAATGCACTTGTGTTATGGAAATCAGACACAACGGTGGTACCACAACACCCAGACCCGGGACAATATAGAAAATTTTGATTTCTACATTGACCCGACCGTGAATCGAACCCGGGACCTTTGAGCGGCGACGCCTTGAAACCCAGCGTGCTTAGCCAGTACACCACGGAGGTCGTCAAAACAAAACATCAACAACATATTCGCAGATAACCACCATATCTAGCCGTTCGTTCGTTTTGTTAGATTTTCAACTGAACATCTTTTGTACACCGGCCATCCTTTTTTGCTAAAAACAATAACTCTTAGCTCACCATTTCAGGCACATTTATTTAATTTTTTCACTGTATATTTGACGTTCATAAGTGTCATTTCGTGACCTAAATTGAAATAAAGATTTTGAATTTGAATTTGAAGGCAAATGTTAACCCAGCACATCCGGATTACCCCAAAAACTGTAACCCTGCATCTCCTAGTGATTTGTTAACGGCAATTATAGCCATCCCCCCTCCCCCTCTCGTTACCCCTGCTTGATAATTACCTCTGCGGCGGTATTTATGGTATTGCCTCCTGATAAATATTTGAAAGCTCTGACATAAAATAAAGAAGTACAAAAGGCTCGCTCCAATAAAAAAAACCATAGATAAATTCAATAACACATGAGTAAGAAAGTTGGAATTACTTTTCATAATACTACTGACTATTTAGGTATTGTTTCAATACTGTGTGTAATTTAAGACTGGATTAGCCTAATTATTAAAAATGTCTGCTTTGCTGAAATAAAATAACCCCCCGTTGCAAATTATGTAACGTAGAGACTTCGTTTTTACCGACTTAAAAAAAGGAGGTAGGAATTTATAACAAGATAATTTCATATCGTTACACTGTTAATGGTGGTTTAATTGAATATGTCTTTGTAAAAAGCTCCTTAATAGCACTTTAACATACCCCATAAGAAATTTGAAGAAGGTCCTACTGTTTTTATTCCCATTGCTCTAATCTGAACGGAGACCAATGACAGTGGAACGACCACCTAATGCTAATGTTTCTCGTTCGCATTAAGGAATACAATTTTAGGATAATCTTGGATAAAGAGACCGATTTCGTAAGCTTATGCTACAGGTTTTACGGAATAAATGCATTCTTAACAATCAAGGCTGTAGAAGGTAACATGATGTTTATATTTAGCGAAAGTTAACCTGTGATATCTACACATGACTAATAGGTGGCAAAACAGATTATTAATTATAAGTAAAATACTAATTTCATACCATAAATAATTGATAATACAGGATAACATAGTTTAAATAGTCGGAAGTACTACAATTAAGGTGAAATTATTGCTTGAAGAAATATCTTCAAGTCAACCTTCAGGGAAGGAAAAGTATTGAATTAGCAATTTGAAATAGGGCACTTTCATTATACTACAAAATGTATACCATGTACTTTTTCTCATATCAATCAATTTTTCATTTCTTTTACGTACTGCTAGGGTGTGGAATTCGCTGCCGGCAGAAGTGTTCCCTGGCAACTACAATTTTGACGTTTTCAAGAAGAGAGTGAATAGGCTGTTACTAGGCAGACATGGCACTATTAGGCTACATTGTCACTTAACATCAGGTGCAATCGTATCCAAATGTCTGGCTATCTATTATTAAATATATATATATATATATATATTATTTCAACTGGGTAACACTGATAAATAAATTATTTGTTGCCTACCTTGCTATTTTTGTGTTTGCATTCTAAATTTAAACTCAACATCAGCACTGAAAGTGCTGTAATCCGTCAATTTATTACCCAAAATATCTTTGGTAGGAAAACGGTCGGCTATAGATATTCAGTTTGATGAATGCTCGTGATGGCGATGCGAAATAATTTCTTCTATTCATCCCGTAAAATATTGCCCTCTCTGACTAATGAATTCGTTTCAATAGAGCCCGAATGCTACAGACTAGTTCGGGTAATAGACGCTGAATGAAATTCAACAACTGATGCAAATGCTTATGCGCCCTCCCAGTACTGGTAAGTTTTAATACTTCGAATTACATTCTTCCGACTTCGATTTTTGTTCCAAGTTTGTGCATCGTTTAAGCTCAAGTAATGGCCCGGAAGCAGTGATATGATTTGGTGCTATGCTGAGAAGTTTGTAAGTGCCTCCGTTAGTCTGCAATTTACTTACATGCTATAGAGCTGTTTAGTTATTTAACGAGCACAATACGCTAAGCATTTACAGGTGAACACCAAGCTAAATATAACGGAATTAAAAAAAATAACTGGCTTTGCCTGGTTATGAAGATCGACTAAACAATAATTAACTTAATTTGTACTAAGAGCTGTGAATTTTATAAGATTACAAAAAAAAAACAAAAAAAAGGGAGATGATAAATAAATATGAATATGCGCCAGACAACACACAACTATCTGGTTTCGAAATAAGGAATCTTCTCTTTATGTTACGAAGTACCAGACAAAGATTATGACGGGGGCGTCTCTCATTAATTTTAAATACATATAACATCCACGACTTAGGTAAAAATATAGAATTTTAAACTTTCGCGTTGCATCGCAATAAGTATTAGAAGTATTTGAATAAGTTTTAATTCGCGTTTAGACCCGTCATGTCTAATACTTAGGTACAAATGTTCATGCTCATCACACAAACATTTACCCCTTGCGGGATTCGAACCCGCGACCGCTGGCTCAGAAGTCAGGAGCGCTAACCACTTGCCAAACGTGTCCTCTAATAGATAGAAAGACATCGAGCAGTCTATTGATGCGAGTTGTCTGTGAAAAACAGCGAAGATGACGATTGGCGAAATAATGCAAGGATTAGCAACGGAATTTCTATGGGGGCGATATCGCGCGATTGTCATTCCGTATCCTTTCTGTTACAATTAAACATTTATCATGGGAATGTCCCCAAAAATAACTCATATCTAAAGCAATTCAGGGCAGGTAAACTGCCTTCAACCTTCACGATTTGCCATACCTAACCTTTAAACGGCTATAAAAGATACTTTTCCGTACAATGGTCCCGATAAAAATTGGAAGTACATTTAGGTAGGACATAATAATGATAAATGGTTGTACGGTCACGTGATATCTGGTACTCAATAGTTGGCCTATTTGAATGTGAGGTGTGGTGCTGTTTGGTAAAAGCATACCTTCATGGCAGGCATAGGAATTACATAAATTTTTTTGTGTCTTCGCAGTAATATTTAATGAAATGTAAAAATGTTAATGACTCTTCTTTTTATGCCGCTACACCGTCGCATTCGCATGCGGAATGAAAAATTTGCATGCAATGTCTCGCTCAAAGAAGCTAGATGTGATCTTTGCATCCTTGTCAGTATCGTCTAGTGTATAATATTATCTGTGGTATCGTTTAGCCAGATCAGTATCGTTTAGTAAGGAAAGCCCTAAATATCCTGAACAAACCCAGAGGCCGAGGCAGACCACTCGCCACCTGGCTAGCCAATATGCTGAGAGATCTGAAGCGAGATAACCTACCCAGACAACCCAGAACAGAGCTCTCTGGCGCAGATGTACTAGGAGACCCGACCCCAGATGAACTGGGAATAAGGGCTGGAAATGATGATGATGATGATCGTTCAGCCACATCGTTGCCGCATCTGAATGCGTTGGTGTACTAACGGCGTTAAGCAGTCAGCAGCCCAAGCAGGAACTTTTAAAGTATTTGTAACGTAAGCGTAGCTAGTTTTACTACACGATTACGATAGCCAGCTATCGTCACTCACGATTCTATACAATTGGTGTGTAGTCTGGCGCATATTTATTCATATGTCAAAGAAAGGTTCGTGCTCGCAAAGCTAGTGTAAAAATCATAGGATAAGTTTACCGCACGATTACATTACGATGCGTCAGGTATTCGTGCTGTCACATTTAGTTTGTTTTACGTCCGATAGAGGCGCTCACATGATTCTCATGCTTTAAGTACAGTTAAGATTATTTCACCGGTAACTGAAAATACCGTGGGGGAAGCCAATATTCAGCAGACGTCCATTGGCTGTTAAGGATAATGATGATAACGGGAAGGATATCTTCTCACTTGGACATAGCTTTATTGTAGTGGGTCTACTCTGTACGTCTGTCCGTTTGGTTTTCTGTGCTATGAACAATCGCTATCATTCACATTGTCGTACTAGCACAATTAACCCATGTTTGCCCAGTAGTAAAACTTCAACCACCAAAACGCTCAGGGATAGAAAGGCCGCCAGTGGGCGCGTAAATAAAAGATTGACAAAATAATGTTTATAAACTCATCCGTGATGGTTCGATAAACGTAGACTGTTAAGTTGCTTGTTACTTAAATTGCTTTCAAGTCCTCTTTAGAGGGTAAATGCTAAAGGTTTCTTACTTAGAAGGGTAAGTAACTTAGCATAATTCGGCAAGTTCGCCGGAGCTAATTATTGACTCAATAGGGCCTCTCGCGTGACTGCGCCTCCATTCATTTGACTGGCATAAGGCCCATTCAAAATCACTTTAATTGCCGCGGTACTAGGGCTGCCTGGTTTCTTATTAGTCTATTACATGCCTCATATAAGTAACTTCATTGACCTAGACACAATCCACCATTTTGTGTAATGATAGCCATTTTGCTTAGTAACGATTGCTAGCGCTATATTCTGCTGAACACAGACAGCATTTATTCACATTGTAGTTCTAGCAGTGGTTCTAGCTAGTATGATTAACCCTTGTATGCATGTAGGGTAAAAATGACCAAAATTAACACTGTTTAGTAGTTGCTTTACAATTTGAAATTCCATCTCTACTTGCATGGCACGGACGATTTTTTTTCTAAAACCTCATCAATATATTAATGCTTAGTACTATACCCGTTTATGACGAAAAAACTCACGTAAGTGATGAACTTTTATTCAGCGTCAGACATTTATTTGGCAATGAATTATGCCTCAAATAAGTTTTGTAAAAGTATCATTATAATGATTCCCTGTCTTGTATTTGAAATTGCTGAATAGTTTTATATGCTTTGAAATATGTATAATCTGAACTTAACACAAGAAAAACCAACAATTGAATTTCATATACTTTAGTTATTTATTTATTTATAAAGAATCAAAACTGACAACCCTGAACTACCAACTATAGCCAAAGTGCCCGCACTCCATCAGAATTTCTAACTAGCGGAATTACTAACCAGTTGGTAATGTTACGTTTGTTCTTTTCAGGTAAGTGGCTTCTGTCAACGACCTTTAACAAGCGATCAGTTTGTTTTGAATGCCCTGACGTCCCGGCGCTAACAGGTTAACTAGGCGTTCTTAAAAGGTGAGTGGTAAATTTTCTGTAACCTTTAGTAATTAATCTGAAAACCGTGATTTTCGTTAAAACAATCAAATTAGATTATAAACTAAGATGCCGTAAAAACTAACTAAGGTAAGCGATCTAGCAAACAGCTATTACGATGTTTTACAACAGCAGACCTTGACATGCATTTTTTTTACATATTTTTATTTTTTACAAATTAATCGTAATTCTGCATGGTTTGAATGTAATTCATGATTGGATTTCTTAGATTTTAATGGCTAACGATACCATTTATGTAAAGTCCGTAATTTTTGGAGATATTTGTAACCATTTGAAGTGTCGATGTAATTAAAATAATTTTAATAGTTTATTCTTTTAAATCTGCAATCCCCGTTTTAACCCATTGGACTTGATCAAAACTTATTAAATCTTTTAATCGGTATAAAAATGGAATAAGTCTCATCCGAACTCCGAAAGTTTTCAACTCGGACGGATTTAGGAGCCCCCGAGAGCCTTAAAGTGTCGGAAAAAGTCGGGCTTCGGTGAAAAATCTTCAAGTATTTGTAATTTCATTTAGTTCGTTGAAATTCTCCGTTCGAGTTGTAGTTTTATATTGAATTCCTTAGTTGGTGTCCCCGTGGGCTATGAGTTTGTAAAAATGATTTGATTTTAATTTCAAATTGAACGAGAAATTCTAATAATAGAGCTAGCTAGATAACTTATATAGAATTTTAAACTTTCGCGTAGCATTACAATAACTAATAGACATGACGGGTCTAAACGCGAATAAAAACTTATGAGTTGCTATTACTCACTGCTCGACGTTTCGGCGGTATTGGAACTGCCGTGGTCACGAGTCAACAATAAGTTTTTATTCGCGTTTAGACCCGTCATGTCTATTAGTTATAGCTAGATAACTGTTATGGTTTTACAAAGTTCGAATAATTTTTAAGAAAACACGAATTTATATAGCACGGATTTAATGGTAATGAAACGCCTGACGTTTCGAATACCTGCAACCGTGACCACCGACGCTGTTTACCATGGAGACAGACAATGCTTTTCTTATGGCATGTTTTTTCGTAGACGCTACCATAAAACCTGTTGATTACCTGAAATATTATAAATTTGTATAGAAGCATGAATTTATATATGTAATTAAATTACAAATATCGGTAATACACGTGTTAACCGGTCGAGACTCGATAAAAAAATAAGCTGTCAATCATGTTGTGTGACGTCTTATGTCACGTGACATCACACGCATGCGTGGTGTCGGATTACACTTACGTAAACACACGTAACTTCTTGGAAGGACAACCGATTACAAATCTGTAAAGAGGGTATTGTGACTGAATGTTATGCCTATACTTGTGTCAAAACAAATTAAAATTTAATGCGGGTAGTTATTTTATAATGGGCCATAATAAAACAACTACCCGCCCATAACGACAACATTTGTTATTGTTGTCGTAAGTACTAAAATAATGACGTAATATAAATAATCTTTCAACCGAAATCGTCTACGAACCGCAAACATTCAATCCACACACAAAAACACGCATATGTAGAATGTTTATTTTCAAGTATCACCACTTGAAATTTCGAGAGTCAAGTATCAAGCCCCTAACAGTCCATGGTCACTATTGTTGCCAAGTGCCATACTCCTTACAGTTGTTGTTTTCGGCTGTTTTTGGTGTCTATTGTATAGGATTCGGTCTCATCTATTCAAAAAAGTCAACATGGCTAAGATCTGATCAAAAATACCGCCACAGTACGAGTTTGAAACACTCCATAGGCGAGACCGTACGCCGGCGTACGGTTGGGCCTATCCGGCCAGAATCAGGCAAATTTGACAGCGTACGCCGGCGTACGCCACGGTCCCCAACCGGCGTTCATTGCACTGGAAATTGAAGTAATTTATGCAGACTTCATTCTTACGTACGGACAACAGCACGTCAAGGTAAACACTGCGGTATCTTATGCTGTTGTAATAAGGGTTAATTTTCAACATAAATGTATAACCTGATGTGCTGGCGACTGTTTATGTCAGTGAAACCTTCGTTGATATTTTAAGGCGAGAACTAACTTCGTTCACAACATACGATTCTAGAGTACGGATAGTACTTTGCCGAGATATCTAGTATCTACTCTACATCGCAGCATAATGCATTTCCCAATTGACTGGTCCAGACAATGCACTTCTAAGTCATTAAAGTTGCGGAGTGTTGTGGCCGGCCGCGACGCGGTGCGGTGCGGTGCGGTGAGGTGAGGTGCGATGGTCAGCGGTTCATTTAACTTGTGCTTGCTTGTAGGCATTAGATATGAGCCCCCCGATTCGCGTATCTTCGGCATCTATTGTTGGACTACAGTAGTCATTCAGTAGTGCTATTGTGTTGTGACACATCGTGTGTTTAAAGTCTTCTTCTTTTTAATTGCTAATTTGTGTTGCCACGTTCGCCAGTGTCGCGTGAGTATAGATTTGTGCACTGTTGTGGGGAATGAGTCAATGTGGTTCTATGTTGTTAGTGTGCTTAAAGTCAGCAGCATTGAAAGGTGACACGCCGCTGTCAGAATAGCGAGGTATATCAATTGTTCTCTCATAGTACAACTGATGCACAACTCAGTGACGACTCAATTAGCGGAATTGAGGCCCAGGACATCGGGAGTGCTTGAAAGTAAAGTTTGTTCGCCGTCCTATTTCAGTCGCATAGGTATAGTTAGAAGTCGTTTATGAAATTTCTTAGATTTCTGATGTTGGTAACTTAAATGCGCATTCTTACTTAGTAATTACTTGAATAACAAAAGAATAATATTTAAAAGAGCTCTATTGGATGAGATCTTTTCATTTAAATATACTTAGTAAGTTTTACTGACTTATATTGTACTGAATTACAGTCGAGCAGTCTGATTAATACTATACTCCGTTACTCTTTTTAGATTTGCAGACATCAATACGACTCTGAATTTAAAATGTATTTTTAGAACTTAGCAATCAAACAATAACCCTCGTACTGTTATGCAAAGTAAGTACATTACTTTATTTAACCACAATTGCTTCGCCAGACCAAAAGTTGCAAACTACTCCCTTACATACAAACAAATACTTACTCTCAAAATATCGATATTTTCTCAAACAAAGTATGAACAGTGGTTTCAGTTGCAATTAACTGAGGCGGCCCGCTGGGCACTCATTAAAACTTCTTCATTAAGCCAGGAATACTCCTATAGCAATTTTACACCCAGTTTCCAAGTCAAAGGGTTGATTTTGAAATGTAACGAAAGAAGCTATAATAATGTTTTAAGTAACAACAGTAATGATACTCTCCTAGGTTGCTTGATGTGTTTGTACATGCATGACTGTTAGTTAAAAAAAACTGACTGCCAATTATTGTAATAATTTAAAGTCTTCATTTAATTAATGTATTGTTTCAAGTTCTTGAGATCTCAATGCTAGAAACAGGCTTTTTATTATTACCTAGGGTCCATTGTTCGATAGACTGCAGATATTGACAGTTTTCTGTGACTGCTGACAGGTACTATTTTTTATTTATTTACCGTGAGTGACATGTATTCACGTAATCTATCAAAAGTACCGCTGCTTTGTCCATATTTTCTTCACCACTCTAGCGCCCCACAAATTGTATTACATGCATATAAAAACTTAACCGCAGTGGATTGCCTCTCGACGGGCCTGCTAATGAACAAGTGATGGTGCACGCTGTAATTATGAGCTGGCTTAGCACCTGACGCCCTCCAGAGCCGGACTGAGGAATAAGTCTGGGACAAGACTTAGAAATTAAAAGAAAAAAGACTCCAAAAAAAATTAGATGGCTTACATAAAAGTTGTAACTTTACCTGTTGGTTCTATGATACTACAATAAGAACCATAGTCATGGCATGCTTTCTTATTTCAATTTATGATTAATATGATAACAAATTGATTTGATTGAATTGTCTGCTGAAGATGTGAGACAAAAAAACTAATTATAGGACTAAACTAAACTATTTAAACTTGTAATCCTCTCAATATGCAAATAAAAATATGACTATTTCAATAAAAACTTTATACAAGATCATCGTAGCCAACAAACTGGTGTCCGCATATAGGTAGAATAATATTATCTTGTGAAATGTCACATTATTTTGGTGAGACTCTTCATTATAATCTGTACAGCAATACACATTAAAAGCTTTCAAGTTGTACCTAAAGCCGACCCTGTACTTTATACTGTATAATCATACGTGAATGGTGGTGTATGGAACTAAAGATAGTTTGTAGGGGTAGTAAATTATGCTTCTATTTACAGTAACATAGTAAACTGCATAATGGAATAGGTTTATTTTACTGAACACTTCTGCATGAAAATTAGTCCGATTAAACACGTTTGTATTGTTTGGTTATTCCATTGAAATTTAGTTTGTGGCTTAAATAATTATATGATCATTCATAAATGAAATTGTGTTGTTTATATCATCATTAACTAACACCAAATATTTGAACTGTGAATTAGTTGTTTGAATTAATGTCTCACTCCATAATTGCTATGTGGTTACAAATGTGTTACGTTCTTTACAGTTGCAGTACCTAGTTTAGATAAACAATCAATAGTTAATTTTTGTTTTTATAGTGTTTTGGCACTATACAAACTTATTAATATAAATGCACTAATACATAACTTAATAATATGCCTATAGGCATACGCCCGGATAGCGTAAGACACGGGTTTCGATTCCTCGTCTGTCACAGAGTCACGGTTGCTTTTTACAAGTGCAATTTATAAACAATCAATTTTAAATTAAATTAATTAATATGTAAATCAATAAATACCCATCGTAGCGTATGAAAAGAAGTAGTTAAAGTAAGTACAAACAATCGTACAAAATTCAACAGGCTTGCCAATGTGTCGGTGGTCGAGATGGTGGTAGTGGTTAAGACACAGGGTTCGATTCTTTGTGTGACAAAGTTTCTTTATACAAGTGCAAATTATACTATTAAGTAGCGACAAAATACTATAAAGACACTGTATATCTTTGGCATGTCAACAAAAAATTATAACTGCTTACCAAAGAAAATTAGGGCAGAATATAATTTTCTGACATTTAGGAAAATGCTCTTCGAATATCTGACGGAAAAGGCATTCTATTCGGTTCAGGAATTTTTTGACATTAGGAATAACTGACATTATCACAGACACGCACACACATATCTGTCATTTTATTATTTAAGTAATTTAATTTAATTTGTGACTAAATATAAATGAATGAATGTAATTGTATCTACCTATGTATTGAGAGTATGAATTTTAATTAATGAATATAATTGAATTAGTTTAAAGTAAATTATGTTACTTAAAATCAGTTGTATTTATGACATTTGTACGCCAAGTGGCAGGTCACAGAGCACTGTCTAAAAGTTTTAATCATCTGTAACCTACCTGTGTATCACAAATAAATAATTTTGAATTTGAATTTTGAATTTATAATTATTCATCATCAATATTAGGTTACTACCAAACCTTGGTCTGTGCAAGTGGTTCCTGTAGCAAACATTTGCTAATTTGAACCAATATTTGGTGTCAGATAGCCAACACTTCGCCAGCTTTGGTATCCGAGCCAAACCGAGAGTATCTGTGCGTGAAACGTTTGCGGCATAAATCATAATGCATTTCAACCCACGGTTATCATGATTCAGAGTATGCTGTACGAATGCAGAAAGTAAATTATAGAGGCGCTTGCACACACGGGTATCCGATAAGATAATTTTTCGGATAAAAATCGAAATATAGTTATTTGTTTACGAGAATTACGACGTTATGTCAAGTCATGACGGATGCTACTCATTGCTCGACGTTACGGCTGTATTTCGACTACCAACTGCAAGCAGTGTGTAGTAAATGTACTTACATAATTTTTTCATTCATGTTTAGACCTGTCATGTCTTAGTTTTATTTTATCAGCGTGGCTGCGAGCTGTGCGGTGTTTATTGCAACACGCAAGAAAACTTACTACAGTAAAACCCTAATAATATAATTCTGTCTGGATCTAGCCAAGCATTATAAGCGGGAAATCTGATTAAGTATATGGGACCTATGGAAAAGGAAAAATAAATTATTTACACTATAAAATCGACCTTTAAGTGTACTTATCTTGAAATCCAAAAATACAACTACTGCTCCTAAAATAGGATTACTGCTCGACAGTCCATAATCAAGCATTAAAGCGCCCAATAATATTGATAGTATTTTTCCAGGATAGGTTTAAAATGTCATTTCCTTAATACAGTCAAAAATTTCGAATAAAAGTTTAAAATTAGTTTACATTACTTAATGAAATGCAATTACCATTAACAACTTCAAAAATAGTCGTTAACATACTTATTTTAATCACTTTCTCTAAAAACAATTACGGAAAAAAACCCGTTAAAAGATAAAACAATCCAATACCTCCATCTCAATACTGTTCAAACGTTAAATTTCTAACCACTAGATCCAATTTCATAAAATCAACCGTTTCCGTAGCTAACCATCTACTACGAGATCTCGTAGCGTCTACACCGTAGCTCGTAGCCCGTAGCATTCCCACGTAGCACTGCGCTTAAGCCCATACTACGAATAGATTTCTTATAATATTTATTCCAGTCGCTTACATCTGTAGATAGTGTTATGGGAATATATACTTTATTGTAAAGGTGTTACTGTTTGTTTGTAAAAGACGTAAGGTTTAATTAAATTGTTTTTTTGCATCGTTATCGACTCGCAAGCAGTTTGGTATCTTATATAAAATACGCACTTTGAATAAAGAAATAAGCTTCAATTTATTAATATTGTAAGTGTTAAAAGCCCTTAACATTTTTTCGTAGTTATACATATAGTTATTGAGTAATAATTCGTGAACTTATTAAGTTGTTGAAGCAGTTTCATTGCGTCAGAAGTTGTTATTTTTTAAATATTTAAATTTTAAAAAATATGTTTATTTCTAATAGTATTAGATGTACCACATGTGCCAATCTTTATTTGTTTTTATATCAAACGTAATAAAAATGTTTGAGACACTTTATGCTCCTCTATTTTATTTTATTTTACAACCGAAATTAATTCCTCCCGAAATGCAATAAACCTCATTCGAAGTCATAACTCGCAAGACGTCGCTTTTTGCCGGATAAAGGCTAGTTAAATACAATATTAAAGCTGTCGGCTCGTCTGTCCGGCTTAACTGACTGCCGCCGTGGGTACGAAACGACCGATACACATATCAAATAATGCAGCAAGCTCAAAGTTTGTAAAATATTACTTTTAATTGCTTATACAGGTTGTCCCGTAAGTAGTGGTTCAACCGAAAACCGTAGATGGATGAGGTCATGATCTATCAGAACAGGCCAACATGGGTTAAGAAAAGTCTCATGGTTTAAGAGTTATTCAACAATTTATATTTTTTTCAAAAAATTTGACTTGCATAACTTTCGCTGTCACCATTATTTTAATATAGCGAAAATTAAAGTTTTGCTGAATTATTATATTTTTTGCATAATTGAACTTTGTAGCCAAAATATTTTTTCATCAATAATTTCAATAGTTTAGTCAGAATATTACAATATTTTGAATTTTTTTGGCCCGATAAAATTTTACTCAAAAGTTTAAAGACCAGTGTTGAAACCAATTTGGGTGGTTTAGTCGAGTCTCGATTACAGGAAAAAAATCATGAGTTTTTATTTCCTATTGTAATTATCTTTAACCCTTCGGGTCTAGCAAAACGATGACCCGATAGCGGGCCCTTAGGCTGCAGAGCGACTATTTGTCCAGAGCTGGAAGTCTGAAGCAACATGTTTGACATTTCGCGTAGACAATTTCAATATTCTGATTTTCTGCTCCATCGAATATCCGTCTAACTTACAAAGCTAAATCTTTAATAAATCTTAAAAAATCATTTGTAATTTTTTAAGCTTAATTCAAACATTCTTCTCAATCAATAAATACATGAAAATACCAATTTTGTCTCAGCATTTTTCGAGCGCCACCTGGTGGTTTTACAGGGAACTATGTCGAGACTTCCGCGCCAGGTGTTAAAATAAAATTGACTAACACCCCCTTGAATTTGGCTCGTAGTTTTTTGCACCCTGTATTTGCATTAATACAATCACCTAAATATTGAAATAATTGCGGGTAATAATCGTTTAATTAATTATAATCATAAGACGTGTGAAAATTCGCTGTTTACGTAATGGCTGATTCCACTTACTCTGTGGTCAGGCGCCATGTTCATTTTAACACTTCATAATCCTCTCTTCGGACTCATGTTATTAATTTTTGTTCGTGTTTGTTGAAGACTGAGTTTTTTTTTGTGGGACAGGGTGTGTCTGATTGCTTTAATAGTTGTCTTATTAGAAAAAAAAAACATTATTAATTTGTTGGTTTTACAATATTTTAACATTCACAGTACGACCGACCGCACGGTAGCTCAATTGGAAGAGCAGTTGGCCCGGTTAGCCAGAAAGATGCTGGTTCGAGTCCCGCCCGTGCGCAATTTTTGGTTTCATATTTCATCTTTTAAGAATAAAATATGACACTGTAAGTGTTAAAAATATTGTAAAACCATTGAATAGCGAAGCGTTATCATTTCCAAGTTGAAATTATTCTGTAAAGAAACTACTTGGCCCGCTGTTTCATAAACAGACGGGTAGATGGCGCTAACGTCACGCAATGACTTATCCATGAGACCAAGAATTTCGCGCGGTCGGATCGACAGCACGGTAGCTCAATTGGAAGAGCAGTTGGCCCGGTTAGGCAGAAAGATGCTGGTTCGAGTCCCGCCCGTGGGCAAATTTCGGTTTCATATTTCATCTTTTAAGAATTATTATTATGTATTAGATTGATCCAAATGGCAATGTCGATATCTTCCGACCGCCTTTGACATAATATTTGAATAATTTTACTGAGGGAATTAACCTTATACTCGTATTTGTAGTCGGTCACCTAGTTTGCCATCACAATACGCTGTGTAGAAAATAAAATATTTTGCTAAACATGTTCTCCAATGTTTATATTAACCTGTTCCTCTACAAGAAGGTACCTCTTTGCTTCATAATAAGTTTGAAATTAAAACACTTCTATAATACGGTCCTTACGAACTTTCTGTCCCTAAAATGATAGGTCGCCTAGGCTAATGGTTCGGCTAGTACTGCGAATTTAACGCGAAAACTTCGCTCCTAACTCTGGGAATTAAACAATTATGCGCTGATGGCTGTTCTGAGTTGAGAAAAATTGCTACCAAGTTTTGGCTTTTCAGGTGATATATTGGTGTTTAAATTTTGGCATTGGAGTGTGTGCTACTAAAACACCTTATATCGTATTATCTTATGTATTCATATTTAAAAAAATTGAGGAGGAGAGGGACATTTGGTGCTACTATTTAAAAAATAACAATTTGTAATCTTTCTTAGAAATTCAGTTTTGACGGCACTAATTAAAAGCGGCGGTTAAAAATCAAGTCTTAGCACGTTCCGGGATACTACTCCAGACACAATAGATGTTTTATTGTTTTCACGCCTGTAGGCGGGCACTGTCCCGGAACGTGTTAAGGCCAGTTTTTTTTTTTATCCGTAGTAAGGGTAAAGTTACGTTACCAGCGGTTGCCTATTAACGATTGTGTGTTTTTAAGAAAATTTGACAAGTTGATATTTGGTTTTAGTAGTTTTTCTTCAAAGCACACATAATCGTAAATATCAACCGCTGGTAACGTAACCTTACCATTACTACGAATCAAGAAAACTAGGCCTTAATCATTATCTTACTAAACGCAACCAAAACTTGGTTAATTTCCTTGAAAGTGCAGTGAATCCTAGAACAGCAGTAAGCATGTAGTTCAAAGCTTCCGTTTCTCCTTACTTACCCATACAAACAAAACTAGTCCCAACCGGCATCGCTTCAGTATCGTAGTGCAAACTTGCCGCATCCAATTTCCACTCCCGCCGAATCAAATAGGAAACGTCATAATCATATGATAGGCGCGGCGCAGTGCGCCCACCTGTCGGCGACGCGCGTGCGTCCGATGTGACGTCACCGCGACCCGAACATAGCCGAACACGCCCGAACATTGCCGAGCGGGCTGCGGACCGCAGCGGATTGATCCGAGCGCACGCCACGCGTTAATCACATCCCTTAATGTCACCTTAACCTTCCAAAAAGATTTTAAAGTCATTTAAAATAATAGATAAGACTTAATCCGTCCGATGTACTGCACGTATGCGCCAGTTGAAATCTAGCTCCTAATCCAAGATAAATATTACATCAATCGGGGGAGGTGTCGGGTAGAGTACGCAGGCGCGGGGCCAGCCGGCCCAGTCCCGCTTTGGCCGCGAAGCCCGCCGCTCCTCTCTCGCGGGCCCGACCCGGCGGCGACTCGCCCGCTGCCTTAACGACAACCAGTGAACACACTCCCCCAACTACCCACAATCCTCCAGCCGCCACCTACGACCACTCCGTCTCTCAACAGCGACCACGTGCAAGTTGCGTAAGTCGGTCGCGAACTCCGCGAAACCATCTCCTTTGGCACGCAAGAAAAACAAACGTACTCCGATATCGATCATCGTGTTTATTATTGCCATGGCGTGCTGTTGCGAGCACTCCATGTGAGCACGGAAACTTCGCGAGGTTAGGAACGTCTTTGAATGCCCGGCCGCGCCCGGGTCGCCGAGTTTCGACTAAGTACGCGTGAGCTAGTTGACCTTAAAACTGTGGCTCGAGAGGGAAGTTGTCCAGCTTGTTTGTTTATGAAGCTGCAAGCGAGCTGTATTTGTGTTCACGCGCTAACTCAGCACCCCCCGACCACGTTTGTTTAAGCCCTTATACGAAAATAGGCCGTGTATGTAATCTTAGCATTAATATTCAAGAGCCCCTAATTTTCTGCTCCAACGTGTAATTTGTGTTACCACCCAGAAACAATATGAGCACCCAAATTGTTAAAACTACTGTTATTACTTAATTTCTTACACTCGAGTTTAATGAACGCTCAAAAGCGATTTAACTAAATACGCCCGAACTGCGATGTTCGTTCGTGTGTGAATAATTGAGTAGCCATTAGGTAATCTTATGTTTAATAGGAAAATTCATCGTCATGTTGCTTTATTGAAATGACGCGAAGATGTTATGAAGCAGTAAAATATTACGATGTCTGAAAACGATCTCGCTTTCTCGGTGAATTTATATTCGTCCTTTTAACTTTTTTAATCGTCTTAATGACTTCTTTCCCTAATTAATGACTCTTGACAGCCAAAAATTGGATATTTTCCCCCACAAAATTTTAAATTAGCTGCATTACTTTCAATGTCTTTGAAGGACGTCTGTTTTTGCGTAAAAAAAGTCGCTATTAGCAATATAATTATCTGACAGCCGTACGTTTAATCTGATAGCCGTCGAGCTTTATTGAATCATTGATGTTTAATGTGTATTTTTATATGATACGTTTAGGTACGAGTAAAATAATTTATTTTACCGCCTGTTTCACAATATCTTATTAGTTCTGGTAACATATTTGAATTAGTTGGTTCGTTAGAGCTTATTTTTTGATAGTGAAACGGGTCCTTAGTAAAATATGTTATTTTAATGTTTTGAGCTCTCATAAAAAAGCTTCACTTACCTAATATCGCACAATAATTTCTGATGAGCCCAAAGTTACGTCTGGTAGAGAATGCCATGGTGGTGGACTTTATGTCAAATTTTGTGCAAATGTTGGTTGTGCAGTAAAGTATAAACAAATAAAATAAAAATGTTTCGTCCCGTTGCATTGCATATTACTCGTATTATTGATATTAAATAGGGTTGTTCTTGACTCCATCCAAACTTGGCAAAGATAAAGTCACAACATCGTCGGATGTTGCGAGCTTATCCACGACTGTTCTCTTTGACATTGAAATTCGTAGCTTTTCTATAAACAACTGGTTAAATTAAACGTTGAACAAGACGATGCTACTGATGCCTGCCTATAACAGTTACTGTTCAAAGTACCAATTCTCGTGCAGTTTGCATTCAAAAAAGGTCAAAGATTGAATTTTCTTTGTCGATTTAAAAATAGCTTATCATTTCTCAGGGTCACGATTTCTATGCATTTCGATTTTGTCCTTGCGGTTGTTTTATTACACGTATATTATTCGGTATTTTTTGGTAAAAGGGTAGTAAGGGTAAGCAATCGAAAAATTCGATTGGCGTGAGAGTCCCCACCCAGGGCCCCTATTTTTGAATCACTCGCTTGGATATGGCGTGTGATTTTCGTTCGAAAACACATTAAAAAATCAACGGAAATCATTCAAAATCTAGACGTGAGTACTCACAAAATTGAGCAATGATTTTTCAAATTTTTCAAATTCTTTTTGTGTAGATTACAACTGGTTTTCATTCCAAAATTCGACTTTAATCATTGAATATCAGTCGCCATCTTGACGCGAGTGATTCAAAAATAGAGGCCCTGATCTTCGAAATTACTTTGTAAGAATTCTCCGCCTTGACCAAACAGCATGGTAACCATATAAATGTGAGCAATGTCGTTCACTTCATCCTTCGTGACTAAAACCGTAAATCATATTGGCTGTGCCCCGTTTTAACTTACGACCAGTTTGGCTTATTATATAAATTAGTTAAACGCCATTATTTTACTTGCTTCCACATTGTGACCAAGTGAACGCCGCGGCGAGTACGAAACTAATTTTTAAGCTTGTAAATCATGTGAATTGGTCCACATCTTTCAACGCAAGTACGGCCAATTTCAAAATGTCCTAATAAGTTCTGGTTAGCGTTACATGCCAGATACTTCAAACTAAATGACGTTCTATGTTTGGTTTGTGCTTAATTGTCGATTGTGAAACAGGCTATTAGTGTTCTGAATTATGAATATGACACTCGATATTTGAATCAATGAAATTTGAAAATGATTTTGGTTCCTACATTAATTATGGACAGTTGTAGGCACGTTAAGTAAAAAGCTGTAATGTAAAAAGTACTACTCATCACGTCAAATATCAAATATCATCATCAAATATTATGAGAATATCTTTTTTGCACATATCCTTTTCAGTGAGAACCTCAATCGAGATTTACTCACAATATTACTGTAAACCATTGAATTATTTTACTACTTATAGATAACACTTATGTTCTGTGATAGAGAAGCTATGCCAAGCACAAAATGTGAATGAATGTGAATATGAAACCGTTTGTATGCGTCGATGTCAAGTGGCGTTAATTAATGTGGCAAGAAATTTGTTTGTTTGTGATGTCAGTTCCTTACGCTAGTAATAGAAGTTCAATGTTGTAAACCTACAAATGTGCTGTTTTCACTTGTCAACACACTTATGCACCCGCTATCCATAACTGTGACCGTATTCACGTTATGTAATGTCGGCCGCCTCGCTGCAAAACAATAGGCAAGATTACATTCGAACAAGCGCGATATGTGCCAAGTTGACGATACGACAGCCACTGACACAGTGCAGTAATGAGCAGTAGAGTTACTCGACTAATTTATCTCATTGAAAAGATAAGGTTTTTTATTTTTATTTACTGTTTATTTATTTTCTATTACAGGTTTATTCTTTGACAAAGTGTCCAATAATAATTTTATGATTGTAGGGTTTTCTCCATATAATTAAATAGTGAATTAATGATTTAACAAACTAAAAATATGTAATTATGGGTATAAAATCATATTGTTTGTACGTTATTGCATACAAACTCGAACTTTGATGCTGTGTGTATGTCATTTTTCTTTACAAGATTCTTTGCAAGAGTGAATGCACTAAGCATTAAAGCCTTTGGTTGGTGACAATAATATATTAGGTTGCAGCAAACTAACGACGGCTTATGGGCATCGATCAACGTCTAGATTTTCTAAGACCTGGGACCATATTTTTGAATCATTCCCGTCAACATTTCGTAGAACAGTAAAAGAGGAAATTATGCTAAATATAGACGCGAATAGTTAGTTTATATATTGAGAAATCAATTTTGAAAACACTGCTGTGTCGATATTAAACTAATTTCCATTAGAAAATCGAACAATCAAACAAAATCGTACGCCATATTGACGCGAGTAATTAAAAAATAGGGCCCCTGACGGATCACAATGGAAGAGTCATTGATTTTGAAAGAAAGAAAGAATGAAACATTTATTTATATACTCGAATCGTTTCATGTAATTAGTACGTCACAACACGTACGTTGTGCAATAAATAGATTCTTAGAACAAACTCAACTTACTGTACCGTCATGTTGACTGTGGCGCACATAAAATCAAATCTGCCACAGACATCCGTGCGCAAGGACGAATCGACGCTTTTATTCAATTAAGCGTTTTATGAGCTTCGCAAAAATGGCTGCTTTTCAGAATTTCAATTCGACAATTTTGCGGTGTGACGTGCTACCGAGAAAGTGAATTTAGCCCCAAATGCTTTATTAAAAGCATGTTGCGGTTGAAATTATTTTCGTACGTCTGGTATGAGAGTACTTCTGTGTCTGTTGGCGGATCCGAAGCATTTCGTAGTAAGGATTCCATACAAAAAATGTTTTGAAGCCAAAAAGCGATTGTCAAATCAAATAAATATTTATTTGCATAAAGTTTAACACTCATAAAATAATTTAATGCAAGCAATTGTTAAAACAGGTAGGAATTTAATGTAACTTAATCTAGAATAGTACTTAAATTCACAGAGATATATTTTTTATATACTTAAAGCGAAGGCTAAGAAGAGACAATAATGAGTGAGAATTTATATTATGAGCCCCGCTGTAGGCAGGCAAGCCTACCGCGCGCGTTGGGGACCAACCAATACAATCAAAATAAGGTTACTTAGTAAAATCAAACTAACTTGTTATGTTTCTTAGTTGTTTGTTAATCGCATTGAAGGATTTCGTTTTTCGTAGTAGGCTGACAGGCATAATACAGTATGGTCTTTTGATCAAATCAGGGTAAAATCTAAGTATGTATCAAATTGTTAGAGCGGCAGTAACTGGCCTTCCAATTAACTCGGGATCTTGGCCCATCACCCTCATAACTTGATGGCCTGTTTGCATTAGTGACCGTATCCTATTCGGGAACTTACGAGCGATCTCACAGATATGTGTCATATTTCCCGTACATGAACTACATGTTTATGATAGTAAAATGTAGTGATGTTGAAGACATAAAGTGATGGTTATGTTTGTCAAAGTAGTTGTATTAAAATAACAGCTATAAATCTTCACCTTCAGCTATGTATCCTGCAGGAATGTGACCTGACGTTTTCTATAGAATAAGATCGTACCGTAGTAATGTTCAAATTTGTACGTAATCACTTCACGCTTATTCGCCAGAAGATCACGATTTTCAATTTTAACATTTGCGTAAAAATGTAACCCATTCAGTACTATTATATCTTGCAGTACACTTTGATTTTTTAATTCGCAAACAATAAGCGGTGACAACTCAATATTCTGACTTTCTGCTGCATCTTAAAAATATGAAATTTATGGAATCGTTATAATAAGTTCAAAAATAGTAATCAATTAATTAAATCACTAGATCGCCATCTGGTATTCGACAAATAAAACTGTATTATTTGCGTAAACAAAATGCTTAAAACACTGAAACCCTTTTTGCTCACTTATGGACACACGTGCCGTAAAATAAATTTTTTTGTAAACAAACATAAACAGAGCAAAATAACAGAGCGTCACTATCGAGGGGCACTGAAGTGTTTAGTGACATCAGACACTACTCGATATTGTCTGTACAAAACGATCCCCTACTCTGGACAGTGGGCCAAGTTGAGTATTCTATTACATAGGGCAGTAACTCGTATTTAGTCTTTACAAAGTAACATCGATATATTTTTGTAACAATTCCAATTTGCAAGAATATCGTCTATACAACAAAGATACTTGTTCGATAATATATTCTCGATGGTATCGATCATATGTTTAATTTTATCGACAGTGCCTAGATAATTATTTGGCATGCAATGGTGTACGATATAAAAGCCGAAAAAGGTAGACCCAGATAAAGAAGGAGAGACGAGATGGACTCCTTTGACAGGAACTAGAAGGCAGCTGACCAAAATCGTGGAGTGGACTCCTTTGTCAGAAACTGAAAAACCAGGCCCAAAATTGTGGAGAGTGTAAAAGGTGTGACACTGCGCTCATAATAAAGCTAAACTATCGATATCAAAGCTATATTGCACAGCACTAACGCATGGACCATCAAATGAGCCGGAAGGCGGTGATACGCGATAGCACAACACGCCAATACGATTGATGGCCGAGTTTAGATACTCTCACTACATTCAATGGATCGCATTATTTCGGAACACACAATCCACCACTGTTGAAAGGTTTTCACACTGACGAAGCCTTTAAATACATGGTATTATTCAAACTTCTAACAGAATGAATTGAGAAATCAAGAATTTGCGCACGAGCTGAATTAGAACCAGAAACCTTTGGCTAACCGGGCCTACGCTCTTTCCAATCAAGCTAATACCGTGCCGATACCTGCGAGAAATTTTATACGTCACGTGTAATATATACGTCATTGCGATAATATCGCGTGAAGTATCGGCACGGTAGCTCGATTGGAAAGAGCGTTTTTGGCCCGGTTAGCCAAAGGTTACTGTTTTAAATCCAGCTTATGCCCTTGATTTCTTAATTCATCTTGTTAGAATACAAAAGAACACTGAGTGTCAAATATTCTTAAAAACCATTATTTAAACTCCTGAGGAACTGAAAAACATGTACATGCATTTTGAAAAAGATCTACTATACTTAAAATATCGATTGATGGACACTACAGATTTAGTTACTCAAAAGTAACTATTTGCCAGATGACATCTCTTGACTACCTAAATTCACAAGATCTGCTTTCAATTTGGTCATACATTTACGTCAGTGCCATATATCACACCCACAAGTGCGCTTGAGATTATTTAATTCAGTTGCCCTTTCTCATATGGCGCCATAAATAAGGGAACCCATAAGGGAATGGGTAAGGACAGATTATTTTAAAGCTGTCAGCAAATTAATGACAAGTTTTTTTTAATAAATAGCTTTTCCGACTTTTTGATATTTACCTTGGAACATTAGCTTTATATATTTCATATCCTCCCTTAAATAAAATATAATATTTATTATAATATAGGTTCAGCAGATACGCATCAATACGATAAATAGTTGTAGTTTTCAAAGTTTTTTTTTTTACCCAGTGACATTATTATTCAAAATAATTTCATGGAACACAAAAAAACCTAAAAAAAACGGCAAATATAACCATCAAAACACAATCCACCGTCGCCCATAGCTCGATCGGTGTCAGTTTAAGCTGTGACGTCACTCATATCGCTCGCTTCGCTCCGCAGAGGGAATTATTTCCTCCATCGGCACTCGCAAACATAATTCGTACCGGTTGATATTGAACCTCCAGCGGCCCATTTGTAGTTGGAAATGATTGGTGATTTTGGATTTATGTTCTCTAATTTACCATTGACTCTTGACAAGCGAGACGAGTTTTGATGAGGTTACACTTTTTTTACATTTTTTTTTTGTTTACGACTGAATGAGCGTTGACTTTATAAGGCATACAATGTTTATTTCTACCGGTAAATTTGATGCACATACCACAGCTAAGATAAACGCTTGCCGCTTTTTATGAACAAGGAAAATCATACGCAAACTGTTTACCCGGTCATCCTGATATCGAGATAATAAACGTTTGATAAAAGGAATGTACTTAAATTGCTCTTATATTTTGCTCTTTTATATTGTATTTATCTGCCTGTATTTTTAGGGTTCCGTAGCCGAATGGCAAAAAACGAAACCCTTATAGTTTCGTAAAGTCTGTCTGTCCGTCCGTATTTCACATTAAAACTATTAGCATTACACCGTTGAAACTTGGTAGGCAGATGTATCCTGTTAACCGCTTTACGATTCTCTTTAAAAAAAATAAAAAAATACTCAAACCTAAAAGTGGAAGTAAGAATCCCTAATTCAGTTAATGTTGGCCCTCATTGCGCTAGTCCGACTCGCACTTGGCCGGTTTATTGTTTCTGCTATTTATGTAATGTATCTTTTTATTAATCTTGTTTTACAATGTTTGCATACATAGGTAGCGTAAATACTAAATGCCTCTACATTCTGTAAGATTTGCTCATACGAAAACCAATCTGCTAAAGCGTAGGCTATGTTCTTTGAGCTTCGAATCTGTTTCACAGCGTTCGCTTTAACGAATTAGCGATAGCTTCCCTTCGAACCGGCGAAAAGACGAGGCGTAAAATTATTCTAAGCATCGTGCATCATGATTCGTGATTAAAGCGGGAATTTATGGGTTCTGCTTACATGCATACGTTAATCACGGCTTGTGAGTAAGAGGGGGTCAGACGTTTACGTTTCTTGTTAGTAGAGACTAAAAACTTTTTGAACAAGAAAAAGGTACAATGAATCGTTTACACGGCTGCAACGAATCCTTCAAGAGTTTTTTTTAAAGTATCAACAAGTCTCATTGCAGTTACATCACTTTATAGAGCCTTTAGAGTAAGAAAAAAGAAAAAAAGTACTATGTTTGACACATAGTACAAGCTTTGCTTAGTTTGGGACCAGATGGCGCTGTGTGAAATGTCCAAGGATTTATTTATTTATTTATTTATAAGTACAACATGCACGTACAATAAAAAAATGGTTGGTAAAATTAATCATAATACAAATTAATTAATTACTTTGAATCTAAACATCATCATCATCAGCCAAAGGACGTCCACTGCTGAACATAGGCCTCCCCCATGAATTTCCACAGCGACCGGTTGTGAGCGGTCTGCATCCAGTGTGATCCTGCGATCTTTACAAGGTCGTCTGTCCATCTTGTCGGTGGACGTCCTACGCTGCGCCTTTGGTCGAAGGGTCTCCAATCTAAGACTTTTCTGCCCCAACGGCCATCAGTTCTACGCGCTATGTGCCTTGCCCACTGCCACTTGAGCTTACTGATTCGCAGGGCTATGTCCGTTACCTTAGTTATTATACGTATCTCCTCATTTCTGATTCGATCTCGTAGAGAAACACCGAGCATAGCCCTCTCCATGGCTCGTTGTGTGATTTTGAGCTTCTTTATAAACCTAAAGGTGAACTATAATTATATTTTCTGTCTTGTTAATCTAGTACACAATCAGGTTCAGTGTTCGAGCCATTTTAACTTAAAGGGTGTGAACCCTTCATTTTTCTCTAATATAATAACACATTATCTTATCTCATCAGCATTGCTTGGTCCATTGTTATCAAACCTAGAGCGTAGATGATATTGTAAAACCGTATATGTTTCAAGACGCTCTCAGGTGTGACAATAGAAAATACGCCGGGGCGAAAGAGGTGACTGATGCTCATACAACGCTACTCATCATTTTAATAACGTGTATATTTTGTAACGTTCTAATGTACGCTTGCTTTTGTTTAGGTGTTATGTAAACATGTACATGGTAAAAGACGTTGGTTGATACTTGTACCTTGGTCTGGTTAATTTTGACGTTTGTTTACATAGTTTCAATGTAGTACTTACTCGTATGTATCGTAGCGCAGGTATAAAAAATAATCCAGATTGTACTCTGAAATATTTAAATGCTCAGGGATTGATAGGCCGTCGGCGGTCGCGGAAACAAAAGAATGTTGATAAACACATCCGTGAGGGTTTCATAATAATTGTGGGCATAAGTTACGCTATAAATAGGTTTCTTTATTAATAACTGCTTAATATAATAATATAAATAAAATTCTTTATTCAAGTAACCAGGACTTAATTTGTTAGTAAATTAATGTAACTAAATTATTTATCATAGAAAATCCGCATAATATCCATTTATTTTAGAATATTTGTTATATACATCAAAATATACAAATATTCAGTCAATTTCCAGCCACACGTAAAATAACACACATTCTAATTCCTAACATTATCTGGTTAGTTGGTAAACGTGCAATTTAAAACTAAATTGTTCGTAATAACTAATGTATTCTATTATTCATTGTTTTACAGTACAACCTACAAAAGCCTGACTACAAAGTGCTATAATATTCGGCCCATTTCCCCACAAATGGAAAACTCGTCCAATAACATTTAATATGAAAACACTCGTGTTATTTTGATAAATAACACCAATAATTTATTCTTCAATCCAATATAGCATTTCATAAATGACACATTTCTACAGCGGTGGACAAAAGCTTTCAATTTAACTCATTCTGGTTATCAGGGGTGTCAATTTTAAATGTATTTTGCATAATTATGATGTATGGTTATTTATTTAGTATATTTTAAACAGTAGTGCACAAGCACTCGTGTGCATTATGAATGAATGCAAGATGAATAAAATTTAATTATAAAGGCATTTCTGCCACTCATTCAGAATATATTCAATGTGATTTATTAATGTTGCATGACATTTAAAAGTCATTCGCATTCGTCCGTTTCTTGAACCATTTTTGCGTATAGTTTTCTGTTTCATGGGTTGTTGTTGCCATCTCCTCCTTACTAATTTTTAGGCTTCCGTAGCCATATTTCAAAAAAAGAAAACCTCCTCGAAGTTTAAAAACTAAAAAAGTGACAGTAAAATAAATAGCTTGATGTGAATGTTACAAATACGACGTAAATTAGTTTGAACGAGATCGAACTCGTATTTTTAAGATATAGCACATTTTCAGCAAACGCAAATGTAACTTTGTACAAATACTATGAAAAACAATGCTATTTTTGCTGTCAACAAAAGAATTGTAGTATTTTGGCTAAGTGGAAATAAGAAAACACCTAATTCAGTTTACAGTTGGAACGGAACCCCCAGTGCGCGGGTCCGACTCGCACTTGGCCAGATTTTGTTTTTAAAAAGGTAGCCAGAAGGTACTGAAAAATACATAACATTGACTCCTGCAAAGCCAGGACTTGTTGCTTTTCTCAAATAAAACGTAAATCCTTCCATTGATATTTCCACATACGTAAAGAGTCATTTATTAGCACGTTCAATTCCATCACATCGGCACACTGACCTATTTCCACATCAACACATTATTTTCCTACCTTTTTCATATTCGCAAACGCAAATTACCTTTCATAAATCAATTGGCACAAGTCCAGAATGCTATGAACATTATTTATTAGTATTATCTATCCCTCTCTGTTAAAAAATAAAGAAAGTAGATGTCTGAAATAGAGATTAAAAGACATTGATAATGATCCAACTCAATCCGTTCAATTCCGAGGCAGTTCAATTCCCACTCAGTGTAAACGATTATTATCAATATAGTAATATTATAATAATACTACAATGGTATGAATATTAATATTTATATTATAGTAATATTATCAATATAATGCGAAATTGCAATAAGAATTGCTAATTTGACAGTAAAGCAGAGCTGTTTATCTGTCAAAACTGAATCGCAATACGTACCCTGTTCTTACTATCAACAGTATCAAAAGTAATTAACAAAAAAATAGTTGAATAAACTTCAATTGTCATATATTGGTTTATTACACTATTGCCGGCTACTTCCAGCCTTATTTTCGAGGGTATCAACAGAGTTTCTTTAATTTGTCATCTGTAAAATATTGTTGTCGTTTATTTCAAAGTTGAAATCGAAAATCTATCATTTATTTAATATTGCCAACCCTACTACATGCGGCCTGTTCTGTTACATCAGCCAACAAAGATTGGAAAATAAAAGCAATAGTTTTCAGGGTTTTATGAACACAACGGCTCTGAAATATGCAGGTGCATTGAATCACCAACGTGTTCACTGAGTAGGCTATGCAAAAATAGTTCACTGCAAGCTTTCCTGAATGTAAGTAGGTGCTTACATGTAGGTATGTAGCTGTATACTGTGTGAAGTGTAAGTACTAAAATAGAAACCATGTATCATGCTAAGCCGAACTTTTTGTGCTTGAAAGATAACTAGTTCCGTCCATGTTTTAGACAGCAAAACCTATAATTGCATTGTCTAACTAAAATAATAGATACCTACTTCGTTTTCACCACCACTATATTTGGTGGCCTGGTGTTGAGTAGCAGCAACATCAGTTCTGGCAGAAGGCAGATGATATAGTATATCAGGAAAGTCTGTTAACTGGATTTTAAAAGGCGGGGAACCCCTGGTTCCTTAATTGCTGGTTGGAAGGCAAAAGGAAAACCGCAACGCTCTCTTCTCTAATTTGTAGTTTTGACGGAAAAATTTTCACCGAAAAGAGCCTAGTTCTTGAATTTGATGATCATGACTTCGTTTCTAGACTTTTTGAGCTACCATTAAGTTCTCATCATGGCTTACAGACAGACCAATACTTACTTATTGAATCTCGTAATCGTGTTTTCTCATCCGACAATAAAGTCAATTCAAATTCAGAATCCTACCCAAGCTGCAAACCATTTTTCCTGATCAAACTATCATCTCAATGACGACGTTAACGACATGTGTGTGGGGTTGAAAAACGCCGTGAAATCGGGACAAACAAACACATTCCGGTATATGAATCGTAAACTCTAATCGGGGGGCAGTTAAGTCTTGCTGACGCGTTTCGTGTCGTACTTGCTATATGAATTGGACCTGACTGCGTTTCTCAACATTATAGCCCCATATACTACAGTTAGCCTCTTCTAGACAAATACCAAAAAATGGCTTTTATTGCCATACGGCTCCTTCTGTAAAGTTATAACAGTCAAAGGCCTAATGGGTATGCTTAGGACAAAATCCCAATAAGATAGTGCTTTATAAACAATAAACATTAACTTTTAAACAAAGAAATGCTTTATTTATGAAACTTGGTTTCGAGCATCATTTTCACACCTCAATTATGTTATTTGAAGGAACGAATTATTGATTAGAAACATCACAAACACGCACATACATACAAATACTCATAAATTAAAAGGCATGAAATTTTGTGTAAAAGATAAAATTTGGAAAATATTACAAAATAAATCAACAAAAAGCAATACAAACAAAGTAAAAGACAAGATTTTTGATAAATTTTCCAGCCAAGCAGCATAATATTTCGAGCGTATGTCGTGGTAGGTTAGATTTTAAATTGACATACTCGTATCTAGGTTTTATCTATACTAATATTATAAAGCTGAAGAGTTTGTTTGTTTGTTTGAACGCGCTAATCTCCGAAACTACTGGTTTGAATTGAATAATTCTTTTTGTGTTGGATAGTCCGGTTATCAAGGAAGGCTATAGGCTATATAACATCACGCTACGACCAATAGGAGCAAAGATATAGTGGTAAATGTGTAAAAAACGGGAGAAAGAAGTCACTTTTCGCGTCGCGAAGTCGCGGGCAAAAGCTAGTCATTTATAGTTTGAGAACCATCAAGCCTCACCATAACCCCGCAGCGGAGTCGTCAACCAATCCGATGGTTTTATGACATGTGTGCCTCGTAAACTACTCTAAACGGTTCCGTCGGTTTATTTCCATAGTGTCACGTAGAGTACACTCGCTGACACAAGTGCTAGCTTTAATTTTATTATATTGTGAAGAATTCGAACATGTCATGTGCTTTGTCTTACATACATAGGTACGATTAGTAATTTGACGTGTTCTAATCTAATACGGCCAAAGACGTTTACAGAAGGTGCATTTTTATTACTTAAATACACCAATACACCAGTACCCTTATCACAAAGAACTATCGAATACGAAAGCGTATCAAGAAATTTCAATTCTAATGGAAATTGGGCTAGCGCCCCTAGCGGTGCGCTAAGAAATCACTTTTTTAGTATGGATTTTGACATTTCTCGATAAGTTTACGCATTCGATTTTTCGTGCTGAGGGTACAGATTTTAAAACATTGAGATCTTTCTTACATCTTTACATACAGGTTATGATTTGTGGTATTCCTTTTTTTTAAATGGGCATGCTCTTGACTTTAGAGTAGACTGAATGTGTACCTATTCTAAACGTTGACTTTTAGATCTAGAGCTGATCGATTGTCTCGAAAATAATTAATCAGATGGCTTGAACGTTTTGTGATGTAGCATACCTCTTGGAACTAGGGCACAATGTGGCGTTTAAGACACATGTCAGATTGTATGCCTGCGCAATCTACGACACGTCGAACTGGCTTAGCATCGGTCTAGTTTTCAACTGTATCGGAAATACATTATGTGTGTTGTTCCGTAGTAGAGCTATATAGAATCAATATTTACCGGTCATGCACTACTTCAGTGGATTGTGTCAGAAATATCATAGAAATAACATAATCCTTATCATGATCCACTGATAACGATATTTCCCAAATCTGATTTAGAATCTTAAACTGTCTATCGGAGAAAGATACGCTCAGACCTCGTGCGTGCCAAAGGAGATTCAATAACCCACCTTTACTACCGTTCCAATTCTAAGTAAAAACCTCAACAGGACCAGACTTTCGTGTATGGGTCTGTGAGTACCGAGCTGCAAAATGGCGTGGGGTTACTGGTCTGCGTCTTCGGTGCTGCCCGACCGCGGGCGGAGTCCCCGGCGAGCTGGCACTTCAGCTGTCCACGTCCACCCAAACCCCCCAACTGCCAGAGAAGTGATGGAGAGTCACGACGAGTCCATAATCCATACAGCATCGACGTCAAGAGACAGCCGTGACCACTCCGCGTCCCCCCACTCCTCGTCCAACGGAGGCCACTCCCATCACCACGAAGTGCGTCACGCTGTGCCCGCGAGTGCTCTATTCGGTGAAAGTTACGGGGAACTGTCTAGAAGACCTTCTCTGGACTTGGGTTCCGTGCGTAGTGCGTTGGCGTCGTGTTCTGGTGGTGGCACGCTGAGTGCGGGCTCGACGTTGACTCGTGGGGGCGGGCTGGCGGACTACCTGCCGCCGGTGCCATGCCCGCACCATCATCGCGTGTACGTGGACCATCACAAGCACTATGAGCAGCCGATACAGCACGCGCACCACTCACGCGCATCCAGCGCGCACCACACTGATACGGAGGATGATCTGGAGCCAGCTTATGCCACAGGTATGTCGCTGCTTCATAGCTTTTACCTCCCCACATGTAGTTATGGCAGCTTTTGCTACAGGTACATATGACTTTTCCGTTTCTTAGAATACTGCCTATGTATCCACCGGCAGCTTCATCGGCGAAGCGTCAAAGCGGGATATATTGAATAACTCTATTACATTTCTATAAGGCCCAGTTGCGCATGATGGGGTAAACCAGGATAACGCAAATCCTGGATTAAATCTTATTTCTGTCTCTAGCAACGTCAAATAAACTGACAGAGAGAGAATGATGATTTAATCCAGGATAAGCGTAATCCTGGGTTAAATCATTATGCGCAAGTGGGCCGAGGAGAAGTCTGCAGAAGAATCAGCGTAGGAGTCATATGTTTACGTTCATGTCAATTTATCTGTAGCAGATCAACACGAAAGTCAAACATTAATACAAAATTCTACGATGAATGCAAACGAGCTTTGAAGTAATAAGAAACTTCATTAATGTTTAAGATATCTTGTCATTCATCTCAATGCGAGTTTAATTCGGCTGAATCGCAAAGTAAAATGTCAAACTAATAACTTGGGTCTGTACTAAGAGTCGCCAAGAACTCGAAAGTAGGTCGAACCAACAACACATTAACGAAATAAAACGGGCAACTTTAGTAATTAATGTAACACAATACTCCGGGAGTTAATGACTAATTTTGACGGAGATCCAGTTTGGTATCGACACAGCAGACATTGAACAGCCATGTTTATCAAGTAAAAACTACCATCACCTTCTGTCTTCTGTTCTGTTTCTGAACCACCATCACCTTCTGTATGTTTCTTACAGCTTTCTCCCGAGTTAGCTCTCTGTCGATCTTGACTTAGTAAAATCTAGAGTAAGATATATTTTTTCTATCTCTGACAACAAACAACAGAGTACAGCAACAGTAATATAATTTTACTCAGAATTAAGCTAACCCAGGCTAAGTCGCGTGCTACTCGTACGTAGCATACCATGAACGTGCTCAGGAACGTGACAGGCAAAAATATATATATTTGTATTGAAAACTAGACCGTTCCGTCACCGACCAACACCGTCGCATGTCAGCCAGCACTGGCAAAACACTCTCAATATTATGAGGCAGAACGCTGTAAATCACTGGGCATAGTATGGCGTATCGCGTTGATTTTCATATCTCATACGCTCCCAGCATAGTCATGGTATGGTACAGTATAGATACAAAATAAGCAAGTCTACTGAATATCCCTAATCTATGGTCGTCAAGTAAAACCACGGTACATTAGGTGCTAAATGAAAAGACCCCTTCGAACTAACAAGTAGGCCAGGAAGGCGAATATACCAAGTTTGTGACGTCATGACTGCATGAAGCTATTCGCATAGCATGCGTTCGACGATATTAACTTAAGAGGCTAGGAACTAGTGTCCCTATTAGAAATGCTATGTTAAAGTAAATAAATAGAGCGAAGGTAGTATGCGCTAGAAAGGTAGAAGTTATCTCACCGAATCAATGATAGTCAAGGAATAGAGAGTGCACTTTTGTATTGCGTACACATCTGGACACTATATCTCCTTCGTACCAGGCGTGTCTCTAATGAGAGGGCCGCCATTGCCGTAAAGCAGTAGGAGAATATTCATGGTAGTAAAAGTTCTTTGTAAGTGTCGTTGCAGACTATGCAAGTTTAGCTTTGCTTACAACTCTATGTCCTTCATCATGCATGTCATTCTGCATGTCACTGGTAGGGATTTGGCTAGGCCACATCCAGACAAAGGCCCAGGCCAGGCACAGAGGATGAAAGGCCCTTATTAATAAAATTCCCCAAAAACCATAACCTAATCGTTTAAGAAACCTTAACATTGTTAAACAATACCCTTCAATAAACAACATAATAACTGTTGATATCATTAAGGCATTGTACATCCGACCCAGATACGACATTCAGCGCCCTTTCATACCTGATGGGCTGTGACGTCACTCAGCTTCGTTTTAACTGCTCTTGCCACTCTGAACGACTATTCAGCTCTGTGCTAAACTGGTGAAGGTGTTGTTATTTTTAACCCCCGTTTCAAAAAAGAGAGGCGTTATAAGTTTACGAGTCTGTCTGTGTATCTGTGTGTGTGTGTGTCCGTAGCTCCCAAATGAATGAATTTCGATTAGTTTTTTGTGTCATTGAAAATTTTCTCCCGAGTGTTCTTTGCCATGCGTTACGAAAATCTGTTCAGATGTTTTTATTTTATTTAGTAGCGGTGATTGTTTAACTCATTAAAAAAAGCTTACTTACAGCCTGTTTCACAACTTCTAAGTAAGTTGCGTTATCAGCCAAATACTTCACATAAAATGACGTGCCATATTTGAATTACTCTGTGGTTAAGTGCTTATTTGTAAAACATTATCGACTGAATATATAAGTGTCTTCAAGTAATAAATTCTCCCCCAACATAAGCTTTTTCATCTTGAATCCCCCCATAATTTACCACCAGAGTGTGATTAAGGTCAAGCGCACTGACTCATACAAAAGCACTTTTCTTTAACAAACTGCAACCTACATTCCTTAAGGCTGCTGTCACCTACCTTCTAACAAAGTTCAAGTGCAGTTTTCTTCCCAAAAATGACTTAACTGACAACTTTTTTTGACTGATTTGTGTAGAAATAAGCTATCTACATAAGATGTAAGCTCTGAATTTTTGATTCAATCTTTAAAATGCCTGTAATTTGCAATCATAGAAGCCAAATTGACGGTTTTTCTGGTGCACTTTTCTAGATCAGTTGTTGACATCAGCTATCGAAATAACATAAACTTGAAGGGAATTACGTTCGTCTACAAGGTGTAGACTCTGTTTTTTTTATTTATTGCTCTGGTTATTCCAAATGAAGACAAAATTGAAACCATGTTTTGGCATAAAATACGCATCTAAAGGCAGGCGATCATCTCTGAGATACATTGCACTTATTGTGTGTTATTTGATAAAACAATGTTATAGAGGTTCCTATCTTTGACTTAGCATCTAAATTCTTGATTTTATCTTGTGCACTATATTCAAAATATCTTACTAAAGTAACCTATAAATTTGAGATTTGGAGCTGTCACGAACATTCATCTTCGATCGAGATTTGACAGACAGCGCCGAGCGCTCGGAGGGGAAGGGTGTGTCGCTCGTTGTCTTCGCTGCTACTCTTTTATTTCGTGTATGATACTAATTCCAAATTTGAAAATATCACGCTTTGCACAATTTTTATACGGCGACCAATTCGCTTTGAGGCTTTATGCAACAGGCATAAAGCCATAGCATTTGGATCGTCGATGGTCTCTAATTATAACAAAAAAGTATTCGTTCTTTTGTATCGATTAGCAGTTGTATTTAAATGATTAATCAATGTTATGTAAACTTGCATAGAAAGAAATCCTTATTAATACTATAAACAAGAAAGATTTATATGTATGGCGACTATTTCAAGAGGTTCATGAGTTATAACGAAGATCTTTTATCATATACAATTTGTATTTTCGAAACTTGATCAAACAAAATGTGCAGATACTAGGACCAAAATTATCGACAAAAAAATAATAATAATAAATTTTCTCCAAAATAAAATTGTGGTATATGATGAGCAAACTGTTTCTATCACCAAACAGTTAAATGTCAATTTTAGACAAATACTGAATTAATAAGGCCAAGAATAGGCAATAGTATCAATTCTATTGCATATGTATGGGGTTGCAAATAATAACCTTATTTATATAAAATAAAGTAATATCAGTAACACTACTTTATAGTTCAACAACGGTAGACCGATTTTCATGATATTTACTTTGTTGAATTGGTATTTACCTCTTACCCCTTAAGTTATTATAAAACAGGGCTGGGGCGCGCCGAGGCTGGATATGAAGCAAAGTTTTCTGTGGTCGAAGTTTTTTTTTTCACTAAAAAGTCTAAAACTCTTCAAAGGACTCCAATTTAGGCAAACCATTTCTTTTTGAAGTCAGTGCCATCGCATGGGCTCTCTCAAGTTCCATCTTAAGCGACATCTATCTGGGCATCGACTCCAAAAAGAAATGGTTTGCCTAAAATGGAGTCCTTTCAAGAGTTTATTTCAGACTTTTTAATGTGTTTTGTTTTTGAAGTCGGTTTTATTGAAATAGTATGGTGGTGAAATGACCATTAACCCAACAAAATTGAAGACAAATAAGGGCTTTTGTTTTAAGTATTTGACTTTGAGTAGTAAACAAGTAAGTTTATAAATTTTCTTACATCATTCGTGCTTTGGATTTTGAATAAGAATAAACGGACGACAAAAAGTAAAAGGTCAGTTTTTCTTAATATAGACCGTATGTAGATGTTATTTAGTTCCACAACCTTTGATACGCACTTGTACGTACATACCATTGGCCATTGGCGTCAATTCCATACTGTGTGGGACTTGTTCATGGCATTAATTCCATACGCTAGTAACAGTGTTTCAATGGTTTAAACCTAAATAAATAAGGCAATATTTTGCTTATTTAACATAACTTTTCTTTCTACCACAATCTACAACCACAACCTAACTATAAACTTGTATAGTAAAACGCTTGTTTAAATAGAAGCGTTCCATGTGATGTGTATGTAGTTAATATGAACCTGTATTCAAATTGTACGCAAATGCCATGAAGTTCCATGGTTCTATTCAAGTCCATATTCATATAATATTTCATTATTGAAAAATGTATATGGACAAAATGATATAATACCGGTGTAAACCAAATAATTAAATAAAAATTATCTTGTTTATCATCTGTTATACATGAAATACTTGAAATCTTGATCGAAATTTTCTTAACTACATTTTCTGAATGTTAGCTATAATAACTTGTGACATATTTCATATATCAAAATACAAATCATATCAAAGAACAGCGTTACACTAAAAAGCATTTATGTGTAAATAAATCCTCATAGCATCCAGCTGGTATGACACGTGGTAGATCAAGCGCAGAACCAATGGCATCATCCACCAATAACCCTTAGTCCCCGTTTCTCGTGGAGTTTACATTCGTAAAAAAATACCTACTCTGAGAAGTCACGATTTGGGTGAAGACATAAAGAGGCAGATAACCGGTACCAACCTGTACCGACTGACTAGTGATGTGCCAAGTCATCTATTTTTAATCTCGAAATATTTAAGAAATTCGTTACAACAATCCAAATAAGGACCGACTGACACTAGAAAATTGTTTTAACTCGTCAAGTATGTGTGAACGAGACAATAGAAATTCCATTATTATGCGACTCCCGGCAGTCGTTTGATACCTGACTGATTAAAACAAGATTCAAATCAAGACTTGAGTCGGAAAAGTCTCTATAAAGCATTTCAATTCCATGAAATAGCCAACACGGCACAACACTGGTTAGTCGTTGCAGGTCAGTGCGTGTTACCCGCCTCTATATGTCTTCACCCTTTGGATGCATTTCGTTTTTTCTATGCTGTAAGTTTTTTACGTTATTATAACTGTACGTTTGTGTTTAAATCTGAGAATTTAGTTATATACTTATCAAAAGGAAAATGTTCGCGAACGGAATTGACGCGAGCCCTGATTCCGAACTGTATTCACTGTATTCGTAATAGGTATTTCAAATACAAAAAAACTGGTATAACATTAATTTATCACATCGACTTTTTAAGACCATCATTTTCTGTGTTCATAATACGCATAGCCTACTACCTAGAGATAAAGTATCAAAATTGTTTAATTACAGTTAACATTTTTTTGTGTCCCGGACATATAAAATCGCACACACACATTGATAGATTTGGTAAAATCTGAGAATCTCCAAACTGTCATATGGCTCTTAATGTAAATGCAAAAGTGTTACTTTGCATTCAGAGACTGAACGAATGAATGAATGAACGAACGGCGCGGAATGTAATTATGCGTTTCATTCATTCACCTGATGCAACAACGCTACGACCCAGATATAGGGCGCTTTAACTGCCCGAATTATAGCTTGTTCGTCTGCAAATGGGGATTGGAGTCTTTTGACTCATTTATACAGGGTGTCCCTAACTTGGGCATGCAAATTGTAGGTTTGGCTCTTTTGATTCGTCTACTTGTTCAATTAATTATCGGTGTCTGTCTTTGAAACGTCATGACTGAACTTTGTATCGAGTGGATAGATAGATAGATAGATAACTCTTTATTGCACACAAAATTAGTGAATTTACAAATTTGTTTAAAGGAAATGTACAATAATAATAATAGGTTAATAGGTTTTATTAATCATAGATCACACAATTCTGAAGTCAGATTCTTTCGTTTTAACTAAAATACTCAAAATATGATGAATTAACGATTTTGACATCACCTGAATATGCAGTACGAAAGAATAGTTTCTAAGGACAGCAGCTATCCTTAAAAAAAAGTAGTACAAACGCTAGATTTAGGCTAAAATCTTTCAATCTAAGCTAAGATGCTACAATGTACCAAAACAACCTACGAGTGTACGTTACTTTTTGTTTTAATACACCCGGTATACCACTTACTGCGTATGGCCAAATTTGGTCTAATTCGATTTTTATATCCTGTCTGATGCCGGCTATTTATTACAATATCGGTCGTTTATTATAAATCGTAAGTTTTCGTGACGTTGACGTGGGTCTGCCGATATTCGCACAAATGGCCGTATCTACGCAATCTAGTTGTAATAGGCGTTGAGTGCTATCAAAAGTCGCTCCCGAATGGATCAGGAAGTTATACGGTGAAGATAGGTGTGAACAAGTGTAAAGGCCGTTTTCCACGGCAGTCCAGTTCAGCAGGGTCAGTGCATTACTAGATCCCGCAGAAATATTTGCTGGGGTCACATGTCATGCCTTTGCTGTGGTCACATGACGTACCTGCACGTCAATTGAGTCCTGTCAACAGTCTATCTCGTTTGCACTTTTACCGATAATGCCGCGCGCTGTATATTCCTATCTCTCACAGCGTTGCCATGGTAACTTTGTTTGTGCATACTGTCATTTTAGTACTGCAACTAGTCCAGAGCGGTAATTGTGTAAAGTAATCGTATCCATTCGACAGTTCGAAACGTACGGTATGATCTGTCAAACCCGTTGTTCGTTGCCGTTTGAAAGACGTATACATATCGTACGTTTAGAACTGTCAAATGAAATGGTTGCTTTACAATTCCATAGCAATTTAATGGCAAAACTAGCTGGTATGTCCGTGTAAATATTAGCATTAAAACGCGTATGCTACTAAACTGCATCCTGCAGAAAACAGAACATGAAACATACGGGATGTCTCAATTACATAAAAACTCAGAATGGATAACCGATCTGACAGTTTATTGAATCTTGCTCTTTCAAAAGCTAAAATAACTTCCGTTTGGCAAAAACATAACTGAAATCACCAAGCACCTTGTTTAATGAAAGGGTAATACCCAGTCGCCATTAATATAAATCCAAGAAAATTAATTAGATGTAACCACAAACGTCAGTGGAGTGGTCAAGCGCGTAGCGTGCGCTGTATCTTTATGGGTTTGATTTGCATAAACAGTTATTATGGCTTGTAACGCACATAGTTCATGCGCCGGGTCGACTTGACCCTATGGGATTTTCCGGGGTGTGAAGCCAAGACGTTGGACGTTATATCACGATGGAATAGAACAGAGTAATATTTACTTGGCTGTTTTATTTGCAACAAGAATCCAATAAAAATATTCGTGTAAATTGAAGCATATTTTATTGGAAGTGCCACAGAAAAAGAGCTAAGAACATATATTTAAAATTAAAAAGATATTAAATTTTACTTAGGAGTATGCAATGAAAAACAGTATTCTGATTATAATAAAACTATTTAAAAATTATAAGTTTCGGTAAATAGGGTCATAAATCATCGATGGTGCCAATCCCGTCAGGAGTGCCGCAGGGCTCTCTGCTTGGACCTCTCCTGTTTATCATCTTCATCAACGATATTTCAGCATGTTTCGTTCATTCTAAAATCCTTCTTTATGCAGATGACATGAAAATTCTTTACCCCATCAACCAAATAGAAGATGCATCTAACTTACAAGAAGACTTAAACAGATTTCAGGATTATTGTATGAAGAACATGTTGGATCTTAATGTATCTAAATGCCAGGTTTGTTCTTTTACCAGAAAATTAGTTCCAATACTTTTTAACTACCTCTTAAAAGACACTACAATCACAAGAGTGACAAGCATAAGAGATCTAGGGATTACCTTCGACAGTAAGCTGTTATTCGATGAACATATTGACTCGATAATCAAAAAGGCATCCAAGGCACTAGGCTTTGTCCTGCGGCTTTCTGCTGAGTTTCGTAATGTTAAAACTTTTAAAATTCTTTATTGTGCATTCGTACGCAGTCATCTCGAGTATGCATCACAAGTCTGGAACCCTAACTATAACATTTATATTTCGAGATTAGAAAGTATACAAAAACGGTTTATGAGATTCATCCAATATAGAACAGGCAAATACGACACAGACTACTTGTCTCGATGCAGGAGACATCATATTCTCCCTTTATACAAACGCAGAGAGATAGCAGATTTGTCCTACATTCACAAGATTGCTAGCGGTATGATTGAATGTCCTGAGCTGTTAAGCAAGCTGTGTATTTGCACGCCAAGGAAACCTTTAAGGAGTCCCAACCTTTTGTACGTTCCTATAGTTAACACTAATTACCGGCGGAACTCGTATTTACTTAGAGCAGCTAATTTATTTAACGAATTTCAATACAATTACGACTTCGATCTATTCTGTACTAGTGTAAGTCAGGTTAAGAAACGCATGTATAACGAATTTTTCGATTAGTGTACTTACCCATGCTTTATTGTATAGTAACTAGTAAGCAATATTTTATAATTTTTAATTTGTTTATTTAAGATCACTTTACTGTCATACTTTAAATCTATCAGTGGAGACATGTAAATGGCCTTCGTTTTAATTATGATTTAATTCAATCTATTTCTAGCTGTAAGTCTTCCGAAAAATGTAAAATAAAAATAAATAAAATAAAATAAATCAATCATTTCTGTAATTGTACAGAAACTAACACATTTTCATTACTTAAACACTTCTAAACCGCAGTTATCAGGAATATCAAGATTTTATCGAAACCAGATGCAATGAATATAACAAACCGAAGAGTAATTACTATTTCCGTGAATAAATGCTCCCAGACATCTTTCCCTGCAATTTAAACTTTGCGTCCTTGTGTTAAAGTCGAAAATAGCTTGGTGGTCCCATCCGTTAATTTCGGTCTTATACTCCAAGAGCCAGCGTGCATTTTTGTGTGTTTTTCCGACTTGTTGCTGAAGTAATCGATGGATATCAGTCCCGACGTTGCTGACACTCAAAAATATTGGAACGGATTGTTTTCAGTGATGCCCGCAGGTGGGATTGCATCTTGGCCGTTTCCCGATAATTGCGTTCCGTGTCACCAAACCGCGATTTCGGAGCGTTTTAATGAGGAAAAAAGAGGTGTTTATTTTTCTTGGTTTTCTTCATCTAACTTTTCAGCGATAGAAAGATTCTACCGTTGCTTTGTTGTATTTGTGTCTCTTTGTCGTTGTACAAAACTAGGTACAAAGACCACAAACGTCTAAAAAATTCTGATTGTTTTTATATAGTTGAAATACAATTTATACTAAGATGTGAAATAGTTATTCTAGTTTGATGGAAATTATAATTATGTCTTTAAAACTTGTACTCGTTATGTGTCGATGTCTCTGCCGCCTAACCACTTACTCGCTTGCACACACGATACAAAATGGGCTCTACATCAAATTAAATCGACGCGAGGTGCAAGCGGTTTTGGCTCTTAAGTGTTTAGGCGGCGGTGACCTCGACAATTTACTGTATTTTGTTGGGCCGAATCTATATTGTCGTAAAGCAATTTTATTTTATTTTATTTTTATTTTATTAGGAAAACAATACAGGTAACATTCAAAACAATAACAAAAAAAGCGAGTAACTAAGCTAACTAGAATGATACCCTAAAATAGTTTCAACATGTTTACAGCTCGGTCTGGACTGAGGTCTTAGTTTTAATTTTTTCTTGTTTGAGACAAAGTAGGTTCTGCTCTGACATCAACGTGCCCACTGGTGGTACCCCACTCGACTGTGCACCGTCTACTCAGGTAGACAAGTTTAGTATTCCGAGTGTGCTGTGTCGTTCGTTAACTGCCCGCCCTTGGGTAGGGCTGTCACCCTTGAGTTTCTTGTAAATAGGCACCAAAATTTAAGTTCTTTTTGCCAGTTTATACTTTTACGGTAATGTAAAGATAACCTGTGTTTAAAAATGTGGTCCTCAATTTTGTATCTCGTGTATTTTAAACGTGTATTTCTTCAAATATTGACTAGTTCAATACTCCTTCTCCTCCTCCTCTTCATACTTGTTCATACAAGTGGCCTAACAGCTAAAGGCCTAGCAGGAAAAGCAAGAACTTTCCCTTATTATAAAATAATATATAAAGAAGCTGAGAAGGAGGACGGAATGAGGACTACTCGGATGTCTCACACACTATAATATTGTATTTGAGAGTGAAGAGCCGTTTATTCAGCTTTGCTAAAGCTCCCTCCGATAAGAAACTATTTTATTGTTTTTTTATTTTTTTTTTATTTTTTATAGTGTCTAGGCAGACATTTGGCCCGAATCTCACCTGATGGTAAGCGATGATGTGGCCTAGGATGGATCATGCCTGACTAGTAATAGCCTATTCACTCTTTTCTTGAATTCGCCCAAATTATAATGTCTAGGAAACACTTCAGCCGGCAGCGAATTCCACTCCCTAGCTGTACGCATGAGAAATGTAGATCGAAACCTATCAGTGCGCATTGCTGGAATGTCTACGATGTAAGGGTGGAAACTGCGCCCGCGTCTAGTGTTCCGCTGGTGAAAGGGGGCTGGTGGAATCAGGTCATGCAGTTCTCTCGCACACTCTCCGAAATGCAGCCTATAGAAGACTGAAAGACACGCCACTTTACGTCTGTGTTCTAGGCTTAGTAGCCTACGTTCAAAAAGCTCAGTGTCTCCAATTATCCTTTTTGCCCGGTTTTCAATCGAGTCCAAGGCAGCCAGCTGATATTTAGCAGAACCATCCCAAAGGTGGCAACAATACTCCATACACGACCGGACCTGAGCTTGGTAGAGTTGGAGAAGCTGCTCCGGGGTGAAGTATCGCCTAACCTTAGATAGGATGCCTAGCTTTTTAGCTGCGGTTTGGGCCACAGACTCGATGTACCGGCCGAAATTTAGGTTGGATGACAGCTGTATGCCTAGGAGTTGTAAGCTGTCCGTCACAGAGATAGGCACATTTCGGAAAGTAGGACCAATATCGAAAATACTGCGCTTTGTGGAAAATAAACACGCCTGTGTTATGGTGGCGTTGAACGTCACCAGATTGGCATCACCCCAATCGGAGATAGCCTTGAGGACGCCGTCCAAGCGTTCCACCATGGACTCTCGACAAGACCGGATCTCATCCCTGGTGGCTCCCGCCCTGGAAAAGTATCTATCGACAACTGTGCTATCATCTGCATACCCAACTATACCGGGCACAAGCAGGTCATTGATATGCAACAGGAAGAGGGTTGCCGACAGAACTGACCCTTGAGGAACTCCGGCATCGATAGCCTGAACATCCGACGAGTATCCTTCCAGGACTACTCGTTTCGATCGCTCACTCAAGAAGTCAGATATCCACTTGCAGAAACCAGCAGGAATACCAAAGGAGGGAAGCTTGCTAACCAGACTTGCGTGCCAAACCCTATCAAAAGCCTTGGAGATATCAAGAGACACGGCGACAGCCTCGCCGTGCTTTTCTATGGCCTCACTCCAGTAGTGTGTGGCATACACAAGAAGGTCCCCAGTCGACCGATCACGGCGGAACCCGTACTGGCGGTCACTGAGGAGATCGTTACCTTCAAGGTGTGCCAAGAGCTTATTATTCAGTGCACGTTCCATGACTTTGCATAGTACGGAGGTGACTGAGATGGGGCGATAGTTTGCAGGGTCAGCACGACTACCCTTCTTGGGCACTGGTTGCACCTTTGCGAGCTTCCACGACTTAGGCACTTTGCCGGTCTTCAGTGAGAGTCGGTACAGGCGAGTTAGATGCGGAGACAACTCAGGCGCACAGTTACGCAGGACAATAGCTGGAATTTCGTCGGGTCCGCTTGCTTTGAAAATATCCAGATTCTGCAGGATTTGAAGGATCTCTTTCTGGTGGATTCGCATTTCAGGCATTAAGTGGTCTGATTGCGGTGGGGAGATAGGTGGAACTTTTCCTGCAGTATCCAGGCACGAGTTAGCCGCGAACATCGATGCGAATAAGTTCGCCTTTTCCTCAGCGGCATGGGCAAGCGTACCGTCAGGTTTCAGCATGGGTGGTAGGGATGCACGAGCAAAGTTACATTCGACCGCTTTTGCCAAGGACCAAAACGCCTTGCTCCCAGCAGGATATGAGGCAAGTTTTGATCCAATCCGGCTAATATGGTTGAATCGAGCCCTGCGTAACGTTCTCTTGCATAATTTGGCGGCATGGTTGTAGGCTCTCTTTAGTTTTTGAGTGTCCGGTGACTTGTGAGTTCGAGCCTCAGCCCAGGCAGAATAGGCTGACTGTTTGTGAGCTTCTGCTCGGGAGCAATCAGCATCGTACCATGGGCGAGCTTTGCTGTTCAATGCAACGTCAGAAAACGGAATATAATACTCCATTCCCTGACGTATGACTGCGGATACAGCTTCAGCACATTGTGATGGGTCACCTGAACTAAAACACACCTGCCGCCAGGGATAGGATGCAAAAAAGTGGCGCATCTCGTCCCAGTCTGCTGACCTGTATCGCCACACCCGCTTTGGAGCGCAGGCTTTCAGGTCGGGTGGGGAGTATACGGATACAGATTTCACCAGACAGTGGTCAGAGGTACCCAGTGGCGCAGTTACCGACACTGAATATCTGTCCGGATCAGTTGTCAGCAGAAGGTCCAGGCAGTTAGCAGTATGGGAGTCGATGTCGGGTACCCTCGTAGCACAGTCAACCAGCTGGGTTAGATCCAGCGTTATTGCTAGTTTGAGAGCTTCTCTTCCAGCATGATCGGTCACCTGGAATGGGAACAGCCACTCCTTATGGTGAGCATTAAAGTCCCCCAGGATAACTAGCTGTGCTGAAGGGTAACTCTCCCGCGCTTTATCTGCTGACTGGCAGAGATGATCACAGAGATAAGTTGTCTCCGCATCTCCACTGTGCGAACGGTACACACATGCATAAACGATTTGATCAAAACCTGTGTCGACCAAGAGCCACAAAACGGATGATCTGGTCGATTCAAGATTTTTGAGACGCTTAATACAAATGTCGTCACGGACGTACACACAGACTCCAGCATTAAGCGTAAACTTGTGCTCCAGAGTGTACCCTGGGTAGCTGAGGTACGACGTGTCAGCTGGACATTTGATTTTCGTCTCAGTGAGGATCAGCAGCTGTGGCTTTTCGGTTTCCAGATGATGATGAACCGGGTTGAGATTAGAGTGCAAGCCTCGAATATTCGTAAGGTGCACTTTAAGTGGGAGGACGTGCAGCCGCTGTAAAACTTTTTTCCTTTTTTGCCTTGTCATATTATTATTATTTTTGAGCGAATAGGCACGGGGAATGGCAGTTGAGTGAGGTGCCGTTCTCTTCACCCTCTTGCCGCTAAGTCACCGCCGCACATAAAGGAGCCTGACGCGGAGACCGCGGGGACGCCCGAACCCCCCCACAATGGCCACCTGGTCCTCCCATCCGGTCGCCAACCGGCAAGGTAGAGCATTGTGGGATTTTTCGTCAGGTGGCGGGGCAGCCTTTTACAGTTGGCTAAACTGCTACTTGGGCCCCCTACTTCCTACGGTCGGCCAGCGGCGGCACCGTGCTTCGGATCCCGCTGCTCTCCGAAGCCAGGCACCCGGCGCGGCAGTGTCCAGCAGCAGAAGCCGGTTACTAGGAGTACACTACTACTCAGACCCATTCCCCGAATGGCTACTTCAGGCATCGCGGAGGAACACGGCATATGCCATTTAGCGCCACGTCTCTGCCTGAAGGGTGGTGACCAGCCCCAGCCTGCTTATGCAAGCCTACCACCGGATTGTATACTGTCCATTTAGCACTACCCAGGGGTCACGTGTAGGGTATCGTGAGTCATGAAGCCTAAGACTTCGCCTACGGACGCGGACAGCATTGACCCCCCATTTTTGCAATAAAATCCGTAAGTATTTATCTGTCAAACGCTTGATCACTGTTGAAACAGAAAGAATAACGTAAAACGTTGTTCGTAAGGTGCTACACAAGTTTTTTTAAGCCAAACTGAATTTATAACAAAAGATAAATAAGAGATTTTAAACTTTCGCGTTGCATTACAATGAGAATTAGACATATAATATAATTAGAAAAGATAAATAATATTATACCAGCATGGTATCTTGTTTTAACAACGATCAAAGCTAGACTCCGAATTGCAAGGTCAAAAGTATGGTTTTGATATATTACTCCCTGAACGGCTGTTTTGTACAACCCTGTTTGTGATGCGGCCCGTGAGAATACTCTCGTGTGTCTGAAAAATGGACCCGACGTTGTTTGGTTCCAAGATTTCGTTATATGATTTATTCAGGCATATCAGGTTTGCGAGAACTAGCTAGAGAGATTCAGGAATATATTTGTGGAGGGTGATGTATTTACATACAGCAGGACAGCTTTAATAAACAAGTGATCAACCGTCATAAAAGATGGACGTAAACTAGATAATCTAGCCAGGTTCTAAGGTTTTTTTTTTGAAATGGGTCGCTCTTGACTCCAGACTAGACCAAACGTGGCTTAGAAAGACGACGATGCGAAGCGAGCTTATCCAGAAGAAGCCTGTTCACTCTTTGAAAATTTTGGGGATATAATCCATTCTTCTTCTTATCCATTGAAAACACAGATGCGAGTAGAGTTCCACATTTTTGCTGTGCGCATTATAAAATGTCTTCTTAAGATGCTTTAATTACTTTACAAGTATAGTCGTCATTAATGGACCTACACTATATTTTATCCGACTTTATGTTTCTTCTTTTCTTCATCATCATCATCAGCCAAAGGAGGTCCACTGCTGAACATAGGCCTCCCCCATAGATTTCCACAGCGACCGATTGTGAGCGGTCCGCATCTAGTGTGATCCTGCGATCTTTACAAGGTCGTCTGTCCATCTTGTCGGTGGACGTCCTACGCTGCGCCTTTGGTCAAAAGGTCTCCAATCTCAGACTTATCTGCCCCAACGGCCATCATTTCTACGCGCTATGTGCCCTGTGCTTCTTTTCTTAGTACCCATTTTTAATTTCGGTTACTAAATCCGCCTTGCCAATGCCTCACAAATTCCTTCTAACTAGTAGCCCAACGATCATGGACACTGCTCACAATTTTACCTAATTCTTAATTGAATAAAATTGAGCTCAGACGCGCCGAACTTTCTTCCTGCTTCTGCCAATTTCCCAACTTCCCGAAATTTCGGGACCCCTTGATTTTTCACAATTAACGGATTATAATTACAGGGGCGGCACGTCGCAGGCTAAAGGGCTAATCTCCGGGTACGAGGGCTGAATTTTTGCGTTTCTCTAAGGAAAGCAATCGCACCTGTGCTGGAAGTCTGAAGCAACATGTTTAGCATTTCGCGTAGACAATTTCAATATTTTGATTTCCTGCTCTATCTAATATCCTTCTAACTTACGAGTCTATCTTTAATACATCTTAAAAAATATTTGTAATTTTTTAAGCTACTTCTTCTTAGCGTGTCGATGGAAACCCATATGGGAAGAAAGATTTTTTAAGCTTGATTCAAACACTAAATACACGAAAATACTAATTTTGTCCCAGCATTTTTCGAGCGCCACCTGGTGGTTTTACAGGGAACTATGTCGAGACTTCCGCACCTGAGGTATTAGTCTGAGATTTTGTCCGTGTTTTCGATTCTATCTGCTCTCTTTTTACTGACATAAAAATGAGCTCGACAGAGGGGGTTACATCTTAAAGGTAGGAATTTGATTTAGGGTGATGGGAATACGCAAAACGTCTGCTTCGACAGCCAATGAGGGTAGATTAGCTTAAAAGAAAAGCTATTCGATCGATACTGCGTTTGATTTGCGGGTTAGTGAAACGAATCGAAATGTTCTTTGGCTTTATTGCTTGAATAGAGAGGGTGTTTTATCTGCGTTACGATTGTGGGGTTTTAAAAGAGTTTTCCTTAAAAGAAACTTCGCATAAAGCTTTTGCAAGCAGGGTTAGGAGAACGGAACGCAACGTCCGTGAAATTCTTGAAAGCAAATTCGTATTGGGATTTCGTATAATCCACTCACCAGATTAGCGTGGGACAAAAGTACACGAGTGAGTTACAAAACAATAGAAATGCTTTAAATTTTTCTGCATTTGTATCGCAATGTTAAATTGGTTGTTCAACTAGTTAAGTGGAAAATGCACTGCCTGGAACTAGAACGGATTAAAGCAAGGTCACAATTCGACCCCTGTTAAAATACAACACTATGATGTGAGAAGTTAACCCCTGAGCCGGTTCTACTGTCATTGGTTAGGTTGTTTATCTCAAAGATAAAATGTATTGTAAACCTCATTGACCTGTAAAATATGTCAAACATTAATTCAAGTAAGCACATGAGAAGTTATCAGGAAGTTGTCAAGCAGTCCGCAAATATACGAAGATTATAATGGTTCTACCTTTTCGCATATCCTTTTTAAACCCTCCTTGATAAAAGGGACTGACTGCTTAAGGCTGCTGTCACCTACCTTCTAACAAAGTTCAAATGAAAATTTCTCCCCAAAAATGACTAAACTGACTACTTTTTTGAATGAATTGTGTAGAAATGAACTATCTCCATAAGATGTCGACTCTGAATTTTTGATTCAATCTTTAAAATGTCTGTAATTTGCAATCATAGAAGCCAAATTGACGGTTTTTCTGGCGCACTCTTCTAGATCACTTGTTGACATCAGCTATCGAAATAACATAAACTTGAAGGGAATTACGTTCGTATACAAGGTGTCGACTCTGTTTTTTTTATTTATCGCTCTGGTTATTCCAAATGAAGACAAAATTGAAACCATGTTTTGGCATAAAATACGCACCTAAAGACAGGCGATTATCTCTGAGATACATTGCACTTATTCTGTGTTATTTGATAAAACAATGTTATAGAGGTTCCTATCTTTGACTTAGCATCTAAATTCTTGATTTTATCTTGTGCAATATATTCAAAATATCTTAATAAAGTAACCTATAAATTTGAGATTTGGAGCTGTCACGAACATTCATCTTCGATCGAAATTTGACAGACAGCGCCGAGCGCTCGGAGGGGAAGGGTGTGTCGCTCGTTGTCTTCGCTGCTACTCTTTTATTTCGTGTATGATACTAATTCCAAATTTGAAAATATCACGCTTTGCACAATTTTTATACGGCGACCAATTCGCTTTGAGGCTTTATGCAACAGGTATAAAGCCATAGTGCATTTGGATCGTCGATGGTCTCTAATTATAACAAAAAAGTATTCGTTCTTTTGTATCGATTAGTAGTTGTATTTAAATGATTAATCAATGTTATGTAAACTTGCATTGAAAGGAATCCTTATTAATACTATAAACAAGAAAGTTTTATATGTATGGCGACTATTTCAAGAGGTTCATGAGTTATAACGAAGATCTTTTATCATATACAATTTGTATTTTCGAAACTTGATCAAACAAAATGTGCAGATACTAGGACCAAAATTATCGACAAAAATAATAATAATATAAAATTGACTACAAAATAAAATTGTGGTATATGATGAGCAAACTGTTTCTATCACCAAACAGTTAAATGACAATTTTAGACAAATACTAAATTAATAAGGCCAAGAATAGGCAATAGTACCAATTCTATTGCATACGTATGGGGTTGCAAATAATAACCTTATTTATATAAAATAAAGTAATATCAGTAACACTACTTTATAGTTCAACAACGGTAGACCGATTTTCATGATATTTACTTTGTTTAATTGGTATTTACCTCTTACCCCTTAAGTTATTATAAAACAGGGCTGGGGCGCGCCGAGGCTGGATATGAAGCAAAGTTTTCTGTGGTCGAAGTTTTTTTTTTCACTAAAAAGTCTAAAACTCTTCAAAGGACTCCAATTTAGGCAAACCATTTCTTTTTGAAGTCAGTGCTATCGCATGGGCTCTCTCAAGTTCCATCTTAAGCGACATCTATCTGGGCATTGACTCCAAAAAGAAATGGTTTGCCTAAAATGGAGTCCTTTCAAGAGTTTATTCAAGACTTTTAATGTGTTTTGTTTTTGAAGTCGGTTTTATTGAAATAGTATGGTGGTGAAGTGACCATTAACCCAACAAAATTGAAGACAAATAAGGGCTTTTGTTTTAAGTATTTGACTTTGAGTAGTAAACAAGTAAGTTTATAAATTTTCTTACATCATTCGTGCTTTGGATTTTGAATAAGAATAAACGGACGACAAAAAGTAAAAGGTCAGTTTTTCTTAATATATACCGTATTAGGCGTTATTTAGTTCCACAACTTTTGATACGCACTTGTACGTACATACCATTGGCCATTGGCGTCAATTCCATACTGTGTGGGACTTGTTCATGGCATTAATTCCATACGCTAGTAACAGTGTTTCAATGGTTTAAACCTAAATAAATAGGGCAATATTTTGCTTATTTAACATTACTTTTCTTTCTACCACAATCTACAACCACAACCTAACTATAAACTTGTATAGTAAAACGCTTGTTTAAATAGAAGCGTTTCATGTGATGTGTATGTAGTTAATATGAACCTGTATTCAAATTGTACACAAATGCCATGAAGTTCCATGGTTCTATTCAAGTCCATATTCATATAATATTTCATTATTGAAAAACGTATATGGACAAAATGATATAATACCGGTGTAAACCAAATAATTAAATAAAAATTATCTTGCTTATTATCTGTTATACATGAAATACTTGAAATCTTGATCGAAATTTTCTTAACTACATTTTCTAAATGTCAGCTATAATAACTTATTTCATATATCAAAATACAAATCATATCAAAGAACAGCGTTACACTAAAAAGCATTTATGTGTAAATAAATCCTCATAGCATCCAGCTGGTATGACACGTGGTACATCAAGTGCAGAACCAACGGCATCATCCACCAATAACCCTTAGTCCCCGTTTCTCGTGGAGTTTACATTCGTAAAAAAATACCTACTCTGAGAAGTCACGATTTGGGTGAAGACATAAAGAGGCAGATAACCGGTACCAACCTGTACCGACTGACTAGTGATGTGCCAAGTCATCTATTTTTAATCTCGAAATATTTAAGAAATTCGTTACAACAATCCAAATAAGGACCGACTGACACTAGAAAATTGTTTTAAAACAAGATTCAAATCAAGACTTGAGTCGGAAAAGTCTCTATAAAGCATTTCAATTCCATGAAATAGCCAACACGGCACAACACTGGTTAGTCGTTGCAGGTCAGTGCGTGTTACCCGCCTCTATTGTGTCTTCTTCACCCTTTGAATGCATTTCGTTTTTTCTATGCTGTAAGTTTTTACGTTATTTTAACTGTACGTTTGTGTTTAAATCTGTGAATTTAGTTATATAATTATCAAAAGGAAAATGTTCGCGAACGGAATTGACGCGAGCCCTGATTCCGAACTGTATTCACTGTATTCGTAATAGGTATTTTAAATACAAAAAAACTGGTATAACATTAATTTATCACATCGACTTTTATAAGACCATCATTTTCTGTGTTCATCATACGCATAGCCTACTACCTAGAGATAAAGTATCAAAATTGTTTAATTACAGTTAACATTTTTTTGTGTCCCAGACATATAAAATCGCACACACACATTGATAAATTCGGTAAAATCTGAGAATCTCCAGACTGTCATATGGCTCTTAACGTGTGAACGAACAAGATATAGGTCCTTTTATTTTCAATTAAAATACATACCCTGGAAATAAAATAAAAACACTAGGAAAAGACATAGGAACAAATAAGTATGTTACCGTTGAGGAAACTTAACAAGCCACTTACTAAGCCCCGGTTTCGTGATAGATAGTTAACGCCATCCATTTACAGAATGCCTTTAACACAATCGTAAATATTCACCCGTTAACATTAGTTAACTATCACTCACCTTAAGGGGAAGTAAGTCTTAATTTTTCTTTATTTGAATCGCAATACCAATTTGGCGACTCAACTAGCTGAGTGGGAATTAATTGCCTGGACTTAAACAGATCAAAGCAAGATATACACAATAGGCCCCCTGTTTAGAAAGCGTCTACTTATATCTTTCTTGAACATCAACGTTGTTCTACGTGGGAAGTCTATTTCTATCGTTCTGTCACCGTTGAACTACGTAAAGTGTTTCATAATATTATGTCTAGCTAGTCGGAGGGTCGAGAGGCGCACTTTGCATATTCGAACGCACTTGATGCGGGGGTGTTGGCACTCAATGCGCCTCTATTATAATGTGTTATTCAATGCCTTTTTGTTTCAGTTGCTACCACTTTAATGGCGTTTGCTCAATGAAACGTGTACAACTATTTCACGCGTTTATGTTATCGTTGCTCATAATGAGATATATGTTATGTGGTTTGCTAGTTACAATGACCAGACCACTTACTATCAGACTATGTGATCGGTTAGGAGGCTGAACTAATTACAGCATCAAATACTAAAAATAGTAATAATATATTTGTTTGTTTCAGGTAAATATCGAAAACTATACACTACCTAAATTAATCTGGATACCTGCGATGTAAGTTGTACGTACAACACATATACTGTAAGTAGCTACAGTAGAGCTTGTCTTCAAAGCTGCAGCGGTAAGCACTTGTCTCCGTGACTATTGCTCAAAACCTCGAGGATCTTTGCCCACATAAAACTTTTGCCATGTTTACCTGTTTGAATTTGTCAATGGTCGCAAAAAAAGTGCACCACATGACTACAGCATCTTTAGCGCGACATTACATTAGTGCGACAGCAGCGCGGCAGCAGCGGATGCCATCACATTAGCAGCGCGTTTGTCGTGCGACTGGGTCGTTCCCACTACACCCATTACCCATTTTCAGTGCTAATACGGGGATAGTATTACCACTGCAATGGGTAATGGGTATAGCGGGACGGACCCGCGCGACTGACGCGCCGCTGCGGCGCTGCTGCCGCGTTGCCGTATATAGTATGAATTTATCGGCAGCGCGACTGTCGCGTAGCGTTCTTAATCCTAATATTGTAACGTCCTTGCATGCCCTCAAACTGCGTAGTCCAATTAATATTTACGTCCAGTGCGTCCATTACAAGACATTACAGTGCGAGCTCAGGGGATCGTACGGGGCTTATCAACCGATCTAAACCGGGATAGGACAAACACGATTTGGCACACGTCGCGATAAGGCGCACACAGATATGTATAAACATAGATGACGCGATACGCAAGTGAACATTAATTTTATTAACTACGCGTGTCACATTGAGAAGCACGTTCACATGACTTTATGATTTCTTTTACCAGTAAACGAACAGTCAGGGATCCATGGTGAGTATTTCATTGAGCGGACTTGTCCGCGCCACCATTATTTCGTCATCGAATAGCAGTTTTTAATTTTTAATATCTGTTGGACCAAATCTAAATGGCGATTTATGTTTTATAATGGTTCTTGAGAGGAAAGGAAACTGGCACATGGTTTTCATACACTCGATGTGACTTGTGTTGTCTATTGAGATGCATGTCTTGGTCTAGAGGTCCTAGTCTTAAACATTTTCGGCTCCAGCGTTCTCGCTCACTTGCACAATCATGTCTTCGTGAGAAACAAGGACGGATAGAAGTCGAAATCTAAGAAAAAGGATAGTGTTCGATAAAGTAGGGTTTTGTATAGTGGGCCTGTTACATCATGCGGCCACTGGACGTAAGTAATTAATTACGAAGTGAAATGGGACCTCTATAAACATGGTCGATGACTAAATTATGATTTATGGTGTTTATGTGTAACATACAGTGCTTATGTAAATGAATGATGTTGTGTACTTAATTCGTTGTTAAGATTACAGCCAAAAACATTTTGACGTTTAAATGCAAATTAATACTTCTATTCTACTATATTCTATGACGACGCGTTTGGTGTATTGGTTAGCGCTCCTGACTAGGCCGCGGCCCCATCTCTACGGCACGGCGCCGTTCCGTACTACGGCGCGAATTCGTGCCGTAGTACGGTACGGCGCCGCACCGTAGAGATGGGGCCGCGGCCTTTCGCCGGCCGTCGCGGGTTCGAATCCCGCAGGGGGCAAATGTTTGTGTGATGAGCACGGACATTTGCACCTTTGTCATGGATTTAAGTATTTATGGGAGACGCCCCCGTCATAATACTTGTCTGGTACGAAGAAAAATCCTTACCACGAAACCAGACAATTGGTGTGTTGTCTGGCGCATATTTATTTATTTATTCTAAAATCTGCCAAACGTATAATACGTGAGTATTATGTAAGGCCAAAAAGACTTACAGACTTACAGCTATCATAATCCTAAAGTCAATGAGGTTTTTATGACAAGTCATAGTTATAAGATCCATTAAACTTTTCATTTTCGGTTAATAAATTATTTACTTTAAAGTTTTGAATATTGATCTATAGTAAATAGGATGTATAAAAGTACGAACATACAGAGATGAACATTAACAATAATGGGTCTGCATAGCCCTATTTTTTTTCAAATTATTAGTTTGCGCTGTAGATCCTGGCTTTACAGGAGTAACAGTAGAAAGAAAAGAGGGCAAAAAAGATATTTACTCCACAGCCATCCTATATACTACTTCTACATAGTTATCCACGTTATACGATGGCTCAGTTAACCTGTGATAAACCTTTTTCATCTGAAATGTGTCTGGCATAACACACATTTTTCATACGGCCAGATTGAAGCTAGGGGCACAGCACCAGAGGCGATCCTCTCTAATATTTACATGCTCGTATCGAGCCGTGAATCTGCCCGAAACGAATATTTAATTTATACCCGTTGTTTATACGCGTGCACGTTCTCAATTCTTTTAGATGGGCTAACTATATAATCTGTATTCTAAAAGTGCTGACGAAATAGCTCAAATCTGATAGGGGTGGTTCTAGTGCTCAATGTATAATATATAAGGTCAAATCGTTTTAAGTGATAATATTTTAACAGTGTCTTTAAATAGTAGAAACAGGACACAATCATTATTTTTTGGAAAATCGAGATTTTCACTTTTATTAGACAATATCGTTATTTAAAACATCACCCTAACAATTTAAAAAGTTTACTACGTCATCGGCTTCGCCTTTGTCAATTCAATGCTCTAATCTTCTTTTTCTCTAATCTTAACCTTAATTTATAAAGAATAATATGTGAAAAAATAAAAAAAATTCTCAAAAACTAGCGGATAAAAACCCAAAGTGTTTTCTACAAAAAATGAATAATTTATTGTGGTTAATCGGACCTTTAAATATTATCACTTAAAACGACGTGACCTTATATAATGTATAATATTATAAAGATAAAGAGTTTATTTGTATGTACGTGCTAATCTCAGGAACTATTAGTCCGATAAAAAAATATTTTTTTGTGTTGAATAGCTTATTTATCGGGGAAGGCTATAAAACATCAGGCTGCAACGGGAGGGGAGGGGGCAAACTCAAAACGCACGTTCGTTGTCGGGATAGCTGGTTATATTTTTTTTTTGAGATCCAAAATTGATTTTTTGTTCAATATTCGTTTGAAAGCATCAGAAAGATGTTGGAAAATATCAGAGTAAAATATTTTGACTTGCCTGAAAAAAAATCAATTGTTTTTTTTTTTGTTTTTTTTTTGATGATACTGAATAAACATGTTTTATTTCTTTCTTTATTCTACGTAATAAACTCGCTGTAAGCTAACCACCCCCTACGCTTGGTAACAGAAATGTCTTTGAAAACTTAAAGCTTATATAACTTCTCCTACCATTAAGCTTACTTATGTGAAATACACAAATTGTTATTACAAGAATTTCGAGCGACCTAATTTAATTGAAGGAGATAAACAAACCCTTAGCCCCATCAGAGTAATACAAAAGGTTCATGTAGGATGAGGGTCTTTCTCGAGTTCCTATCATATTCTCGTATTTTGAAATGTATTTACTTATACGAGTATCTATATATATAAAAGAAAGTCGTGTTAGTTACTCCACTTATAACTCAAGAACGGCTGAACCGATTTAGCTGAAAATTGGCAGGGAGGTAGTTTAGAGCCAGGATAAGGACATAGGATACTTTTTATCCCGTTAGACGGGGCCGGGGCTAGGGTGGGATGGGGCCGGGGCGAAACGGTGGTGAGGTAGCTTAGAAGAACCAGGAGAAGGACATAGGATCCTTTTTATCCCGTTCAACGGGGCTGGGGCTGGGGTGGGACGGGGCCGGGGCAAAACAAAGTTCGCTGGGATCGCTAGTTGTTAATGAAACCTATTGTTATATAGTAGTAAAAGTATATAAGCGACCAAATGTAAGTTTTCTTTATGTTACCGAATGCATGGCAATATTGGCAATTAGGCATGAGTTAGTTTTATCAAAACGTAACTGAAAACCGATATGACTTACATATCGATATCATATCGATACCCTTAACTACGTAACAGTTATTATAAAAACTATAAAACCGATGCAAACGCAAAACTTATACTCGGATACAAGTTATGAAAAACCATAACGGTACGACAAAACGCAAACTACGCAAAACTATATCGTAGCCGAAACTTCGTTGGCTCTCCATATTCGCGCCGTCCCTTTTACTCGCGCATGCTTAAATAGGAGTACAAGAGATGAAGCGAATATGATATCGGTATCGCTGTCGGTCGGTGATTATCATCTTCCTTAGTGTATTTGCAAAAATGAACGTAATATCATTGCAGTAAGGTTGAGTTTTCACTGTAACTTTTAATGTATGTTATTGCTTGGTGTATTTGGTGACATATTAGGTAAATATTTTTTAGTTTTGGCGTGTCCTTGACCTCGAGTGGCACGTGCGTGCTGTGGTCGATTTGTTTATTGCTAAGATCTTTGTTTGTTGAATGTTGATGATGCAATTGCAAATTAGTGCAGTATCGTATATCAATAATTAGTGTTAATAGACGTTTAATTAGGTGTAGTATTGTATATTATAAATCCCGGGATAGTTTCATCTGATATCTATATCTGAAAACGGATATTGATATCGATATGCATACTACATATCGGTTATATAGCGGTTTGCCTAGAAAAACGAAAACGCCCAATCTTATTGGCAATGCTATATAAATCAAGCTCAACTCAAGATCACAACTGTATCACAAAAACCACACTTTTTGATACGTTTATCTAAACGTTCAGCTATCTAGCTGTGATCAGTACCCCAATCACGAACATTTGACGTATTCGTCACGTAATCGTAGCGAGTTTATGTCAGTCGTGTATAATAGTAAGATCGAAAGCATTACCGCAGATGACGTGATACTAACGTAAATATGGCACGTCCAGAAACAAGTTAAACGATCTATTATAGCGCCGATAGAGGCGCTTTCAAATTCTCGTACAAATGATTTCGTTACTATACGAATACTTTGACGCAATTATTCGTGATTGGGTTACTACTCTGGTTTTCATTAATTTGTTCAACGTTCACCACAGTCCGATAACATTTACACATTCTTGCGTTCAATACCGTATAATTCGTAGCCAATAACGATTCTTAAATTGCAAGTACCTTTTAACCAAACAAAGTCAATACGAGACTTGAATTTGTCTGTTTTTAGCATGAGAATACCCCAGCGGTTGCAATCAGCATCCAACCGAAATCGGCCGGAAAATTAACGAGATTAACCCACTTTCCGTTTAATTGTGGTTTTGGTATCTTTCGTTTTAATTTTATGCATTCGGAAATTTTCCAGATATTCATCATAATGGTAGTTATTATAATTTGCGTATTATCGGGTTAACCATAATATGAGAAGTTTAGTTTTGAAAAGCTCTACGTTTTTGCAAAATCTCTTTTTTAACACGTTCCGGTACACTATTGCAAACACTATAGATGTTTTATTGTTTTCACGCCTGTAGCCGTTCACTGTCCCGGAACGTGTCAAATAACATTTTGCTTCTTATTTTTCTTATAGCTGCTAAGCTTATGCAAATTAAAACTAACACTGCAACATTATAAAGTTTAAATTGCATCTGCAACAAAACACCTATATTTGCTCACCTACTTACCATTTGAGCAGTCCCCAAGAATGTGTAACTCCAATCTAGGTTTATGTGCCAAGAATTATCATAAGGGTAGCTGGCAGAAAACGACCGTCTCCCTCCCTCGCGGGTGTCTCTGTCTAGCAGAATAACCCCTGGCGCGCGGCCAGGGCTTGCAATATAAACGGAATGTCCTGGACAATACTCCTAACAATAGTCACGGGATATATACGGGTTATGTCATGCCATAGGTCAGAGAGAACAGACCGCCTGGTTTGGTTGTTAGGACCACATTCGGACGGCAAAATTTTTACTGTACAAGAGAAATTCTGCCGTTTCGGATCACGATTAAACTGTATAACGCGAAAAAAGTCAATCGAGTGGTTGTCGTATAAATAAAGGCATACACTTGTCATGATCGGTTCAGTGAGGCACAGTCATTTGACGACGCGTTTAGTGTAGTGGTTAGCACTCCTGACTACTTTGCCGGCGGTCGCGGGTTTGAATCCCGAAAGGGGCAAATGTTTATGTGATGAGCACGAACGTTTGTACCTAAGTCATGGGTGTTTATATGTATCTAAGCGTTTATGGAAAAAACACCCCCGTCATTATCGTTATCTGGTATTCGTAGAACAAGGAAGAAAATTCGTTAGTTCGAAATCATAACGATTGGTGTGCTGTCTGGCGCATATTTATTTATTTGTTTATAGAACTAGTGGTCTCCGTACTTTCTTCCCCGTTCATTTAAAAGCTTTTTATTTCAATTCGAAGAAAATAAAAAGTATACATAGCTATGTCTACGAAAGTAATAAATATGAACTGACTTTTCATAATAAAAAAGTGGGTACATTTAATCATCATTGTACTATATTTACAGAATAACAATCTCATATATATATTTTTTTAAGTAACCTGTACTTTTTCTGTTTGCGCTACCACAGTATATCTTGGCTTCGGAACGGTGATTGCGACAGAAATTTATTCCGCAAGGGATTGCCGATTGTATGTGCTGTACTAATTCAAAACTTTACGACGTCGGCCCCTGTCGGCGTGCAGGTTAAATACACCTGTGAGGGTTGAGATTTAGTTACCTAGAACCAAGTTTTCTAATAAAACTGTAACAAAATCGTAAGAATAGTTAGATTTGACATTTCTTGCTTGAGCCGATTGGCGAAATAGAACTTTTAAGTGCAAGAAACCACTGTTTTTTTCTAAGAATAAAAAAATATATAAAGGTTGTACAATTATAAACGTTAAAAAGGAACTCTGCCTAAGGGCCTCGTAAAGAGGCTCAAAATCTCGAGAGGGCTCTACGCTCGGTGTTTATCTACGAAATCGAATCAGAAACGACGATATTTCCTCGTAGAAGAACTAAGGCACGGACATAGCCCTACAAATCTGCAACCTCAAGTGGCAGTGGGCAGGGCATATGGCGCGATGAACTGATTGCCGATGGGGCAGAAATGTTCTAGATTGGAGAGCCTTTGACCAAAGGTGCAGTAGGACGTCCACTGACAAGATGGACAGACGACCTTGTAAAAATCGCAGGATCACACTGGATGCAGACTTCTCACAACCGGTCGCTGTGGAAAACCTATGTAATATTGATAATAAACCTGTGGAAAATATATGTTCAACAGTTTACGTCTTTAGGCTGATAATGATGATATAAAAGTTACTTAATATTGTTATCCGTTACTTGATATTGTTAATTATTATTGTTTGTTGCAAAGCAGTCATCTTATAGAAGAATCATATCAAAATTAAGGGTGATATCTGCGATATAAAGATAATGACGCGAGCTATACTTATTCTCAGTTGGGTCAGCAAACGTGAGTTAGTTTGGCGCCTATTACCGACCACAGTAACTAGCGGAATTCCCGTGCGGGTAGATAAGGGCTGCCACAAGGTTTCACTATTAAAATATGATTGATTTGAAATAAAAAAACTCAAATATATGATTTGTGACCGGCAAATCTCGCGAGCCCACGAAACTACGAAACAAGAAAAAGACATTCATGTTATTGAACTTGTTGAGAAATGTGAAGATATAGAAAACCTGTACCATCGCTAGGCGGATAGTTGGCGGTCAAATTTTCATTTTCAATTTATCTGCAAAAGGTTTGCAATTGGCAACCCTATTCTCTGCAACGACGCACGCTAACGATGCCGGCCAGCGACCGCGCACAAAACGCAAACATCCGAATTTCATTCCAGTTCTAATCTGCGCTATCCGCCGATACATTACCTAGGGTTGCTAACGATGATACACTGTGGAATCAGTGGGCTTTGTATCACAAAACTAGAATGTTTGAAGTGTAAAATAGAGTCTTAAAGTTCCTTTACATTAATCGCAAGTACAGTGACAGTGGCTTCTTTAAATAAACTATATATTGGCCGCATCATTACTATCATCCTGAAATGACAGAATGAAACCTTTTGTGCCATAAATAAAATCAAATGAGAGAAAAGGTCTCTTCCATAGTCCTTTAAGGTGGTGACGCAAGGCCCGAGGCGAGTTTGTTGAGCGAACAACACTGTGTGCGGGAGATGATTGGGGAAGGCCTAGCTACACCAGTCCCCCCACACACAGAGTAGTTGGTAGGCCTAGTGATGTAAAATGAAAAAAAAATGTTTTTTTTTTTCAGTTTTTTGAAAAAAAAACTTAGCACCGTTGTTTTTTTCTAAATTTAGTTTTTTTCTGCCTTTCATTTTAGGTCACACACCCCAACTGCGCTAAGCCAACTACGTTCAAATAAACTAAAACCTAAAGGGGATTTCACCGTGTGCAAATGTAATTGATTTGGGGATTACCCTTTCGTTTTAATGTAAAAATGTTACCAATATTTTCATGAAATCTTAGTTCCACTCAACCAGAAAAGTAAAGTAGAGATAAAAATAAACCGAAAACTCTATTACCTATGTATTCTCAAGTATTTGTCTTAAAAGTTTTGAATTTCGTTCTCTTGAAAAAAAACATGGTCCAGAAAGAAAAAAAACACTTTTTTCCAGGTTTTTTTGCAACACTAGGTAGGCCTCTCTCTCAGAAGAGGAGATCCCTACATAACCCTGTACTTGGCCATTTTTTTTTCACCATAAAAAAAGAATCTTGATAAATGCGTCTTCTTGTAAAGAAAAAAAATGCGACCAAAATTTGTTTTAAGAAAAAATCTATCTACATGTTATACATTGACAACTCTGTCGTTAATCTAAGTAACGTCGTCTATTTAAGCACAAAAATTGACTAATTCGTATTCCATATCGGTGGACCCATAATTCAAGACCGTCACGAAACTATAATACTTGTATGCAACCGCTACATCTGATAAAATGATTTATGCACGGTTCATATTGGATATATTGCGGAGTATAGAGCACGGATTTGCATAACTAGATTGAAGAGATTTCATTTTTGATAAAGGATTTGTAGTCACCGTTATATCGTCGAACAGAAATAGTTAAGTTGATAGGTCAATACATTGTAAGCTATATATTACATGCCTCGGTAGGTAATCAATTGTGATTACTTTATTTTTACTTTATAAATTGTGGTAAATGACTTATTTGTAATTTATAACTCACGAACCGCAATGTTATAAAATATGACTGTAACTTTAGGTTCTCTGAAAACGCAGAATAGCCAAGTTTGTGAATGATTTTCTTCCTGTTTAGTTTTTTTTAGGTTTACCTGCATGGTTTTAAACCATTTGCAGCTCTTTGATTGCGCAGCCTTAAAAATTAAAAATGTGATTTTACATGCCTTTGTACAAAAGTACAAAAACTTACTTTTAGGAGCTAGCAAACTTATTTACCTTTACAAAACTGCTAAACACATTTACCTGAGGTCAGACTAAACGAACCGCAGAATAAAACAAACTCTGGTCTTCACAGCCATAAAGTTCTCAATAAGTACGTAGGTTCTTCAAGACTATAAAGTTCTGTGGAGTCAGCAAAAGGTTAACAACTACGTCGGTTCCTTTCTTAAGTTTTAGGGTCTGTCTGTGAGACGTGCTTTTGTCTGCTTAGAACACCGACACATGAAGTACTTAGGAGGTTTACTTTGTATTTCAGGTAAAACTAGCTGTCCTGGCGAACTTTGTTTCACACCCAGCCCCTTACGTTATTATATTATTAGGAGAAAATACGAATCGAACAAGAGTCATAAAGATCGGTCCGTTTTCGAGTTATAAGTGATGATTTAACTAACACGACTTTCTTTTTACCGACTAAGGACAAATAACTGACTAAAAAGCTTAAAATTTCGCCTTCTATTCCTTCCACCTTCTAGTCTTCTTATATTCAAGTAGATGTTTTAGGTCAAGCTTAAATACACCAGCAGTCTTCGCCTCTTATGCACGGACTCCAAAATAGTTTTTTTTTAATCTCATAAATAGAAGACCAACGCGTCTTTTTAAACTTTGTAGTCTGTTTTTTGGAGGCGGTTGAATTTTTATGTAATAAATGGATCCTTTTGACCAGTAGAACTAGTTTAAAAAATATTGGATTTGGATTTTAAGTCAGTGGGATAAAGTTCAAAATATTGTAGCAATATATTTTAATTGTACACTTCGGTTTAATTTTAACAACATTGGTGATATTTTTAGAGCCCCGACAAAGTTAGGAAATATTATTAAGTGTACCATCAAAAGTATCAAGGATTATGCATAATTTGTTTGTAAGAAAATCAAAATAAATTCGTATCTGCAATCGTTCAGTAAAATATAACAAAAAACGTGTCTTCAGAAAACTTATTCAAACTTCTATACAAGTGCATTGATAAAAATAATTGGAATACTCTCGTGAATATGTGAAATACTCGTGGAAATGCTTATTCTTCAATCGAAGTGCTGTACGGGTTATATTGAAGGGAATTGAAAGCTTTCGCTCTTATTTAAAAATTCAATGCTGCACTCGTTGGATTGTGAGAAGAAGTCGGCCAGTGCAGCTGTGTTTATATAATTTTAATTGGCCACAGCATCTTTAAATATGATATTTGAAGTGTCATGGAATTCAGCATCGACTCTGGTGACTATGGAGTCCAAATGCAGCATGACATTTTTAGCCACAGTTGCAAGGGAAGGTGTCCCCCCCTATGTGCATACAGGGTGACATTGCTTGGGGGTGCCAAATTTTTAGAGGAGAATGAGACCATCAATATGTACAACATTTACTATGTGGTCATACAAAATCAATCAGCTACATTGACGATAATGTATGGAGAGACAGAAAAAAATTTAGGTTTGAACGATGGCCCAAAATAAAAGTTTCAGGTTTTTGCAGTGTTCTCATTCACCTCCTAAAATACAAAAAAATAATATATTTAAATTTTTTACTACGCCGGCAAAATAGTGTCATTTATTTTAGGGGCCGTCCATTAATCACGTGAGGTCGTTTTTCTCATTTTTTGACCCCCCCCTCCCCCCTGATGATATTTGGTGAGGTTTGGGACCACTCCCCCCCCCCTCCCCCTGGATCACGTGTATTTTTTTGGGAAGTCTATGTAAAGGCTATTTTTGACTGGAAAAAAATATTTAACAAATATCGTTTTGATTCGAAAAACATTTATATGTATTTGCAATAAAATTAATGAATAATTAATTAATAATAATTATAATTAATTAATGTTGTCTTCGTCCCACGGAGTTGCAAGACTTTCATTTAAGGTTACAACTAGTAAAGCTTCTTCTTCACTGGCAGTTGTTATTGGAAAAGAGGTTTGTGACATATTAACTTCGGTTTCGTCAAGCCACTCGGCATCATCATCCTCGCGCACTACGCAGAGAACCTCCCTCCCTCTTAGCGTGAGGATACGCGTGGGCATTTCGTGGACAGTATACTACAAATCGTTCAAATTTTCGCGCCGTTCAAAATTTCGGTTCAGAAATAGCGCTTTTTTACAAAAAATAAATAAAATTAATACACGTGATGTCTAACGTGACCCCCCCCTCCCCCCTCGTGATGTTTCGTGATGTTTTCCGTACCCCCTCCCCCCCCTTTTGAGCCTCACGTGATTAATGGACGGCCCCTTAATATTTTTAATGTTGTTATTGTATATATGTTAGTCTTTAAGGTATTTATTGTATGGGCCTTAGTTGCCTGAAATAAATGATTAAATAAATAAAATAAAACATTGGCACCCCCTTGCAAAAACACCCTGTTTATACCTATTCCAATGGATAATAAATGTATGCTAGCGATTAATAAATTAATAGCGGTTCAACCATTTCACAAGCAGTGTGATGTTTTATAGTCTTCTCCAATAAATAAGGTATTGAACACAAAAATACTTTTTAAAATCGGCCCAGTAGTTGAGATTTGCGCTTTTTAACAAACAAACAAACTCGTTGGCTTTATAAAAGTATGGATATCCTTAAAAATCATTTGAAATCATAAAATATTAGTACTTAGTAGTTGTAAACGTATGAGTTTCATGCTAAGATTTGCAACTTGTATTTTTTTTTCTGAAAAATCTTATTCCTTAGACATAAAAAAAGAATTCAGAGTTTTTTAAGGTGACTTGGCTCCTATTTTCATACTGTGTGAATAGTTTGCCATCTCTTATTCAACCAGCGAGCGAAGTAAGCGTTATTTTTTATTTTATTTTTACGTCCCGATGTCCGCTGGGTTGTTTTTATTTAATGTTTCTCTTAATTTCAGCTTTCAGCTGTATTTATTTTCGTTTCATTGGCAGTAAAAATCTTTACCGCTGTCAGTAAAATTAAATTAAAAGAAACGGTTGAAGTCAAAGTACCTACTTAAAAAGTAACCACTGACCATGAAAGGAGAAACTTTGATATATTCTCTACTAACATTGTAAATATCGTTAACTTTTTGAAAAGAGGCATTCCACCAATTTCCATGTAAAATGTTGCCAGCTTGCGTTTCGTTGGGCTTCGCTTTGGCGAGGGGCACTAGACTTTCCCCCAGATTAACAATTGTGACTGAGTTTGTTGAGCCGCTTCTTCTCAGCACTAGCCCACAATTGTCCCGATGCAGTGGTAGGGTTTATATTGGGTGGGACGTGTATAAGTGCCCCCATGGGGTCTATATTATGCAGAAATAAATGACTTTTATGACTTTTTAGTAAAGACTGCTTCCACGTCAATGAATTTTAACCAAAAATTTCTTTACCACTTTATAAAAAAATATCTTTTATTTAAGCTCCTTTTAATAAATATACCTATGAATATGAATAAGTTCCAGTTCTCTAAGCTAAAAAAAATACCATTTTCGCCGAATTAAAAAAATCATGCCATCAAATGGCTGCATCCAGTTATAAATTCTATTACATCCTACACAAATCTTAAACCAGCCCAAGCCGAAGCTTGGCAAAGTTATCCCATAAACACATAACAGCGCTGTACCGAAATCACGTTTGAATTTTAGTTAATCGCATAGTTGTTGTTAGGCAATGCTATTGTTGAACTTGGCCCACCGTTCTCCATGCGCCTTTGTAGCCCGCCCATTATATTAGTCCGAAGACATGTCAATTAGACGTCCCATTGTGTTATTTGGATGCTCTGAGTTCCGTATTGTGCAATGGAAATTGATTTATATGACGCAACATGCTAGGCATAATTACATTCATCATTATACTAATATGCAGAGCTAGCTACGAGTAGACAGGTACTTTCGAATACATAATTAAATTTAAAACTATTCGAATTTAGAGTTAAATAGCTACCAGTTTATTCTGCATTTCTCTTAAGAGATTTTTTTGCATTGCATTGCATTGATTTAGAGTGTTTTTAAAGTGACTCAAAATCGTCATGATACTTAAAAACTGTTAGCAGCGTAGCTCGGATTTTTCTTTCCGTTATGGTATAGATGAAAATATGTTTTTTTTGTAACTCCAATCTTTTATTTTGCCATATCAGTAGAGTAGTCCCGTCCCATCTTTCTTCAAATTCAAATTTTAATTCAAAATCTTTATTTCAATTTAGGTCATGAAATGACACTTATGAACGTCAAGAACCTGCGTACTTCTTGAAGTACCTACGTACAAAATAATCACATAATGTTGCAAGAGTTTCTATACTTTGTGTTTAGAAACTCTAAGATTATAAAGTCACTAATCTATAGTTTATTTTTGTTTTATAGTGTTTTGTCACCGTACAAACTTAATAATATAAATTGCACTTGTAAAAAGCAACTGTGACTCTGTGACAGTCGAGTAATGCCTATATAGGCATACTCCCGGATAGCGTAAGACACGGGGTTCAATTCCTCGTCTGTCACGGAGTCACAGTTGCTTTTTACAAGTGCAATTTATATTATTAAATCGCTAATCTCTATGAAAAGACACAATCTCTACGTGGCACATTAAATCAGAAACCACATCAGCTTATTGATTAGCTAACGTTAATATTGAATCCTTAATCGTTCATTTAGTTAACTGCGCCCTTAACCGACCATTGTAACTCTCGAGTCTATATAATGGAGTTAGTAGAGTGTGCGATTCGCGAATTAGATCTATTGTGTCCGTGGGTTCGGCTGTGTTTGCTCATTTGCTCTGAAAGCGGCTTACAAACGTTATTATGGACGTAATTTGGAAATAAATCAGCTGTAGTAATAGTGTCTCATTGATAGGAATGCTGATGCCATTCAGTAATAATTGGAAATGACATACAGGTATTCATTTGGTAGATATTAGTAAATTGCGTTGGCGACATTATTATTTTAAATCACTTATCGTACTACAAATGTAACGTAATTTGAATAAGTTGTTTTTAAAATCGACGGAAAATTACTTATGGAACTAAAACTCAAAGCCGTCTTTGAACTTTGAAAATCTATTGAAGTATACCCTGTAAATGTTATTTTATTTGAGGGTATATTTTGCAGTGCCCTTTGAAGAAACTTGGAATTCTAATAGGCTTAAAATTTCTCAACTCCAAAACAAGCATCGAATCGAACAATTCGTGAAATGCAAAACATTTCAATACCGTAACGATTCCGGACAAAAGTACCTAAAAATAAACCGGAAAGTATAAAAAGGTCACAACAATGAGCAGGGCCGTATTGGCCGGAAACGAATTAATTATGGAAACAAATTTGGGCAACGAGAGCACGTCAAGCTAAACACTGTGGTATCTTATGCTGTTGGAATAAGGGCTATTTTTTAACAAAAATATATAGTCTGATGGGCTGGCACTAGGGATGAAAATGGCGAAAGATACTCATTTGTTTTTTTCGCAACTTTGAATCTTTCCAGTAAAATACATGTAACTTTGGAAAAATACAAATTGAAGGCTATTTGAAAAATACAAATTTACATGTAAAAACGTGTATAAAACAAAAATACATTGATTAATACACATTAATCAATGTATTTTTCATAATTTACATTGAATGAAATAAAAACAAACAATGAGAATGGTTTATTATAATTATTTATTATACTTGTATTAGGAGAAAAGTCTGTTTATTTACAAAAACATGTTTCTACAATTCAATATCACTATTGCAATCGTCAACCTAAACCTCTTCTGGTTCGTCAATAGTAACATCATTGATACCGTCTTTAGAATTGACAAATTTCAGATTCCAGTTAACAAAAATTAATTTATTCAATCGATCAGCTCAAACAAAGACCAATTTCTCACACTAGCGGCTGATGATGGTGGATTACTCAAAATTCAACACGACATTCTTTATGTTATTAACAATTCAATGATTTTAAATTATATGTTCCTCTAAAGGAGGATGGTTTAACCATAAAGCTTTTTTATTACTACAAGTCCTTAAAAAAACAACGAAAAATACAACGTTTAATACATGTAAAAAACGAAACTTTCGAAAGATACATTTTAAGAACTCATTGAAAGTTTCTGTATTTTACTGAAAAATACAAAGTACGATTGAAAATTACATGTATTTTACTTGTAATTTTCAACCCTAGCTGGCACCTGTACAATGGAATCGTTGTTGCATTTCTGTTGGTGACTTCGCCCTTTTCTTCTTCTTTCTTTTGATGACTTCTGTGGTGTAGTGGCGCTGGGTCGTTGGTCGCCGCTCTGAGGCCCCGGGTTTGTTTCCCGGTTGGGTCTCGGGTCTGGGTGTTGTGGTATCACCGTTGTTTCTCATTTCCATAACATAAGTGCAATATCAGAGCAATGTATGTGATTGGTGTTCAATATTATTAAAATGATATCATCATCGTTCTCTTGTCCTGTACCCAGTTATCTGGGGTCGGCGCAGTATGTTTTGCGCTTCCACACTATTCTTTCACTCGTCACTGAATCATCCACTACTTTCACACTCATATCATTTTTAACACAGTCCATCCATCTCTTCTTTGGTCGGCCTCATCCCTTCCAGCCATCCACATTCATGCTCATCACTCTTTTATTAAAATGATATATTTTATTTAAAAAATTCTAAATTTTTCTAAATCTTAGTTTTTGACCATACTAGTTAATACCATATTAGTTAACTTACTGAGGTTATGAAGTACGGATACTGGTTATCATTCATGAAATTAATTAAATATTTAACCGCTGGTAACGACACTTGACCATTAGTTGAGGTTAACTATCAATCACGCAACCGGGCCTTAGACGCCAGACTTTGCCGGTCAAATTAAAAACCCTAATTATTAAAACATCAGCCGGCCCCATTATAATGTGGGTTTCCGCATTTTTTGAGAGACCCTGATGGAGTTTTAATAAGAAAAATTACGTTCGGAATCAATAGTTATTTTGAATCTATAAATCTTTTATGTTGTCGAATTGTAAATATGACCACAAATTGTTTCGTAATAAATAGTGTTGATTATTCATCTGAATAAAGCAAACCTTGATTTTACTATCAACTTTATTTATTACAGTATTTAAATAAATAATCAGTTAGATAACTGATTATTTATATAAATACCTATTTAAATCTTCAAATTGTAGTACTTTTCACTGTCATGCTATTTTTATCCTTGTAAGGTTTAGGTCGTTTATACCTACAGATATCTCCTCAAAGAAATACGCGCCGTGCCTAGGGTTCCGTACCGTAACAGGTATCCAAACGAAATATGCTTTGGCAACATTTCACCCCAGTTTGTTATTAGGGCGGTTCGTAAAAATCCCGGTCGGCAGTCAAAGCGTGCCGTGAAATCCACGCGAAATTTCCAGAAAGCACCCTTAATTTGGTTAATCGCTGAATGAGATACAGACCAGGCAAATCAGCCAACCCAGTTTATCAGCCCGCGTTTATAATATGACAGGTTGCCAGTTTATTTAAAAAGTGGACCATTAGTTGAGCGAAGTAGGGTGGGCCATTGTTTTGTTGTGGCGGGCGAGGGCGGAGCAAAGCTAGTGAAATTAAAATATTTAATACTTGCTCATATTGTAATTTGTAATCATACTCCTAAAATGTCATGACTCAGTTTTATAAACAAATTACCCAAATACGCGTAGATGACTTTAATGCAAACAAAATTTTGAAATTTCAGTATGTCACAAACCAGGCATATGTGTAGGGAAACCCAAATGCGTAGGATATTTTTAAAATTCGATGATACATTTATTTTCAATCTACAAAGGATTATGTCAATTCAAATGTCAATGTTATAAAATAAATTTGAAACAACTTATATTATATCAACTTATATTTACAATGGTTTAGGTACTGACAGTCAAGACGATCTGCCAATTCCTTCAGTACGCTACTGCAACTGGCCTTCACCCTGCGCATCAGGAATGTGCACCATAGCCTTATGTTGTGCGCAAGTTGCGCATTGTTGCATAGAAGAAATCCATTCGGGACTTGGTGAACATCCCCGACACGCTACAGAAACGGGAAAGTCCAAACAGCGTCATGAAAGCATTGGGACTAAACGTGGTGTCTGTTTTCTATTTACTGTGGCTTAAGGTAAGAGCTATGCAAGGAGTTTTGAGAACCGTGCGAGTCGTAATATGATTAGCTCCCCGTGTTTCCTTCGAAATACTTAAACAGGCTAGTATGGGGGAAATAATAGGTTTGGGAAATGAAAAATGCGTTCCTGAAACAACGTTACAGCCGTTTATTTCTTTGCTGGAATTCAGTTGTTTGGTATTAAAATAATGTTTCTGTTTTAGCTGGAAAAACAAAGCGTTGTCGAGACATTGCAATTAGGTACGTGAGCTAAAAATCTGCCTGACCAATATCGTTCAAAAGGATCTTTTGCTTTTTAATGACTGGCCAACGTGCGATGTAGCCTGCGAATCATTAAAAATGTCTTATGCAGGCAGTGAGTTGTTATTACAACGTATAGTGAAGCTATGTCAAGCAAAAAAGAGGACAACATTGTGACGTATTCTTTGAAATTTAAATTTATATTATGAGACCATTTGTACGAGTTGATGACAAAATGGCGTCAATTTATGGAGCACGAAATTTGTTCGTGATGTCAGTTCCATACACTAGTATTAGTTCAATATATGCAGGTATATGCATGAGTATGCAGAAGGTTGTTAATTCCAAATGAAATATTGGTGTATGGAACTTTATTTATTACAACATTTACATCCTACGTGACTAAATACAATCTTTTGCGTAGCGATAAGTGGCCGCGTCAAAGAAAATACTTCCTCTCTTTTATGTCAGCTGCAGCATCACCCCAGTCGTTTGTTCTGTACATTAGGGCTATCTCCCTCATTCACTGTTTGCTGTGTCCTCTCGCCAACAAAACCGGCTAATTACACTTATCAAGTTGCGTAAACGCTCGCTGCTCCATTGCCACTCATTCATACCGCTTGCTTTTGTTGTTACGCATTTTTTGCCTCCCAAAACGAGAATAATGAGCCTTTTTTTATGTTTTCCTCCATAAGTGAGACGTACAGATCCGAAAATGGTACAATACAAAATGGTACTTACTGCAGAAGTATTACGGTTGAAAAATCGTGTTGATTTTTCGTTCGCGACTGTACTCCCATTATCTTTATCTTCTACCAAAATATTACACCGTTTTTACGGGAAATATCTATAAAATGGACTAAAGTGAAATCGTGCTTCGATTTCTTAATCTTTTAATGCTGAGATTGAAATGTTGAGCGGAATCATATCATCGGCTTGTGGTTTTCGTTGACAATTTTCGGCGTCGAGTTTTCTTTTGGTTTCTTCTTTAATTCCTTTGTTGTTTATTAGTAGCTATGATGTTATAATAATAATACCTTCTTCTGTAATACTGGCAAGTATTACAGTTTCAAGATTTATCAACAGAGCATTGATTCATCTCTTCAAGTGATGACAAAGCGCATATGTAGGCTATACAACAAATTATCTAAAATTCTGGATGTTCAACTTTGACTCCTTACAAGTTTATCGGAAACATATTTTTTTCCAAAACAAGTTAAGTTATTTAATATAGTTAAATAAGAAATTATATTCTAAATGTACTTAATTGTATTTATAAGTATCTAAACGTTTGTAAACTAATGTTTATGACTAAGCTAGCTGAGTTTGTCTATGAACCTGTGGAGCAAATATCAAATGACTAAATAAGATGTTAAATTAAGCAAGAAATATTGTATCAACAGTTGACAAACCTAATAAAAAATAAAAAAAAGTGCAAAAATAATTATAACTAAGCTTTTTCCTAGTCTTGGGTAGCAGCAACATCAGTAAAGACAATATAGTTATATCAGGAAAGGCTTTTGTCTGGCTATTAAAAGGCGTGAACTCCCGGTCCTAAAACTGCGGTGTGGAAAATAAAGGGAACTACCACACGTTTCTGCTTAGCCCAAAGTTATGACTGGTAGAGAATGCCGAATGGCGTTAAGTCATCCTTTCGTACAAATTTTGGTTGTACAATAAAGTATAATATACTCCACCAACAAGAGCGAAGTTCTTAAGTTTAGGAAGAAGAATAAAGTATAAATAAATAAATAAATTTTCCCTTTTCGTTTTTATGTAAAAAGAACTCCACTGACAAGAGCCTAGATGATGATGAGCATATTATATGTAGGTGGTTACATTGAAAATGTCACCTTCCGTATGTAAGCTCTGTTGACACAACACAATTGACACAAACTGACACAATTTAAACTCCTAACCCTCCGGATCCTCTTGGATCTGTCATTAATTTGATTGATGGCGCCACACGTAGGCAATCTTGACCCGCGTCAATCTGCACACTAATCCCCAGTGTAACTGTGCATTGTGATGTATGTGAACGTTACGCACAGATAGAACAGTATTAAAATGAAATTAAGATTAATTATTTCATTTTCGATGTCAAGTTATAAAAAATACCTATCATTTTTTTCGAGTGTTAGCTATGAAGAAGCATTTTTATGGTTAGGGTAAAAACGGGACCCTATTCCCCCTAGCCGATTTTGACTACAGTGGCCAGACACAACGACTAACCGACTGCGCAGGACATTTATTGAAGTGCACAAGTGTGTGCGCAAACACAGGTGAACACAGGTGTACAGGCTATATATAGGCTATGTATAGGTGCATATCCCGATGGGACAGCAATCTGACACGACCGGAGAGAGATCAGGCACAGGACCAACGGCTTTACGTGCTTTACGAGGCACGGGGGTGAAAACACCGCCATCTTCCAAACTCCGGGCTTCCCTGACAATTTCTGAACAAACCCAGATACATATTTTTGGCCCGACCCTATTACTCTGACTTCGCTGTCTGTTCATATCATTCAAATTTTCGTGCGTGAGTCCGACTCGCACTTGCTCGGTTTTGTTTTAAGATGTGCTTTTAAGTTAAACAGGTTTCTTCTGGAGCTCGCTCCATCGTCGTAAAGACGACGGCATAGATAAAGTTAAAGATCTATGCCGCGTCTAATCTAGTCTGGAGACAAGAGCGAACCCATTATTTTTTTCATGAACACTTTTTCCTCCTCATTCCTACTTGTATGTTTTATAGCCATGTAAGCTCCATGTATTTTTATGAAGTACCGTTCCCCTGGTCTTGGGTAGCAGCAACATCAGTACTGGCAGAAGGCTGAAGATAACCCCCGGTCGTTAGACAGCGGCGTGGAAGGCAAGAGGGAAACCAAACCACCACACATCATCATCATCATCATCATCAGCCTATATTAGTCCACTGCTGGACATAGGCCTCCCCTAATGAGCGCCATAGCGCCCTGTCTTCGGCTTGGCGCATCCAGCATCTACCTGCAGTCTTCCGCAGATCATCATCCCATCTGGCCGGAGGGCGTCCCACACTACGTTTGCCGAGTCGCGGTCTCCACTCAAGAACTCGTTTACCCCAGCGGTTGTCGGTTCTTCGCGAGATATGACCGGCCCACTGCCACTTCAGCTTGCTAATTCTTTGAGCTATGTCGATAACTTTGGTTCTCTGTCGGATGTATACCACCACACTAACTTGCCTAATTTGGAGTTTTGGAAAAACCTCTACCGACAAGAGCCTAGCTCTTATGTTTAATAATGATTATCATGCCCGCTAACTTTTTAAAGTTGCGTTGTGCCATTAATCTTTCTCTTTTTATAGTTATTGCTATAGTTAAACGCAGCCAGCATCAATCTAAAACGTAATCAAAACAGAACATTACGTAACATTAAGAATTTGCGACTCTTCCATTTCTATGCAAATGTTACACTTTAAGAATAAGGTTTATTTTATAGCACATTTGTGCTTTGAATACTACAAAGCGAAGTTTCAAAAAATAAAAGCATTTAAATACTGACAGTCAATGGAAAAAGCATAGACATTAAACTCTATCTTGAATTATTGTTACACCCGTTCCAAATTGGAACATACCGTTAATATTTCCTCCCAAAAACTAATATTTAACACGTTCCGGGACACGAACGCATACTGTGAACGCCTACAGGCGTGAAAACAATAAAACATCTATTGTATTTGTGAATAGTGTCCCGGAACGTGTTAAATATGTATTTTTCCTTCGGCGTCCAATCTCTTCACAAGTTTTTTTACTACACTTATGCATTCACTGTCCATTTACTTCTCTTTTTTCAACGAATTCCTTTCGGTATTCTTCTACGCTTATATTAACGTGATTTTCAGTGGTATTCATTTCACAGCTAGTTAATATAAGGTTTTTTGCATCATTAATTATGAATGAGAGCAAAAAGTTTCACAAGGTGCGAGTGTAAAGGATTGCCTGTGAGCATGCGAATGATATTTATAGTTTGGTACACTTTGTTTCGTGTTGTAACCATTTTATTTTTTGTTACAGGTGAGTACTGCAGTGTGTAATTAGGGTGCAAAGAGTGATGGTAAGAGTTATGTCAGTTAATTTTCAGTAACGATAAGAGCATATCAATTTAGTATTAAACCTGCAGCACAAGCACGAACTTTTAAAGTATTCGTAACGTAAGTGTAGCGAGTTTACTCCATGATTACGATCCGTCACGTCAAAGAAAGGTTCGTTCTCGTAAAGCTGTTTTATCAAAAGATACGTTTACAATGCGTCAGGTATTTGTGATGCCAAATTTTACAAGAAAACATAAAATGACATTGGAATCATCGGAAACGGGTCTAAAATTAGGTCTAATTAAATATTTTGGTGCTGAATAAACGTTTTTTCTTTCTTTCTTTCTAAAACTTTGTAATAAACAGTTAAAACTTTATTAATCCAAAAGCTTTTCTATTCCACCAACATGGCAGGCACGTAATACTCGCCTCTAAAACACAGCTGCTTACAATGCCCCAAACTCTTGAATATGTAAAATAGTCAAAACAATAAGTAGGAGTGAAAAGCACATAACCCTGGCGTGCTCGAGTTGAAATCTGATAGCTCTCCGAATGTAATCAGATACGCCTCTGGCTGAGAGCCAACTAGCCAGATATTCGCCGAGCCAGGACGTCAAAAGAATGGCTAAGCGTGAAAAATGATAAAGAAGATATGTGCCGTATAACGCCATTTATTCGTTTATGCTCGCAGAAAGAAAAAAATAAACAAGGGGGCTTTTGCACTCTTCCGATTCGAGAATTTATGAATCGTACTCCAATTTAATATTGTGATAGATTAATGTTCATAAAATCACTCGGATAGGCAAACCGGATCAGAATCATACTGGATTCGGATCTAGTTCATTAGCGACTGGGTTCTCGTATCATCTACCAATCTGATTATTTTATTACTTAAATGTCACTGAATAATGCACAGCAGCTTTAGTTAGTATCTATAATAAAGATAAAAGTATAATAAACTTTACAAAAATAAAAAACTAACATGAAACCCGGTGAACAAACTACAGAACCCAAAAAATCATAAAAGACGGAAAAGGAACGCGCATAACGAATACTCCAGTGATGGATGGGTGTAAAGTGTAGCTCCATTTAAAATTCAACGGAATTTCGGGGATTTTGTAAAAAATCCGCCATCTACATAAGGGAACGCCGTAAAAGCCATTTTGAACGAATATGATGTGATACATGTGTGAGAAATACATGCAATGTTCTCTCTTAATTCGGAGCTATGTTAAATTTTTGTGCAAACACGAAACAAAATTATCCAACAACAACATGTTTTCAACTGTCAGTGTCATATTTATCTCGCTTGCACATACCGATAGAGATTAGGGCCTCAAAACTAATTTGACTATAGACTATAAGTGTAGCAGGTTTTCACAGTCGGTAATGATAACTTCATCAACTTTCAACATCTGTAGTGGAAGTCTCCAATTTTTTTTCCTGTCGAACAACCAGGTGGCGCTCAAAAACCCTTAGATAAAATTCGTGGTAACGTGTATTTATTGAGAGAATAATTTAAAAAACATTGTTAAACAGAAAAGGATATTTGATGCAGCAGAAAATCAGAAAATTGAACATATCTGCGTGAAATATCAAAACTTTGTAATTTTTGTGCTTCAAAATGTGGTTGGCCGCTGGGCTTTCCTTCTGAAGGAGTCATTACAAAATTTACCTGATGATTTCATCGCCTGAATACAGACGCCGAATCTGAATATCAGAAGAGACAGTAAACTCAAATATCAGATTAAACAAGTAGTAATGATATTTAGGGGGCAGTGAAAGGGTGTCTTCGGTGATATAATATACGTTTGATTGTGAGCAAATCCTATAGCCTGTGAGCTAAAGCATTCCTAGATACGACGTGGAAAGTCCAATCTAAACTGTTCTCCGCAACGCACGTAAATCTCCAGCCCCGACTGAACTTGATGTAAGTCGTTAAGCCTTGTCAGGGGCTATGCGACTTGATGGCATCTGACAGTAGGCTGGGAAATTGTGCATTGGTTCTTGAGTTTGAATGCAATGGTTTTGAAAATCGTATTGTCAAAGGTTAGAGTTGCCAATGATAAATTATAGTTTTCATTCCTTTTGTAGACGATAAAGAGGGAAGTACTGCATATACTGGAATCACCTAAATTTTGAGGAGTTAACATTATTATCTTGTCTTGCAAAAGCTTTGAATAGGGTCGATCGTTTCAACATTGCGCGAGCATTATTGCGAAAAGCAAGTTATTTCGAATAATGTCACGACAAAAGCTGTTTGAAGATAAAGTGCATAAGAATGAAAAGATTCATACAAACCAAAACAAGCAAGACATTTTAAAACGGGCGTGAAAGCATTTTATGCTATCTTGAAGCACTTGGCGGGTGCTGAGACCCAACAAACAACAGTAAACAGCTGGAGTGATGCCATAACCCACTACTAGATGTATTGCTGTTACAGACTGAAGCACAATAGTAATTTTTTGACATTTCGCGTAGATAAATAAATTTCTTTAAAGGATGAAATAAACCAAAAATTGCGCACGGGCGGGACTCGAACCAGCATCTTTCTGGCTAACCGGGCCAACTGCTCTTCCAATTGACGACCGATTTGGCGCAGTGGTTAAGAAATTGGCTACTGCGCCAGAGGTCGCGGGTTCGATCCCCGCACATTATAAACATTTGTGTGCATGAACATGTCTGTTTGTAGTGGTCTGGGTGTTTTCTATGTATAATATGTATGTATTTACAAAAAAAAAGTATTTAAGTATGTTTATATCCGTTGTCTGGTTACCATAGTACAAGCTTTGCTTAGTTTGGGACCAGATGGCGCTGTGTGAAATGTCCAAGGATATTTATTATTATTATTATTATAATTGAGCTACCGTGCTGTGGTCTCTTATTGATACGTCATTGCGTGACGTTAGCGCAATCTACGACGTCTGTTTGTTCCTTTACCCAAAGGTTATCTGGAAGAGATCGCTTATAGCGATAAGACCGCTTAAAGTGTACATTTCCTTTGAACGAATTTATAAACTAATTCATGTTATGTGCAATAAAAAGATATCTTATCTTAGAAGTCCAATTTCTGATTTTACTGCTTGGAAACTGGACAACACATCCATACGTTGAATTGAACTGGATAAAAGCGGTCACTAACGACATAACAATTATCCTAGATCGGAGTTTGGTTGGTCACCCTGTATGCTGCTAAACAATGCAAGTGAGGCTTCTAGCCAAATTGCATAACAGAGTTACTGCATTAATGCTATTGTTTCTTTAATCAAATTAATTCCAAGACGTACGTGCTAAAGTTACGCGACTTAGGACTTGTATCTTCGAGAACATTTTATAATATGAATACTACTACTATAATTCATATTCAATGACATCTTAATGTATTTTATTTTGACATCAGTATTACTACTAAAATTATGACATGTTTTTTTTTATAACATTGTATCCTATTTAAATTCAATAAAATGTGTATACACTTGCAAAGGTAGATCCAAGTGAAACCTGTTTTAGTATAAGACCTTTGTACAACCTTGTTTCAATACGCAATAAATATCATTTCATTTCATTTCATTTCACTAAGCCTCAGGCCCGTTGCATGGTCGATTGTTAACGCAACTAATGATGAAACTAATGATTCGTTACCAGCTGTTGAACATTTAAGATTGGGCGTGCTTTAAAGAAGAAAAAAACCTTATTAAAACACATTACGGATAGATTTGGACGTATTCGCTTAATGATCTTCTTTCGTGATCTCCAAGTAGTTTACAGAATACCTCATTCTAAAAAAAATCTATTTAGAACAACTTCCCATTATTAAAATGCTTATTTAAGCTATCTCTTTATGAAAGGATAGAAATTACAACTATTAAGAGTAGTAATATATTTGAAATGCATTATAATTTTCACATGCTCATTTTGCTGTAAAAAAATGTCAAAAGTCTGTTATATTCGATAGAAAAACTAAAGTTTATCTGCTCAAGGTTGTGTTTATTGTTGTTCCTAGTTAGATAGAGATTCATTGTACAAGCCTTGTAAAAAACATCACATGTGAACTTTATAAATTGTTTGTTGTCGATATAAATGTTGTAACTCCTCAACTATCTAATCTCTTAAAAGGGCCAGGAGCTCTATGTAATATAGTACAGCTCTGTAACACCTTAATACCTATAGCGGAGTTTTTATAGCCTTTTCTCGTAGCTGACGTTTATAGCTTTTGTAACTCATTTATTCGTTCGATAAATTAGAGTGGTGTCGTATGTGCCACTAAATGTTTTACGGCTGGAGACAAGGATATTTAATTTAGGAGAAGGATGGATGACATTGATGGTGTTGCCATAAAAAAAGAAGAGTTAGCAAGGCCGTTAGTCGCTATAAAATATCATGGTTAACATTATACTAAATTAAGTGCTTTAACACATATTTGTACAAAACATATTTACGATTCATTCTGTGATACTGAGATGAATTGTTTAGATTTATATCGCTGCCTATTGTTTAAAATCAAATTCATCATCCAAACATTTCTTTTCTGAGAATACAATTTATAAAATTTGATCTGAAAATTATGGTAGTGAGTGTATTCCGCCTGCACGCAGGCTGCAAATATTAAAATGTATCTTATCTTATCACAACCTTCAGTCATCTACACTCAGGCATAGAATGTACAAACCTTTGTTACAGACATGTGTATAAATATGTATGCTTAAGGCCGTCTTATTCCGTCAAATAATCTCATAAGCCCCGCCCCCTTGTTAAAAGTGCGGGGCGCTTCCCCCACCAGCACCCCCGCACAAAACTTTTTCCGTCAACTTTGTCTTACAAATCTCGTGTATAATTAAGCCATCTAGTGTTTATTTAAGGAACAAAATTTTCTTGAATAAGATACTTCATGCGCTTTTGTAAGTAACATACCCACGCCATCTAGCAGAACCCCTAAGAACTTTTACAAAATGGTTTCTTTAGTACACCATACATGCTTTTTAGTCTAAACGTTTATCGAAAGAACAAGGAACGCATAGAGTGTTATTTCATTCTCACACGACTGGTCAGCACTTTATGCCAGCAACCTGTAACCATTATAAAAACAAGAAAGAATATCCGATAACATTTATTATATTCTTTATTGCACTTATAAGATGTACAGAAAATAGGTACAAGAAGTCACAATGTGAACAAAGGTGGGCTTATCCCTAAAAGATACCTCTTCCAGCCAACCCATAGGTGTAGGAAATGTAATGTAATAACATTTAGGTGGTTTATATTAAGATCCTTTTTGTCGACACAGTTATAGTCTCACTACTATCTTCCATCAGTCTTCCAATTGATGATGACTGAAGACCATTACAGATATGGCACTTCAAATTTAGGGTTCCGTACAAACCAGTAGGTATATAAGTCAAAGTTCACCCATCACGAGAATTTTGTCATGGTTTTTTTTACACACTGAAATTCATAACATTTCAAATCATCATCATCATTCTCTTGCCCTGTTCCCAGTTTATCTAGGGTCTGCGCAGTATGTTTCACGCTTCCGTTTAACATTACAAATATGGAAAGCTAAATTAAATACAAAGGTTTCTTTATCGTTTCAGTAATCCTTTAATAATATCAAAGTTTTTTATTTACTAGTCGTCTCCCGCGACGTCGCCCGCGTATATTTTGGATGTCCCGTGAAATGGTTCAAGTAAATTAATCACCCACACCACGCTTAAAATACTCGCTTAATATCAGCCTGAACTATAAAAATGACTTGACTATCATGTGTTAGAAAGTAAGAAAATAGTAAGGCAAAAGTAGTTAGTAGTAATCTCTCATTTAGATGCAATACTTTTTTCGGCGAAGTTCACTATCAAATAAACTGAGCATTGAACTTGGCTATCATTTTTCACATTGATGTTTTTGTTGGGATATCATAACTTTTTATAGAAATATTTATTTGCTTATTCATAAATCATTAATACATATTTTTTGCAAGCTTCCATCCACTTAATTATAACGGTTTCAGACCCTACAATTAAAAAACTTTCTTTTGTTTTCAGATTTTTTCCTTCGCTTACACATTATTACCTAGCTAGATGCCATATTTCAACTGTCTAGGTTTGTTAATTAGAGCACCGCACCCACACAATTACTTTGATAAACCATATATGGTTTTGCCATGTTTGACTTTTTGTAGTCTAGCTTATAGACCTTTTTTACTATAAAACAGTAATTTGGCATGGGTTTCTTTATATCACAATCACACCGCCTAAAATATGTATTTTAAAATATTTTTGAGACACCTCCCTACAAGGAATGAATTATGATGAGCATGAGTTCCTACACCGAAAGGGCAACACCAGGGTTTATCTCATGAATCGTGATAGTAAGACAGTTGAAATTTTCAGGAAGGATGTATTCATGTTGCCGTTGAAAAAACAAAAACTTAAAAAACAGATTTTTTTTCAGGTTGCTCTCATACAACTTATCTACTCTGATAATGATAATAATGAGGGGCTGCCCCATTATTAGGACTTCATATCTTTTGTATGGGACTCCCTGACAACAGATATGATGTTTATGCCATTTTCATAGATAATGGTACGGAACCCTTCGTGACCCCGAAGCGCCATTTGGCGCTAACTACAAGATTAATAGAATTATTATGTGTCACAAACACCAAAGTTGTTTTGGATATTCAGTAACAGCAATTTGAGGAACGGTTATAAAAATAAAATTAAGACAGTCTCCACACATTTTCGACAGAACAAAATTGAAAAAATTATTCAGATTTGACATTTCTGAATGCAAATATAATTGGATTATACTGAGTAATCTCCATGTTCGTCGCTCAAGTCCATGTCACCAAATAAGAGATAGATAGTCAATGCATTATTACTACACGATTCAGAAAATGTGTACGTACGTACGTAAATAACATGGAAACCTGAGTTCCATACACGAAGAGAGCTAGACCGACCTTAACTTAACCTCCAATGTTTGTATTTTGTCACAGGAGTCTAGATGTAAATAAATAAATAAAATTAATATAGACCTATCACCTAATAATTTTCTCCCTCCCTCAAATTCATATAATATTTTCTCGTCTCCAATATACTAGAGTCACCAGGGCACAGCTTTAGCATTTGAGATTACTGCTAAACCTACAGTTATGGTTTAGCTCTGATTTTTCCAAATAGAGAAAATGTTCAAAACTACAATAATTTGACATGAGTGTTTTATGCTTTTTGTTTATATTGTTACTATAGAAACGGATTCATCTCTACGATTGGTACAAAAATATAGTTCATTTATTCACAACAATTATATATGTCGCTACAGCCTTTCTCTTTTTATTTTGCTTAACACGTAGAGGTTGGGGGTTCCATCCTCATGGCATTGAGGAGATTTATCCGCATGGTGATGATGTTTTTGATACTAATTTTCTTTTTGAAATTTATTTTCATTGTTATGTAGTTTTTTTAATAGGATTTGCTACTTTAAAAAAAAACCTAAAAATTTAATTAGTTTTTATTTTTAATTTTTTTTATTTTAAATGTTAAAATGTCCAAAAATTAAAATAAATGTTTATTTCGTTTTCTAAAAAAATATTGTGACTATGTAGAAAAAGATTTATGATACCCCCGATTTGAACTCGCGACCTTTGATTAGTATAAGACTGGTGCTGATCCAACTGAGCGTGACGCGGCGCGGCGAAATTAGCTATTATTAGTTCTTAGGTGTTTTACGTAATTAAGTACGCAAATAAAATTGCAAAAATTGACATAGGTCCAGCGTTCGCAGTGGCGTCAAGGGGAATGAGGAAATGGTATCTCGTGCTTGTCATTTGAATAAAAAGATAGCGCTATTTCTGCTTGCATGTATAGAACAGAGATGACACGACGATCAACTGTTGCGTCAAAGTCGTTGCGCGAATCACCATCGTCACAAGTGTGAGAATCACTAAATCAGTGTTTTATGAATGAAAATGTTAATAAAACTGGAAAAAAACGATTGGACGCCCTAAACATCTTTGGTGTCTAAAGTAATCTTAAAAAGACAATTGGAAGAATTTGCTGCTTGTAAGAAAGAATACAGACTAATGAAAAAAATGGACCTTTCTTTGCCTGAACATAACACCGATAAAAACTAAAAAAAAATCATTTGATTCATAGCTGAGATCTCACTTATGTGGTCAAAATGTATATTCTTATAATCCTCTGTTCCTCACATCTGTGTAGCTTGAGCAAATCAAGATCAAAAAAGTCGAAATAGGTCAAATAAAGTGTTTTTAGATATTTCGTTATTCTGATCTAAATAACAAACATTTTGAAATCATTTTAACATGTATATGTGTAGAATGGAATTACCTACTAAAATATGTGATTTTCATAAATATAAGTCCAATAATTTGAAAACTACATAGAAAATACGAAAAAAAAGGGGCCCACTTCTGAGGCAATTATTATCGAGCAAAGTAATTACAATCGTGTTTCCAACCACAATCCAGCTTTCTAGTAATCTTCTTCTATAACATATATAGATTCGAGATTTAAATAATTAGTGTTTCCATGTTTAAACTCAATCGAAACATCGTAAAAATGGAATATCTGGCCCTTAAGTTATGTGAGCCTTTTCGTCTTTTGTTCCGTAGTAGGCTTTATTCAATTCAGGTTAGGCAGCAAAAGGGTACTGTTTGAGTAAACTATTGGTCGTTTGTATAATTAATGTGACAAACTATCAAACAGTAAATACACCGCTAGGCTTAATTAATTGGTGTTATGACTTCGAACAGGAGATAATATAATGGTTTTGTTGTTTAGCAACTTTTCTAGCAAAATCCACTAGTCGAAAAATAGGGATACACCGACAAGAGCCTAGCTCTTACAGGTCTTTGGAATTTTCACTATGGAGCCTGCCACGACTGAAACCTTCAAGTCGATAGATCGCATCAAAATAAATCGAAAATATAGTTTGGAAAAGTGAGCCAATATAAATATATATTTTAATAACTAATGTAGTTGTGCGATTTGCATGGACCAAACAATTCAGTCACCAAGACTAACTTTTACTGTACATAGATATTAAGTGCAGTTAGCTTAACCACTTAACTGAATCTACTACTGTAACTAACCGATAGAACCTACAGAACTCGTGATGCAGATCGCCACAGAGTATCGATTGGCGATCGAGCGATTTGTAATTAATCGAGTTCCTGGAATCGGTTTTGTTGGCTAATCGAGCAGCTTGAATCAATGGGGCTGCTAAAACGGACGATAAATAAACGCTTTGAGGAATTTCTCTAATGAATTAATGGAAATAGAGTGGTAGGAATAGGGTAAAATGTGGTTGCAATTGTGCACCAAAAGAAGCTTTGCAAATATAAATAAGTATGGATATTTTCCTAATAATAACATTGAGAAAATAAATAAATACGTATCGACGAGGTGTATCAACAGAGATGTATGTGTACCGCATCAAATATCATGTCTTTCTCGCTTGCAAAGCAAGCTTTGCCGGTAAAGCATGCTGAATATTCCTATCTCTTTTAACATTGTGGCCTCACGACTCAGATGCTAGCGCGTCGATAATTTTGAACGTTTACCATAAAAACAGGTGCTAAGTACAAAGTTTGATAAATAGTCAAACCACTGGCTTGTGACATTAGCTTGAAAAATAACACTGCAACGTACATAAACAAAAAATATATCTGATTAATTTAGTCAGTTATTGGTTGATTAGAACGCGACATGTTTTTAGAATGTTTTATTTTTAATTATTGTATTTTTTCTGAAAACCTTTAAAATAGTAGCAATTTTCAGTGCAACTGAATCTGCTTCTGAACAATTTATAGCAACGAGTTGCAATTACTCGGCAAGACATCTGCCTCATGAGATATTCAGCCGCCGCGAACGAATTTCCCGCGACCAGGTTACAGTAACTGGTGTAACAGCCAGCCCATTGCGAGAAAACATGTCAAATCAAGAGTACCCTGAGTACTTTTGTACCCTGAGTAAATTTAACAGAGTTGCACTATCGGTTATTTGCTATGATAATTAATTTAATTGTAAGTTAATTAATACTTTGTGGTTTAATTAAGCATATGGGCTGTTCTGTAGCATTGGGTAAATCCTGTAATGATAGTATAAATTGAATAAATAAATACATAAAGAACAGTGAAGCATGAAATTCCCTGGGTCGACTACTCAAATCCAGTATTCATTACTCCCACTGTTTATTAAGTTATCTGATTCTTAACATTTCCACGTTGACGTTCTTAATTAATACAAGTGTTTTTTTTTAAGTAATTGTGACTTCAATGTTAATAATAAGTTTTTTCCATAGTTATATTAATTTGTGCTTTATAATTTTTTGTTTGCTGCGCGTTAATTTCTTTAGCTCTTAACACGTTCCGGGACAGTGCCCGCCTACAGGCGTGAAAACAATAAAACATCTATTGTGTCTGGAGTAGTGTCCCGGAACGTGTTAAGTCGCTTATTTAATTTTAAAACTATGATTATACTTCTGGAAGCCACTTGTTTACTGTTTGTTTTTCCTTTTACTGTGGTCTTACCGCATTTATTATTGTGCTCGTTTTTAAACGGTTTACAAAGGTGTTTAAGGGCTGCCCACTTAAAAGTACATTAGTGTAATAGTCCAATAAATATAAAATTGTACAGCGATGCTCACAAATGTTTCTGGAAACAGCAATTTGAAGAAATTATACTTTTTTGTTACTCGATTGCTAGGAAATAGGCTTCAAATTGACTTTTATAAACTACCTAGTCAGTTTATTCTATAACTGATATTTTGGTCAGATAAATGAAAGAGAATTACTAATAAGTTTTGGTCATTACAGAAAAGTATGCGTTTCTGTCACAAAACATTTATGGTCTCACGACTGATGATGACCTATACAAATATGTATACTTGAACACTCATGAACACTGTCTGGGCCGTACTCTTGATACTTTGCCAAGATTTTTGAATACCGCCATCTCTTTCCCTCGCAAAGCCATACTAGTATGAGCGACAAGGACGGCTAGATTGGAAAACACAAGTGTGTACTGCAGAGTAAGACCTCAGGTCTGGTTTAGTCCAATAAAAAAAACAGTGCAATAAAGCTGAATGAATGAAGAAATACTTGCATTTATATAGTTTCGTTCAATGTCCTTTCTAGCTTTGCTGTTTGATTTACTCTATACCATTCTAGCTTACTATCTTGCTTTAAAATTGTTAGCAGCCCTACAAGTTGTCGGCTCGCTAGCCCACTCGATCGTTTGAAGGCAGTGGCGCGATATATCGAGCATGAGCTACGCTAGTTACGTGAAGAGTGTTTCCGATGTCTTACGACAGAATCGCATTATCTTGTAGTGATTATTAAGCTTTTCTGATCTCTATCCAGTCCTATCAGATGTCTGTCCCATCGACCTAGCGATAATAGACGATGATAGCTATGAGAGTGAAAGGAATAGAGAGTGTTTGAGCACACACTTGTGCACTATAATATGTCCCGCGCGGTCGGTTAGTCGTTGTGACTGGCCATCGTAGTCGAAATCGGCTAGGGGACAATTATTACTATTAAGCTTTAGTGACACTAAATTAAAGATTGAAAATCTGCTTATCCTATGATTTAGTTAGTCTAGGGATATTTTAAATTTACACAATTTAATCAAAATTTATTAAAAATAACATACAACACGTGTATATTTTGAATAAAACCCATTTATCAGAACTTCATACAAAATATCCATAGACAGTGTTGAGTAGTAGATCCTAGACGGTATCGCTTCGCAAGTAAGTGCGAAATGGCATCTACACCGACGCAGATAGAGGAATCTTTTCGCAATAGATCATTGCGATGTACTAAGCTAACGCTTGGATTTTTCACATTCTCAATCTAATCATGGCTGTATAGGTACAATGCGAATGCATATGTGGACTAACGGTGTAACTTACAAAAGCGTTTTTTTATCGTTCCAATGTTGAATGGAAACGCGTACCACACAACAACTTTAACAGCGCTTTAGTCCGGCGCAACTTTGTGACATCATTGTGCCGTCTCTCTCTGAAATATTTTATCTCTCTTGTTCGCTTTGAAAAAGGCTCCGTTCAGGCGGAAGCTGAACATGGCTTCAAATTCATGTGCTTGAATAGAAAATAATGTGTGTAGTTTTATTTCAAAAGCTGGTTAATGTTACAAGATAAGTGCTTGTCTTTGTGAGTCTAATTTAATAATAATACGTTTTTGGGCTACTAATATTGAAAGGGACTGTCTATGTGACACATAGAATTTTGACTTCATTGCCCAAATATTACTACATATAGCAAAAAAAAAAACGATGCATGTAGGTTATTAAAGCTTTCTCTTTTACCCCTCTATCACTTCCTTCGCGCCGCCTGTATTTTCTCTGTATAGACCAATGGTTGACTGGTAGAGAATGCTTTTAGCATTCAGTCCGCCATATGTACCTTTTGTTTGTGCATGAAGTGTAATAAATTAATTAATTAATTAAGATAATACTACGCTAAAGAAGACGATTTTGTTATTTAACTTCATAATATTTTTTACTGTCATCAAGATAAATAATATTCGATCAACAGCAGATAAAAGTTTGATCAATTTATTATGGGCCAAAAATAATGAAGTCAAACAAGTACTGCATAATAACGAACTCAATTTTGCGACTTAATTTCTGAATGCAATTATTGAATCAACAACAAATAACGTTATTATTGTAATGGCGCAGTTTCAGAGCAAACAATGATGTTAATGGAAAATTCTCTGAAAGAAATAAATTATTCCTTACACGCTTTTACGCCGTTGTTTACAATTTTCTCGTATATCAATAAAATATTGAAATGACCATTGAAGACATATTTTCATGAAATAAATGGAAAATCATAACTTCAAATATATCCGTATTAAGTAGATAGATAGATAGATAGATAACTCTTTATTGCACACAAAATTAGTGATATTACAAATTTGTTTAAAGGAAATGTATAATTTAGGCGGTCTTATCGCTATAAGCGATTGTAATTAGCTATAAGTAATTGTTCATATCAATAACATTTTTATTATTATCAAGTAATAAAGATAAAATTAACTTCTTTAACATTGGTGCTCATTATTCTCTTCTTAAGTTATACCAATAACATTGTTTATTTATCTTTTGAGAAACCATCTCTTAACGTACCCCAAAACTCTAATACATATTATCACAGATATTTTCGTAGTCAAAAGCGACTGTTATAATAGGCATATTGCCTCATAAACTTCTTAGTTATTCGCTGTTCTAGATCTAGGAATAATTTACACTAGAACTAAGACTATTACTGTAATTTCTTTCAAAATAAAGACCTTTGAAAATCAAAAAATCAAATCAGTCAAAAGCGACTACGCGCTACGATCGTAGCCCGTAGCACCGCTGTAGCTTACTACGAATTTCGTAGCACTCGTAGGCGTAGCATCATTGCTGCGCTACTTGGCAATTTTATAGTAAACCGTATTTATTTGGTTGAAGTGCTAGAATGATATTGGTATAATTTGGGCATCATCATTAAATTAAAAAATCTAAATATTTAGATAATTACTTTGTTTTAAATAGAAGAGTCGTTTTAAAACTAAGTGACAAACAAAATACATTACAAAACAAGGTTTTAAAATTATAGTTACACGAACAATATTATAACCCGTCTATTTAAAACATGTGTTCTTTTGTTAATTATATTTACACATTATTTAATTATGTGAAGTTGAATGTTTGGTTCATAAAATTATATAAGGTCATATCATTTTAAGTGATAATATTTTAACAGTAGCTTTGTATACATCATAGAAACAGGACACTATCATTATTTTTAGGAAAATCGAGATGAATTTGTTTATTATTTTCTTAAACAGAAACAATATTATATTTTAAAACAGCACCCTGGCAATTTAAAAGTTATCTACGTCGTCTGCTTCGCCTCTCTCAATTCAATGCCCAAACTTTATTTTTCTCTAATCTTAGCCTTAATTAATAAAAAAATTAAAACTGAAAAAAACATTAACTTTGTCTTAAATTTTCTCAAAAACTAGCGGATAAAAACCCAAATTGTTTACTACAAATAATGATAAATTTATTATGCTGAATCGGCCCTTTAAATATTATCACTAAAAACGAGGTGACCTTATATGTATAAAATTATACACCACATCAGCATCAAAAATTCAAGTGTCATCCAAGCCAATTGCATATTTATCGCGCACAAAAAAAAACACTTTAAATGCAAATTCGCTGTCACCCCGTAAACACGAGTACCTCTCCTCACTGTCCAAGAGGCTGAAATATAAAGAAATACCTTACAATACCTTCGAGGACCTTCAACTCCTCAGACGTAGCCAGGGCAGGGCATTACTGTTAAGGCGAGATTCTCTGATTTTAGCATAAAGTTGTGTATTATTTTCGTGTAAAAAATAAATATATTAATATGTCATAATAAACTTTTGTTCTACATGCGAAAACTTTTGTCACGAACGCCTTCTAAAGGCCTTCACCTTCTAAAAATAGAAGCGTACAAAATGCAAGGCGATATATTTAAAAAATGCTAATACGCGTCCACCATAGCATAGATATAATAGGCCCCCTAGCCGATTTCGACGACGGTGGCCAGTCACAAGGACCAACCGACTGCGCGGGACATATTATAGTGCACAAGTGTGTGCGCAAACACAGGTGCAATCTCTATTCCTTTCACTCTCATAGCCCGATGGGACAGCAATCTGACACGACCGGAGAGAGATCAGGCGCAGGACCAACGGCTTTACGTGCTTTCCGAGGCACGGGGGTGAAACACCGCCAACTTCCAAACTCCGGGCTTCCCTGATAATTTCTAAACATAAAACTCAGGTACATATTTTTTGGCCCGACTCGGGAATCGAACCCAGGACCTCTGGCGCAGCCGTCGCTTTAAAATGCGACCCTCTAACCGTTGCGCCACCGAGGCTCTCTCTCTCATAGCATAGATACTAAGGTAAGAAATGTCTTACATAACATTCTTACATCGGGATATCCTGACCTTAAGAGCAGAGGACATTTTTCTGAATACTAAGCTAAACACTCCTATTTGTTCTCTTTGGAAGTGATGGAGAGGGCGCCGAGCTTAATTGCGGGTACAAAAACGTTTTGAGATGCTTTCAATGCTGCCTCTTCATTATTTTCTATTTAAAAACCAGTTGTGTGAAAAAAATATTACTAAACAAGATTTTATTGTGTATAAGAACGCACACAATAAGCGGTTTTCACTCTTTGCTTCTAAATCACCTCGTCGGATTGAATTTAAAAGTATAATTTTAAATACAATCGGTCAGGGCCTCAATTTTACAAATTGAGCCGGCACCGAGTTGTGCATCAGGGTGCGTATTGCGATGCAGTTTTGACAGTTAAAACGCTCTGCTTTACTGTCAAACTATAAATTGTTATTTCAATTTCGCATTAAATTGATAATATTACAAAAATATCACAATATAAATATTAATATTCATACCATTGTAGTATTATAATAATATTATTATATTGATAATATTCGTTTACACTGAGTGGGAATTGAACTGCCTCGGAATTGAACAGATTAAGTTGGATCGCAATACGCCCCCAGTTGTATTACGAGAGTACAATTTATTTACCTCGCTTTTGACAGCGGCGTGTCACCTTTCAAATGCTGCTGACTTTAAAAGCACACGTGTATTACAATAGCACTACTGAATAATTACTGTAGTCCAACAGTAGATGCCGAAAGTACGTGAATCGGGGGGCAGAATAAAGTATCACATACTTATAAATTTTATGTATATACTTTCTGCATAGTAAGATTTTAGTTATAGCCTTGAAACCAATCATAACACTTTTTTTTTGTCATCATTATGCACTCTATCAATACATTAAGGCTCTATTCAATCATCCCATGCAAATCCCACAATTCTCCCCTACATTTTATTAAAATCCCAAAAAGACTGCGCATTTACCCATGCAATGGGTCAGAGGGGAGTTTGATATTTGCATTTTGCGAGGCCTTTTATCCGATCTAAATATAGGGTTAGGCAAATCAATCGAAGTATAATAAAATAAGGTAGCGTTCTTTTGTTATGAAATTACTACTTTTTAAACAGGATGTTAAGGCACGACATGTTTAAACCGGGTCGTGTTACCTACCTGTATCAGGATTAAAATTCCAAACAAACTAAAGTTAGCAACCTACTTTAATTTGTTTTGTTTCAGGTTAAACTTTCCTTGATTTTCTATTATGCATACCTTTCTGTGAAGCAAAATGCTTGTTAAATACTAACCCCCTTATTCATAATAACTCATACGGTCTTTTAAACCTATTTTAGCTATTACACTGTTTTGTCTCATTTTTTCTTGGTGCTGTCATCATTTGACAGAAAGTGACAAAACAGTGTAATAGCTAAAATAGGTTTAAAATACCGTTTGAGTTATTATGAATAAGGTTGTAAGATGTTCACGCGGCTCACCACATGATGTTACCATGTCATCTAAATAAATCTTGAATCACACTTTACATTACCTCATAGCGTCAGTCCGATCCGTAAATTCTTAAGGCTATTTTTGATATTTAAATCTGGTCCCACTCAGGCGCTATTGAATCGCCGTACTTCAGCGTTTCAGCCACAAAAGGTGCTCCAACGTTTAGACGGACGATGACATTATCCTCGGAGCTATAACAAAGAGCGCGTTTACGTGATATTAACGGCATTACAAGGAAAAGCTTCTAAAGATGTTTGAGTACCGCTAAGAACCACAGCATAAGCGAGAGAGGCCATGCGTGAAGTTACACTCAACTTGCTTCTAAAGATACAAACAAAATATAACCTCTTTTCCATTATTTGTGTATTTTTCTTACTATTCAATAATTTATAACACTAACGAAAAAATATTTGTCTGACTAAGAAATGAATTGCAATTTTTGATTATTTAGTTTAGTATGTAAATGAGGCGAAGTTAGGGATTCAGTTGCACAAAACAAGCTAACAATCTGACACTAAAAAGGCTATGTTTTGTATGAAAATGAGAAGGCATGCGCCCGGATAGCGTAAGACATAGGGTTCGATTCCATGTCTGCCACAGTTTAAAGTGTAGTTATATTATTAAGTTTGTATACAAAAAACAAAAACAAAAGAAAACTAATGAAAACAGTTTATTTTTCCAAAACTTATTGACGACCGATTTGGCGCCGTGGTTAAGAAATTGGCTACTGCGCCAGAGGTTGCGGGTTCGATCCCCGCACATTACAAACATTTGTGTGCATGAACATGTCTGTTTGTAGTGGTCTGGGTGTTTTCTATGTAAAATAATATATGTATGTATTTACAAAAAAAAGTATTTAAGTATGTTTATAACCGTTTTCTGGTTACCATAGTACAAGCTTTGCTTAGTTTGGGACCAGATGGCGCTGTGTGACCAAGGATATTTATTTATTTATTATTTATTTATGGTTAAACAGATTTTCGACGATTGCTCTATCAATTTGCACTGCTTGAGAACCATTGTGGTATACCCGAGTTGAACCGCCTCCTAGTTAAGCTGTCGACTACGTGACGTGTATTGTTAAGGCTTTGCCCTGTGTCTAGCAATACGGCCTGCGGACCGAAAGGTGGCTTTTATCTGCACAATGGCCGATAGCAAAAACTATTCAGGCGGTATCACAGGCGACACCTGTTGGCGGCAAACAAGCCTTATCTGAGACGTTTTCAACGAAACTCCGTTACGTAGTGCGGGGATGGTTGATGTCGATATCTATAAAACAAATTGTATTAGTTAGTTAGGGAGATAATAGCATAATTTTTTTTGGTAATAAATAGAATCACATGTAAAATTACTTGAAAAATAAGCAAAAATACACAAAAAATAGCATTTTATACTTACATGTACAATTTTTTTTAAATACACATCATAATTTAAAAACCGGTTAAGTGCGTGTCGGACCCGCGCACTGAGGGTTCCGTGCCACCCTTAACTGAATTCAGGGTCCACTTACTTTCACTTAACGAAAACATCACAATATATTGCGACAACAAAAATAACTTTGTTTTTCATAGTGTTTGTATGAAAGACAAAGTTATATTTGCGGTTGATAAAAATGTGCAATATCTCAAAAACTACTGGTTCGATCTCCTTCAAACTAATTTTCGTTGCAAGTTTTTGTTGAGATCTACATCATATAATTTTTTCAAAATTTTCACTTTCTTAGTTCAAAAGTTAGAGGGGGGGGGACGCCCATTTTACCACTTTGGAAGCGTCTATATCTCAAACCTTACACTTTTAGAAAAAATGGTTTTAGAAACCTCAACATCATTTTAAAAGACCTATCCATAGACACCCCACACGCAAAGGTTTGAGTAAAAAAAAAAATTAAGGTTTTAGTTTCATGTATGGGAGCCCCCCCTTAAATATTATTTTTTCTTATTTTTTGTGTCTGAATCAGAAAGCGGTGAACAAAATACACCTACCTACCAAGTTTCAGCTATGTGATGCTTATAGTTTCAGAATAAAGTGGCTGTGACATACGGACGGACAGACAGACAGACAGACAGACAGACAGACAGACAGACAGACAGACAGACAGACAGACAGACTTGACGAAACTATAAGGGTTCCGTTTTTTGCCATTCGGCTACGGAACCCTAAAAAAGAACATTTTTTTTAATTTAATTTTACTATAGATAGAATACCGCAATATTTTTAGGGTTAGAGTGAACAAGCTTTTTCTGGGTGAGCTTGCTCCATCGTCGTATCTGTCTATGCCACTGGTCAAGCTTGGAGACAAGAGCGAACCTTATTCAAATAAATAAAAAAAAACAGAGTCATGTCTAAAGTACAAGAAAAACCCACACACATTCAATATATTAAACATCAGCTTCAAATTGATTGCGAGGTGAGACTTGCCACAATACTCTACGTGTGAAAGATCGTATCAAAGATTAGGGAATTCAAATAAATGAAGTCTTAGGGCGTGCTGGGGTTGAGGGCAAAGGGATCGGATCAGAAAACGAGCTATGTACTTCGATCAAGGCACTTTGAGTTACCCTACTCATCGAATCCTTAAGATTTTACATCTTGATGTTGCTTGCCCTATTTTCTGTGAAGAAAATATCTGATATAAGTTCATCATTTAAACAACAGTAAATGGGCGATGCTCGGTTAATTTAACTCACATGTAGATAACTCGACATCACACGTAAAATCAGTGATTATAAAAAAAATGGACACTGATGACATATGTATATTGCTCTGATCCCAAAATAAGTAGTTTAATGTACTTGTGATACGGAAATCAGAAACAACGGTAGAACAACAAAGCTCAGACTAATTAATTTATTAAGTTATATGTTGTATGGATAAAATTTGTAAAGAAATGCTATCTATGAGACGACACTTGCTGCGGAAGCATAATATGTAGTTGGATTATTCGATGCGGATTTGTTCCAGACTTCCTGGTTACAATTTTAAAATCTTTTTGATATTTTTAGTTGGTTCATTTCATTTTCATTTTTTATCGACAAGCCTTGTTAGCGGAGGGGCGTCACTAATTAGCTCGGGGACAGGTACAAGTGCCCTCAAAGGATTCGTCTCGTTCCAGAGGTCTTACTAAGAAAGAAAACATCTGTATTTCCGACACTATCTGTCCTTGTCATTCATACCAGTATTACAATTAGAGCGAGCAAGATATTTAAATCATAAAATTCCGACGATGGTTTTCGTAGTAGGACTTTAAGGCTGGACTTCAGAGGGCTTATTATACTTGTGACACAAACGAAATAATAGGATTCGCGAGTTCCCAATATAAATGTTGTCTTTACGAAATAATTTTAGCCGAGTACAACGCGGAACGGTAAATATTTTACACAAGTTCGGTATTTCGTTCGCGATATTGGGTATAATAATTCAAGATTATGCTCTAATACTTAATTTTTTCTTTAAATACCACAGCTGTTGTCTTAAAAAGCCGATTCTTATAAAACTGTAATACTTTTGAACGAGTATTTCTGAAATTGGAAAATGTACTGCTTATATTAAATAGTTTCCTACAGATTTGCTGCTATTTATCTTATTTAACGTAGTCTTTATTCTGCAGTCAGTGAGTCCTGAAATTCATTCCATAAGCTTTGTACGGACAACATCATGTCAAAGTAAACATTATTGCAGTATCTTATGTAGTTGTAATAAGAGCTAGTTTGCAACAAAAGTGGGTAACCTGATATGCTATCGACTGTACTGTAAAAGAATGATATTTCCAAGGCACAAGTTCACTTAACAAACTGTCTCTCTCCCACTTTGATTAATTAAACAGGAACTCGAAAGAAAAAGACCTCGGGCCAAGTGCACTCAAAGGCACTTTTGTCGCCCATAAAATTCACTTCACTTATTCAAAACCTCAAATGAGACCGCAAACCGACTAATTGTCGGACAGTCTTTGTCTTCGCTATTCCTTGGCTATAGTTTTTGATAACGGTATAAAGTTTTTGAAACCTGATATGAAAACGGCGAGTTAGAATAGAACAGAGTTTTAATGGAATAATCCCCACCGATAAGAGGGGTCTTAAATTTGATAATGATGATGATGAAGAATTAAGAGTTTCGGGAGCAACTTCACAATTTAACCCTGCGGATGTTTATGATTTGGCTGTCTAATGGTGCTGATAAATATTGATACCAAAAATCCTTTTTTACTACCGTAAGACCACAAAAAGGAGTATAAAAGGAGGATGGTATTCCAGAGGCAGAAAATCCTTTTGAAACACAATTTGAACTTGCAATAAAGACAAAACTTCCAGAGTCAGTGTAGCAAAAACCTCGCATTATACAAGTGCATTTTCATACTAAAAAGCAATATCACAAGTTCAGAAATTCTCGAGCTAAGTTAAAACTTAGTCCAGCTTGTGACCGCTCCGTTTTTCGCATAAATTCTCTGGACACACTATGATTACGTTCTTAGAATGTTCTTTCAAAGTTTTGTGAAATGAAACGTTATCTGATTATGAGATTGTGACTTAGTTTGCAGAGTGCTTGTCAGTTGAAAATGTGATTTCTGCCATTTCATTTTCTCTATATTTTCTTCAGTTTTTTTTTTTCGATAATAATGGTGAAAAATGTTACTGTTAATGTTGTTAACTTGTAATGTTTAATTTGTTTCTTAATATTAGTTTTCAATCTTTAACTCGTCAAGTATGTGTGAACGAGACACAATAGAAATTCCATTATTATGCGACTCCCGGTAGTCGTTTGATACCTGACTGATTAATCATGATTTCATTGTGATAGTTTAATTTAATTAAATTGTGTATTTGTCATTGAAATCGTTTTAAACAATGTGCTTTTTAAACAAGTTGCAGTAAAAGCACTACGTACATATTTATTTATTTTAGTATGAATCATTATCTTAAAACTTTTTTCAGCATGCTACTAAAAGCTGAAGATAATTAAAACATAAATAAGTTATAAAACTTCTACGCGAATGATGGAAATACAAAATTTCCGTAGTCCCATTGCTCATAAAACTGGCTAAAACAATTAAAGGGAAGTAAAACTTGGACTCATTATAGGTTTCGGTCGACAAAAAGGGTTAGGAGGAAGATCTTAAAGTGTTATCAGACGGACCTATAAAGATTATAATTGTGAAAGAGATGAATTTACACTTTACAAGCTACGTACATCGCTAATAAACGAATCGGTTTCATAATTTGTGAATTATGTGAAGGCTATCGTTATTTTCAATACTGAAAGTTTTACATAATTAATTTCTTAAGAACTCACTGAATTACTTAAATAAACAATTGTTACTTACAAAGCTAAAATTATGACCCGAAAATCTGATGTTACGTTTGTTTATTTATTTAAAAACTTTCTTTAATTTTAATTCACTAGCTTTGCTCTTGTCGGTGGAGTTTTCTCCATTTATCTCTATTCAGAGCCATCTCTTTTACCTTAGAATAGTTAGATACGGGATTGCTACCATGTACCTTATTATTTATGAGCTTCCGATATTTCGGCACTGTTGCAAGCACCATGATCACGGAGGATAACGTTTCTAATGTTAGTGACCATGAAAGTTTAAAACAATATATCTCTTTTACCTCTTGGTACTTTATTGCACAAATAATATTTATTTATTTTATTTAAAACACTTCATGCACAAACAAAAGGTACACATTGCGGCATTCTCTACCATAACCATACATTTTCGAATAATAGTGTATAAAAGGTAGCCTTAATGCTACTAAACTTGAGTTAATTTCCATAAATTGTAAACAAAACTAAGTTACTATACCGTAAGTTAACTTTATGAGTTTCCCAACGAAACGCGAAACAACCTACCCTTTAAAAATACTTGAAACGCAACCTACTTCAGTGGGTGCAAGCCTTAATGAGGCTGGCACGGGACAGCTAATTACCGCTAATCGCTACCGGACTTAATCAACGACGATGGATTCCGGTCATAAATCTGATGCAACGGAAATTGAGGATGGGAGTAGGAAAGGTGTAGAACTGACGATTTAGAGACTTACAGTCTTACTACAAATCATCCGTTAAAACTGGTTTTAAGCCATGTTTAGTTAAAATCTGTTTTAAATTTAAAAAGGGTTTAAAACTTGGACGAATAAACCACTGGACGCGCAATGACAGGAAATTTCGCTTGTTCCCCCTCGGCAACGAATTGGGCATTTTAGCCTCAATTTCATGTGACGTCTTTTCAGTACGGTGACAGAACTCGGTGAGAAACATTGCAGAAAAAAATGGGTAAAACTGCCGTATTTTTGTGTAAAAATTATGGCGGCACGACAAAAAATATTTCTTTTCATTCGTAAGTAACTTTGTATCCCAATAAAGCTGTAAATTTTTCTTAAAATAGTAAAATGTGTTTTCCTGGAGAAAAGTTACATTGCTAATTAAAAAAGTTGTGGTCAGTTACTGCAAAATCAACAAGATGACGCATACTTAATTTGGTAGGATTATCGTACGTTCACCATTCGTTGCCTTGTCAATTTAGTTTTAATTGTGCTTGACAATTGTCGATAATCATATCGATAAACGTACTAATAAATTTATAATATAATATAAAATAATACATCTGTAAAATGATTAACTCTAAAGTAGATTAAAGTAATCCTAAAAATATAACAGTTTTCTTTAATATTTTAAACTTCATATTTTATTACAATACATCCTATTAATAATATTTCAGATTTCCTGTAGATCCAATAAGAAAAACAAAGTAGGTCGAAGCCGTCCGAAGAGAGGCAAAATGAATACCATAAATAATACCATTTTTACCTTTTAAACAAGTGAAAGTTGCATAAAATCCCGTGAAATTGTGAAGTTTAGTTTGAAGTGTAAGCTCATTTACTGCTAGATTATACCATTAGAGGATTTTATTATACCGTTGGAGGACTTACGGCCTGTTTCACAATGTCTTAGGAAGTTCTAGTTAGTGTTACTTGCCAGACCGTTTATAAAAATATTATATGTTTCAATTATTCGTTTAATGGCTTGTGCTTATTTAAACATGCCTATAATTCTTGTTTTGGTAATAAAAATAAAATAAAAATATTTTGCATAAGATTCGTTCATTCATTCGTTCAACACATATCGATAGAATAATATCGACATTTCCACGCACTAAATGTCAATTACTGACAAGACAAACTCCCCCCGCCCCGCAAAAATTGGTTGATGATGTTTTCATACATTCGCTCTTGCGTTTCATATCCAGTGGTTTATTCATCCAAGGTTTAAAACAGTGTTTAACATTTTGTACCACAAATAGGTTTTTGGGTAGTGTTTAGCTAAACACCAGTTTTAGATACAAACATTCATTCATTCACTCTTAGTTCATTCATTACATTTCCTAGTACGCAGGTTGCATTCAACACACTGCAGAGTAAATGAACAAAAGCTTCTTGAAATGATGGCTGAATAGTATCAAAACCCAAATCTTTAAAAAAAGTTGTAATGACAGCAGAATGAGAAGAATCTGATTTGGAAAAAAAAAAAGGCGGGAACTTTCGAGGCGGGAGGTTCAATAAATTTTCTGTCGGCGCTAAAAAATATTTATTGCGGCTTAAATTGCGATAAATCTTCGTTACATTCGAAAATGTCGTCGGAAAGTGGTGGCGGCAAAACCAAATCGAATAAAAAAAGGAAAACTGCAGATCCTGTTGCAGATGTATCGGATGGAGAGGAGGACAACAAGCTTGCCCCGTTCTGCAAGAAAAACCACATCAGAGTATACCCAGATAATGCACCCGGTACTGTCTTTCCAGTATTTATACAAAGTACTAATGAGAATATAAAATTTGGCAACAAAGATCCTATTTACCTAAACAATATATTCAGTAGATACAATAAAGGAGTAAAAGAGATCAAAAGGATCAACGCTCTTCGTTATGCAATTTATTTTGATAACCCAAAAAACGCAAACTCTCTTCTAGCGAATACAGGATTTTTGACATCTCATGAATTGAAAGCCTTCATTCCAGCGTCAACATCGGAATGTACTGGTGTCATAAAATTTATCCCCACGGACTTGACTTGTAAACACCTCTTCGATAAATTGATATCTACTCAGGAGATATTATCTGTTCGCAGATTTACCAAGAAGACTGCAGAAGGTATAGTCGGATTGCAGACAGTATCCATCACATTTGCGGGTAATGTACTCCCATCCCATGTCTATTATGGATTGTGCAGACTCCCTGTAGAGGAATATATAAGACCTGTATTACAGTGCTATAAATGCCTGGCTTTTGGCCATACAACTAAATTTTGTAAACACAATGTTGTGTGCTCTATTTGCTCACAATCACATCACTTCAAAGAATGCACCAATGTAGACAAACCACACTGTATTAACTGTAAGGGAGAGCATATTGCTGTGTCCAAAGCATGCCCTGTTAAGCAACAAAAACTCATGGAAAATAAAGCTAAAATAGTAAACAAACAGACTCTAGGTTCTTATTTCCCCTCACTAAAGTCCAGCAGCTATGCCAAAGCAACAAGCTCTCCCATGCAGATGCAGTCAAAATCTGCCAAAAAGGATACTAAAGAGGATAAAACTTTAATAAGCGATGTAATTAACAGTGACAAAATACTCAAAGCTATCATTGACACACTCCTATGTTTTTGTAACAAAGACAACACTTTACCAATTAATTCATCCACTGTTAAAGAGAGATTCATTAAAAATATTAGTGTTGGAGATGGGTAGTGGGTTCCTTAAAATCGTTCAACACAATATTCAAAGTTTAAAACCAAAAACAGCAATTTTAACACAGTTTTTAGTCAAACAAGAAGTAGATATTTGTTTATTGAGCGAAACTTGGCTTAGGCCAACTGATAGTGTAAATTTTTATGGTTATGATCTTTATCGTAAGGACTGTCAAAATGGGTATGGCGGTGTTGCCATAATGTGTAAAAAATCCATTCAATGTGCTGTTACTGTTATTGACACCCCTAGCACCGACAAAGTACAAACTATAGCTATAAACGTTAAAACTGCCGATAATAGAAATATCTGCATTTTGAATGTATATTGTCCCCCAAGAAGTGGTAGGTTTCCCATTAATTATTTAAAAACTATTATTTCTTCTTTGCCTTCTCCTGTCTTAGTTATGGGAGATTTTAATGCTCATCACAGAGCTTTTGGCTCCTTAACAGATAAGCCCCGTGGCATTAAATTATTGGACATGTTAGATGAGATAAATATGTTTATATTAAATAATGGTGAATTTACGACATTAAATCGTCCAAATCAGTCTCCATCGGCAATTGATATAGCTTTTACATCTCCAAATTTAGCGTCATCTATAGAATGGTCTGTATACTCCGAGGATACACTTGGAAGTTATCACTTTCCCACAATAGTCAATCTTGATGTCACTGTTGAACTGTATGATAAAGGTCAAAAATTTGAAAAATATCTTTATAACAAAACTGACTGGTTGGGTTATACCAACAAATCTAAAGAATATTTCAATGACATTTCATTAGAGCATGATCCTGTCAAAGCGTATGACAGATTTTGTGATTTAATTTATGAATTACGAGACGAATTTGTACCTTTATATAAAAATAAATACCCTGGACAAAAAGTGAATAAACCTGTACCGTGGTGGAACGATTCTTGTTCTAATGCCATTAAAGAATGTAAATTAGCGCTTTTTATGTATAGAAGATATCCCACTGTAGAAAATTATTTGATTTACAAGAAACTGGAAGCCCATAAAAAACTAATTATTAAGCAGGCCAAAAAAACTAGCTGGGAAAATTTGTGCTCAGGGTTTGATAGGAATACTCCAATTAGTCGGATTTGGAACATGATTAAAGTTTTTAACAGGAAGAAAACTAGTTCTAGGAATAAAAATGACTGTTTTGTCGATGATTTTTTGAATAGGTTAACTATAAGCCCACCATCGGAGAATATAGACCATTTAAATAATATTTTTGAAAATAATGAATTGAATGTGCATTTAAATCTCCCATTTTCTGAAGAAGAATTTAACTTTTCTTTACAAAGCAGAAGAGATACGTCACCTGGTTTAGATAATATTCCATATATTTTAATCAAAAAACTACACGCATCTGCTAAAACTGTTTTACTTAATATATTTAATCAATTGTGGAAACATAACCTTATTCCTGATTCTTGGAAATGCGTGGCTGTAGTCCCGATCCTTAAACTAGAAAAAGATCCCGAACTAGCTGAATCGTACAGGCCTATTTCTCTCTCCTCTTGTATAGGCAAAGTTTTTGAAAATATGTTGAAAAATAGGTTAGAATTGTATATAGAATCAAGATCGGTGATACCCTTTGAACAATATGGATTTCGAAAAGGCCGTAGCACCACTGACAGCTTAGTTAAATTTTCAGGTGATATTCAAGATACATTAGATGATTATAGCTATTTAATTTGTACATTTCTAGACGTGAGTGGTGCTTTTGACAACGTTGATTTACCTACATTAGTTATAATTCTTAATAGTTTAAATATTCCAGGAAAAGTTTGTCAATGGATTTTCAACTTTTTTCACTCTCGTTCAATTTATATAAAATTCAATCAATCAATATTTGGTCCAAAAAAAGCGTATAAAGGCGTTATGCAAGGTGCTACTTTGTCTCCTTTGATTTACTTGATTTATACATCACTTATACATAAACATGTTTCTTTATCGAATGTTTCGATATTACAGTATGCTGATGATATTGTTTTGTACTCTAAAAATAGGAATATATCAATGGCTGTAAATAATCTCAATAGAGCTCTAGATTCACTTTGTAAATACTATAAAAATTATCTGAAACTAAACATAAATCCACATAAAAGTTCGGCACTTGTATTTTGCAATACAGTTGATTATAATCGGGTTAATATTAACTTAAAGTATGATTCTGTAAATATTGATTTAGTTGAGGAAAAAAAGTTTTTAGGTGTTACGTTTGACACCAAAATGGGTTTTAAAACCCATGTTGATAATATTGTTAAAAAAATGCAGAAAAGTGTTAACATAATGAGATGTTTAGCTAGTGTTTCTTGGGGCATGGATCCCAAATTGTTAAATATGTTATTCAAATCAATTGTTAGAAGTCACTATGATTACGGATTTATCGCTTATGGCAAATTTATAAACCAGCCTCTTCTCCGAAAAATTGAAGTAACGCAGAATAAAGGGCTGAGAATAATTACTGGAGCAATATGTTCCACTCCGATTAACTCTCTTGAGATAGAGGCTGGCATTCCACCACTTCTAGTTAGACTTCGCTATCTAACTGAAAAGTTCTACCTTAAGGTTTTAGCTAGCAATGAATATTTATCGTTATATGGTAGTAATAAGATTTTACAAGGCGAAAATATTAGAGATTTAACAAATGTTTGTAAATGCATAAACCATAATGACAAATGGGACTTAGGTTCTTTAGAAGTACAAATCACTATACCTTCTATAAATTCTACCATAGTAACTAATAATAACGATTTCTTGCACTTTGTTAATACAAAAAAACAGGGATACTGTAGAGTGTATACAGATGGATCGAAAACGGAGACTACCACAAAAGCTGCATATTATGACTCCCTGAGAAAATATGGCCGTTGCTTTACGCTAAACGAGCACACCTCAATATTTACCGCAGAAGCGTACGCTATTTACGTAGCGTTAGAATACATAAGAGGGTTATCAGATTCGAAGTTCCTAATAGTTACCGATTCATTGAGCGTTTTAAAATGCCTGAAAAGTTGCCATATATCCTATAAAAATAACATATTCATATATAAGATAAGACAGTACCTATATGAAAACCCACAAAAACACATAGAATTTTTATGGGTGCCGTCTCACAGCGGTATTACTGGGAATGAAATCGTTGACAATTTGATGAAAATTTCAATTCCACCAATCAATCACACACATTATACTACACCTCCTGTCCCATTCACCGATTTATACCCTGTGATTCGTCAACGTATGTTTAAACATTGGCATGAAATGTGGGAAGTAAGCAAAATTGAAAAAGGAAAATGGTACGCAAATATACAAAAAGAAATTCCTGTTAAACCCTGGTATTTTAAGTTAATATTCCCAACTAGAAGATTTATCACTACCATCAATAGATTGAGACTCGGCCATGGAAGGTTTCCGGCACATCTTAAGAGAATTGGTATTATTTCTTCCGACATTTGTGACTTTTGCTCAAATGAAGAAGGGACTTTGGACCACTTGATCTTACACTGCCCTGCCTTCAATTTACAAAGACTCGTACTCATAGATGGCTTACTGAAGATTTATAAAAATGAAGAAGTACCCCGCCTCCTGCCATCTTTACTTCAAAATAGAGACACTTATCAAGATATTTATGAATATGTAAGGACTACATTCGATGAGATTTGAGAGATGACAAGAATTTGAACTATATGATTGTAAAATTACATTAGAAGAATACAACAAGAAGATTTAAAATGTTTTGAGAATAACTTATTGAATTATAATGGCAACACAAAAGAAGATTTGGCTGTATGGCATAGCCGAGGCCGTAAAACTAGAATTAAAAAAAAAAAAAAAAAAAAAGAATCTGATTTGTTTTGACTTTTTTACAGGAGTTTGTAAAGAAAGAGCGCGTTTTCAATTCATTTGTAAAAAGTCGTATTTTGTTGTGTATTGACTGATTTGTTTTCAACATGAATCAAAAAAAGAATGATCGCTAGGATAATTGGACAAAAAACGAAAAGGTAAATCAAATGGATAACTACCACATAGTCGCCGTATGTGGGGTTTGGAAACGTGATAGCATTGTAATTGTTTATTTTATTTCAGGATATCCTTATACAGCTTATAGAAAGTTCGAAAGTCGTGGTAAAACACAGAAACACGGATACCAACACAAACCGTCATAGAGTTGCTGAGTGGAATTTGATTTTACAAAAGTATGTCTAAAATAGTGAACTTGTTTTGTTGGTTTGTTGATTAATAAATTAATTGTGTGATCAATAAATTAATTGTTGTGAAATCAATCATCCATAATATTTTCTATAGGAAAGCACGAATTTGATTTACCGCGAAACGAAAGTCAAGTTGTCAAATGTCAATCTGTCAATTTTTTGAGGTTAAACACTAGATAAAATAGGGGGGAGGGTGTTTAACTAAAACACTGTTTAAAAGAGTGTTTTAGCGCCAAAAACTGATTTGTGGTAAGGATTTTCTTAAAATCTTGTTAAACAGTGCCTAAAACTTTGTTTAAGTGATTTGTGGTAAGGCTGAGAGATTTTAAAAGTAAAATCAAGTCTTAGTGTTTAACTTCATTTGGTTTTCTATCTACTAACTCTCTACTTACTATGCATCACTTTATATTTCTAGTTATGTAGCTGTGCTATAGCTTGATGATGTTTCACACATAGAGTGCTTCATTTTTCAGTTATTTTTGGGTTATAGATAATTTTGTCCCGAGTGTTCTTAGCCATGTTTCGTGAAAATCTGTTTAGCTGTTTTTGCAACTGTGCAAAAGTTGAGATACCTGATAAATAACTAACACCTAATTTAGCCACTCATCCAGCAATATTAAAGTGACTTAACGTTAACCTTATTCGCATTACATAACTTAACAAAGTGACGGATTGTTAACTAGTGACGTGCGTTGGATAACGTTAATCCGTGATTTAACATCACAACTAATCCCGACCATAAATGATGTGTTTGCATCACTGGTAGCGGTGTTTTGTCAAGAGTGAATTGAAAAAGTAAATAACCCATGTGGTTTCTGTGCCCATTCTGAGCAAAGGCCTTTGAATTATCGATATAATTTCTTAACCAAGAGTCGATGTTATGTTAAAAGTATAAATAATAATTTATATATAAAATAGCACGGAATGTCTTATTCGTAAAATGTACCAAGACTTGCGATGATGATATAAAAAAATAAATGCCTTTCTCACTATGTTTTAAACCTTTGTGACGTCCCTAGCTAAGGCTAACCCTAGATTACGCGTCCTGTCTAACCCGAACCGAAGCCTACAATGACGAACCACGGGCTTAAACCCGGTTAGAGCCTTCGAAATGAAACAAATCAGACCATGCGGTTTTACCCTCCCTACGTAAGTTAAATTGCCTTTAAACCGTTTTTTCACGGTCAAAGGTTGGAGTAATTAATATCAATTAGATTTGTTTGAGGGAACACACGTCTGACTTGTAAAATATTTAAGGAGCCTATGAAGTAATTGATTGTTACTTCTTTGGTTCACGTTATTAATCGTAACGATAACTTTATTTAGTACTGCATCGTACCGCTGATAAAATTTTTTCAATTGATTTATAATTTAGAAGACAAGAACCCTTTTAATTTTTACCTAAAACGAATAACGAACGAATTCAGTTCAATTCATTCAAGTACTATGTAATTTTTCCATAATTTGGTTATTTACGAAGACACCAAAATAATGATAACTAATTTCCTTTGGTAAAATTATTGTTTTGAACGATTTAACGATTTACGATATTACCGAATAATTTCTGAAAAGTACTTTGTAGTGGGTTCTTAAAGAAATAAATAATGAAAATCCATCTATATCTCGAATGAAGTCACGGGGAACCACTAGTAAACAGTAATAAATATAATGGCATATATAAGCGGCATAGCGTGACGCATTTAATTATGATGATTGATGTGGTTTACCTTTCCGTTATCTGAATCGTTGTCGTTATTCCACACAATAGATGTTTAATAAAATCGGATATTACAGGTGTTATTACACTGTTATTACAAATATGTTCAAAAGGGAAAGGTCTGTCAGCCTTCGATATAATAGGCTTCTACCCTTAGAGCGTTAATTTGTAGGAATATACGACGATAAGGTGTAATATAGTTTTATATTAATGATCTCTGCTTTTATAGAGACATAAACTTTACGATTACTTTATATTCCATGACAAATAAAGAAATTACGTGACGGTTGCTTGAAATTAACGTTTCATCTTTTTGCAACTTATACCCTTTTCTCACTCCGACTTTTAGCATAAATGCTAACGCGCGTTAGCATCGCTACAGCATCGATGCTAAAAGTAGCGCAGTGTGTAAAGGTTGACATTTTGCGACTGCATCGCGTTTGCATCGCTGCTAAAAGTCGCAGTGTGTAAAGGCTCTGAAACCCAATTGATTGATCGATGTAATGGTAAAAAGTTATTTCCAACGGTTGAATATTTACGATTGTGTGTGTATGAAGAAAAAATACCCTAACCAATGATCATTTATATAGCCATTTTGAAATTCGGTTAAGATGTATTTAATTCAAGGCACTTCCCAAACCCGATTTCAAAATTAGGCCTTAGAACTTAAGATGATTGGTTTGAACTGGAAATAAAAATTGATGTCAAATGAAAACTTGTTTCATGCCGTTTTAAAAAAATATTGTAGGTAACAAAATACACAAAGTCCACATCACAAGCTTGTACCTTGCAGCCCTAAATTAAATGAAGAAAACGCTGCAGTAACATTATCCTATCATGTTTAAAAGCTATTTCATTCAAAGTTTTCTTCTAAAACTCCAATATTTTTCTAGTGCATCTACACAGGAAATTAAAAAACTTGTGTGCTGAAGTTACCATTATAGAAGCGGTAAGTTTCAAGTTGGTGACATAAGTGTTGACAGAAGCTTTTGTGTAGTGAAAATGTTTGTTGCTCGTTACCCTGAGAGTTTTATTTTACTTACTTTGAGCGAGGAGCTTGCTCGATAGAAGGTAGTGGTTGAGGAAATTTAAAGAAAAATAACGTTGAAACATTGGGTGGTAGATTTAATTAACCGACTTTAAAAAGGAAGGTTAAATCACTTGGACATGTATGTCGTTGGAATTGGATAATAATTGAGTATGTCTTTGATTAAAGTAAAATAGCGGAAGATACGGCACGTCATACTAATTGTCAGCTAAAAAATGGCACTACACATTCCTTACGTCACACGTCATATAAATGTCACCCGCACACGCAATCCAATGGAAGTTAGGCGACGGGGGCCTGATTTTAGCGGTCCACTTTCGAGTGGCGCGTCACCTATGAGTATGTTGATCTATTAAGACTTCCTAACTCATAACGGAAACAAGAAGTCATAACGATGAGAATTAGACATGACAGGCTTAAGCACGAATTTAAAAAAAAAATTATTTCTTTGTTGAATCAATTTATATTCCAACTTAGGGTATCGTGCAAGTTTCATCAAAACCGGTCCAGTAGTTTCTGCGATATGGGTAATTTCATACAAGTAAATAACGGTTATTGGTTACTTATGTTATCGGCTTCGTCCTAGGACGTCTCCTAGGACGAAGCCGATAACATAAGTATAACTGTCATTCGTGTTTTTAGGGTTCCGTACGCAAAGGGTAAAAATGGGACCCTATTTAGTCTTGTAGACTTCGCCGTCTGTCCGTCCATCCGTATGTCTGTCACCAGTCTGTCACTCAAGAACTGCTACAGCTAGATAGTTAAAAATGTTTTTTCACAGCAATTGAACGTTTAACCTAAAGGTTTATAAGAAAATTAACCCGAAAACGCCTTACGCAATTTCGTTAATGGAAAAAAAAACATCACTTTTTAGCTTCATCTCGTTCTTTTACGCAAACAGCAAAAAAGCAATTGCCAAATTGATTTTAGGCCATGATTGATAGCACCGGGATAAGGGTACAGACAAATAGTCACTGTTAGGGTGCCTGATGACTTGGTTTGTGTGAATAATAGGGAAAAGTTAAGAATTAAAATAATTAACACACGGGATTTAATGCAACGACACTTATTTATAAGGTAAACATCGTATTTACCTTCCCGACGTTTCGACTCGGTTACACGAGTCATGGTCCCGGGGTGACTGAAGCAGCTCGGCGTCGTTTGCTGGTGCGCGATAAAATATGTTCATCTACCCGCACACTTTCAATATTTGTTGCACTGGTACAGTGGTTTAAATCATATAAAGTTAAGAATTATTTTTAACATACTACAATTTAAAAATAATTCATAAAATAAAAAAAGGATGGTCCTACACTGTTAAATTCAGTTTGGGCCGTATGTTACGGTGACATCCCGTCTTTAGCAGGTACTGTTTTCTGCAAGATGCGGTTTATTAGTATACGCGTTTTAAGCTTATATTCACACGGATATTCAAATTTGCAGTGACCAAAAACCCGAACCTGTTTTTAACTGATCCAGTTTTGTCAATAATCTGAACCAGTTTCACTTCTTAAATGACTTTATACACAAACACAGCAATTACCACGGCAACGCTGTGAAAGATAGTAATATACAGCGCGCCGCTTTATCTGTAAGTGCAAGCAAGATAGACATGACACTGACAGGAGATGACAGGAAATCATACCTGCAAAAAAACTGCAGTGTAAACACACCTGAGATTTCTGCGGCATCCAGTAATGCAGTGATACCGCAGAACTTGACTGCGTGGGAAATGACCCTCTTTTGTGTTGCTTACCTTGTTATTTATTTTGAAACTAGCTTTTGCCCGCGACTTCGTTCGCGTGGACTTCAGGTTCGTCCCGTCTAGTAGCGCAAAAAATGTGTTTTTTTACGACCTCACATTAGAAACCTCAAAAATTGTAGCCTATATGTTATTCTGATGTATAAGCTATATTGTGGTAAAGTTTCATTCAAATCCATTCAGTAGTTTTTACGTGAAAGAGTAACAAACATCCATACATCCATACAAACTTTCGCCTTTATAATAGTAGTAGGACTAGCTTTTGCCCGCGACTTCGTTCGCGTGGACTTCAGGTTCGTCCCGTCTAGTAGCGCAAAAAATGTGTTTTTTTACGACCTCACATTAGAAACCTCAAAAATTGTAGCCTATATGTTATTCTGATGTATAAGCTATATTGTGGTAAAGTTTCATTCAAATCCATTCAGTAGTTTTTACGTGAAAGAGTAACAAACATCCATACATCCATACAAACTTTCGCCTTTATAATAGTAGTAGGACTAGCTTTTGCCCGCGACTTCGTTCGCGTGGACTTCAGGTTCGTCCCGTCTAGTAGCGCAAAAAATGTGTTTTTTTACGACCTCACATTAGAAACCTCAAAAATTGTAGCCTATATGTTATTCTGATGTATAAGCTATATTGTGGTAAAGTTTCATTCAAATCCATTCAGTAGTTTTTACGTGAAAGAGTAACAAACATCCATACATCCATACAAACTTTCGCCTTTATAATAGTAGTAGGATAAATTTAATGACAGAATCCATTATGATCGGCTTATTGCTGATCAAAAATTCTTCAGAAAGACTACACGTTGTATAGTTTTCGTACGGTTGGTCTTTTAAACCTCAGTTCCCTCGGTGTTTTTCTGCCCTAGTGTACAACCAGCTTTACGACATGATAAATATTCGTCGTAAACAATCTGAGATGTGTCGCTTCGTGCGTAAAAAATAACAAATGTTATCTATGTGTTTCGCTTTCAAAATTTATCTGTTTTCTTCTTTGATTCGAAATAGTTTCCTTATTAATCAAAAAATGAAACTAGTGTACAATATTTTACATTTATCACATGAGCTTTATCAAGATAAAGAGCAAACCTATCCTAAATTAAAAATATAAGAAAGAAAAAACTTAACAAGCTTTTAAGTTCACCTTAAGGCTAAATGAATTGAAATTATGAATCAATAGCGCTACATTCTTGTTGAACATTTTTAAACCTCTTATTACCATTTTTCTAACGTATTACGTAGAGCGAAGCGATCATCGTTCATTTCTTAATGGAGACATTAACTAGCCGGCCACACGTGCCACGATCCTCGATATTAACGAAGCCACTATCGTTAATGACGTAAATAACGAAATATCGATGGCGGATTGACGAAAAACAACGATGACAGCGGCCCGTCGCGGCACGCCTCTTCTGTGTCGGACGGCAAAAACGGCACGAACGGCCAGCACGGCCCAAATAGATTAGGGCTGGCAACTCTTTGTCTAATCAGTATGTGTAGTGCAAGGTGTTTAAAAATAAAGATGACAAAATCAGGCACTATTCCTCTATATTTGATTTTGCGAAGAAATTGTTTTTAGTAATAAACTAAATTCAGATGAATTTTTGAGCTAACTCACAAAATTTTCATTTTTAAGACATTATTTCAGTAAAAAAATTCACAAGATGCTATAATTCTTTAATAATCAATTATGGATTTACTATCAGCGCAGCGTGAGGTGATAAACACGCTACTTTAACTTTATCTACTAACTGACTCAGTTTGTCACAGTACACTTGTAAGTTGCACTGCACTCAATCTAAGAATTGTTGACCATAATTTCTGAGCATCGTAAGCCATAGGACATCTTAACTTATAAAACCTTCCTTTGCGTAACATATGAAAGTTCACCTAAGCGACGGCCGGGCTCTAAACCTAATCATCCCAGCTGTCACCAAAGAATAAAAATTAGAATGTCGATGAAGGCTCCTATGAATAAACTTTTTCTTTTTCAAGCAGGTATGTGACATGTCTCTTTTTCCAATAATAGGAATGTGGCAACCCTAGCTCTGTTTCTTGCCTGTTTTCAGCTAACGTGGGTTTAATAAGCGCCGGACGCGATTATTTGGGAATTTCCACGCTAATGATGATTAGGTTTAGTTCCACGACTTTATTAAAACTGTGTTCGCTTTTTTTAAATTAACACGTTCCGGGACACTACTCCAGACACAATAGATGTTTTATTGTTTTCACGCCTGTAGGCGGGCACTGTCCCGGAACGTGTTAAATAAAGTGGTTTATAATAAAAATACTAAACAGCATAAGTTTCAAATCTTAAAAACATAAAGATAGGTAATTATAATCATAAACATCTTTAGTGCGTCTTCACATTAGAGCGACAGCTTACTGCTTTCATTTATGTATGAAATTGACAGCAGCGCGATTGTCGCGCGACCGTCGCGCTGCTAAAGTCGCCTAAGTGTGAAAGCGCCCTTAAATTTAGCAGTGGCTATGTCGTACACCTAGTCACTCTAAATTGTTACATTTGCTTTGTGAAATTCTGAAATTCGTATGGATGAAACGTATCCTAATTCGTGTAAGGTGCCTTTATCACAATAAAATGTTTAAATGGTTTCTTCGTTACATGTTTTACGCTTCAATATCACTTTTGTTTATAGTTAAGGCACAAGTGTGTGATTATTATCTTCCATAATCTAACTTAAAAATTTATTTGATAATAGTAGATTCTATATCAGAATATGTTCGCAAGATAATAGGAAGGTCGAGCTAGATTATAAAGATAAGATACGGCAAAGGGGGACTCGACGACTTCTTAATTTGAGAGGCCCTTGCTGCGTGCCCTTTCGTTGAGGGCACTTGAGCGAAGCACTGCCCTGGCTATTTGGTATGGCATTTTTCTAAAATAATGAGTATGTAAATGATTCACGTACCCGAAAATGAAATTGAGGGGAAATTCTTTTGATTTGAGGATTTTTGGGAGCTTGTTTGCTGGGGATCGATATTAAGTAAGATGGTTTTTTTATGGCATTTATCCGGTTAGGCTCTGAATATAATGTAATCTATTTTTAAAAGTTCCTTTAAGTATTGATGTTTGTATTTCTAAGATTTGCCGTAGAATTAGAACTGAGAACTTATTTATTTGAAATAGAAATAAATCGCCTGAAAGTAGTGAACGGTAAAGCAAACATGAATTTTTATCGCATTCGTAATCTAAACCTATCATCGAGTCATGTAAATAGGTATATATTTTGGCAAGTTTTCTGTGTGTGCTTTTCCAAAAGATACTTTTAGATGTGTCGATTTCGTGTTTCCTAGACTCCGTTGGAGCATGCTACTCTTCTTATAGCCAACTGACAAACGCATAGCTTGCAACATCTTTGTAACTATATGATGCAAGCGTTCCTTTTGAGGTGCACTTATTCCACCGCCACATTCGCATGCGGATTATGACATTTGAACGCGGCATGTGACATTAGCATATGATAAGTCTCGCTCTAACACAGCTAGATGTGATATTTGCATCCTTGTCGGTATCGTTTATCGCTGCTTGCGAATGCGGTGCTATAGTAAGCCGGCCACTCAGAGAATGCTATTGACGTTTTAATTTTTTATAGAAAACTAGCGGTCCCAGCGAACTTCGTTTCGCCCCCAGCCCCGTCCCGCCCCGGCCCCGTTTTATAGGAATTTTCTTTGCTATAAACCTCACGGAGCCCGAGACCTTTCCAACGAATGCAAAACCGTGGAAATCAGTTCGTGAGTTCTGGAGTTATAGCATCAGGAAGGAAAACCCGACTTATTTTTATATAGTAGATGTATTAGGAAAATTTACAAAGCATGGAAGTTTGACGTTCTTTCCTTACATTTTGTGCCAGAATTGAAAACGTCAAAAAAATATTCTCCGAGCGCCTACATTTTAACGGCGTAAGAGCCGCACATATACAAACAAATACGAGCCTACAAATAACTTGACGCGCCAAACATATGCTCCGCGCTCCGAAGTTTGTGTTCGGTAAATAAATATAACACGTCGCGGGATCTGTTTTTTTATGGACCAATAACGGATTATGACCCTGACTCTGTGTACCTTCCGAATGGGATCAGATCCGACCTTTACGGGGGAATTTAACTGAAATGTGTCGGCGCGGAATTGCGCGTTGGCAGTTCGGCGATTTTGCGTTAGGCAGATGTGTATTTGCGATCGTTTATTAAGCAACATTGAAGGATATCACGTAGGATGTATAGTAACGAAATCTTAGGATTATCGAGTTTATTAATTCAGGTTTTATTGAAAATTATGATTGAAAAAACTAAACTGAACTTGGGTTATAAACGGAATAAAAAAACTTTGTTTTCACTACAAAAATAAGCTAGCTTTTCCAAGTGTCCGCAATGCCTCATCAGATATGAAACAAGGCGCCCAAAGACAAGAATAACTTATGAAAAAATTTTATTTATTGTGTATTTAATTTATTGGTACATAAATCCTGCATTACCGCGTATGCAACTAGGTAAATTAAACAATAATTCGTATGTATGTATAGATAGATAGAAAAGTTTCTACAATTCAATAGATGACCTGCATTTTCTGTGAATATTTCTTTGTTTCATATCGTTAGCCTACATAGTACTCGTAAACCAGCCCGTAAACTTCTTTCTTTATGACCTGCACCGGGATACGAACCCGTATTCTGGGCCAATTGCATGTTCGCTGCGAAATTACAAACGCAAATACAGGGTGGCATAAAAAACACGTAAGTTTCCTCCGAAGGTGAGATAAAATCTCTTTGCTCCTGAGTAGGCTAACGGAAAACGCGAGAGGAAAAACCTTTTTACTTTGCTGCACTATATGTAATGTGTTTCGTTAAAGAAACGTCAGGTTAAATAGGGATATAAGATTGAAATGCTAGTGGACTAGACAGTATCAGTTAGTTGTTATTACTACGTATAGAGAAGCTATGCTTAGCAAAAAATTACTCACAAATACGAATACGACGACATCATTGTTACGTATTCCCTGAAATTTGAATTTCGAATATGAAACCGTTTGTATGGCTTGATGACAAGTGGCATCAATTCACGTGGCATGAGATTTGGCCGTGGTATTAGTTCCACACGCTAGTATACAGTTCAATGCACAGTAGACATCAATGCCTATTTTAAGATTTATTGTGAAATGTACATGATTTAATCTTTAAAAGTTATTTCAAAATTGCAGCGTTACAGTTATTTGTCTGGCAATAACTTATTATCGAACCATGGCAGACTGACATAATTCAAAGTTCGATATTCCTAGTCGCCACCCCGACTAGCGTTTGTAGAACTCGTAGCATTCTGCATAAATCACAATATGGATTGTAACATTTCACATAAATCTTTAACACTACTATTTATGAAGGCATCAAACGCAGCCTGCTTGAAATGTAATGCAATGTACTATGAAATTTAAAAACATGTCTGATTATGTCTTATTTTGTGATCTATCTTACCTTTTATTCCTTACGTGAGGATGATTGCAAAAACTTTTTATAGATGGGCTCTAATAGTCCCCCTAGTCGATTCCGACTACGGTGGCCAGTCACAACGACTAACCGAATGCGCGGGACATATTATAGTGCACAAGTGTGTGCGCAAACACAGGTGCACTCTCTATTCCTTTCACTCTCATAGCCCGATGGGACAGCAATCTGGCACGACCGGAGAGAGATCAGGGATGAGATGATGGGCTCTTTTATAATATTGTCAATGTATAAATTCACGTTACCCACAAAATTATTGCTTTCAGTAAAAATTCTAAGTATTATTCAATTTTTTATGAAGATTTTTAAAGTCCAGAGTAATTGTTCTGTCTCAGCATCATCTTTCGGAATGCCTTAACGAAATCCGTTATTAAGTTTTACCATGAATCCTGTTTCACCTACATGTACTCATCACGCCTTTTAAAAAAATAACAGCAAAGAAAATGGCGCCGCTCTGTCGGCCTTTTCCGGAACTATGATTGCATTTCAAAAACGCATAAATCTCGAACAACGTATTATTTGTTCCGACATCGAAGCACGTTACACTAATGGAGTTTGTTATTTTATTTACCGGAATATTGTTGAATCACGAAGACCTGATTGATGACACCTAACGTAATTATAGCGCTAGTGACGCTTGCGGGGTTAAATCTGATTTTGAATAACTGATAAATGGAAGGGAAAATAGCGGGGCAACGGAAAATTTTAAGAGAAATATTTATATTTTGGTGTTTTATTTTTTTCGTCATGTCGTTCTAATATTTTTCAGATAAGTTTATACTAAGTTAGAGTTATTCAAAAGTTTAAAACTTTCTCATTTTGGGATAATGTGTCTTGCATAAAAACAAATATGAATGAAGGCTATGACTATTAAAACCACTGCGATTCATATTTATTTAAAAGAAAAGCTAGGTACTCTAGGTACTAAGTACACATATCAGTGAAAATAAACCATTTAAAAACAAAAGCCAAATACCAAGTTTGGCCTAAATTCTGAACACTACGAGTATGCAGGACAAAATTACTGAACCATCCAACTCATAATTCACTGCACCGACCAACATGCTGCTGCGTCCTGCGATTCCGACGGCGCTGTTGTATGTTTCTCGCCTACATCACACCACAAAGGCTAAGCAGGTCTCGGAATACGTGCAGAAGAAAACCAACATCACTCTGCGGGTCGTCAAGTTGGAGTCTAGTCGCAATGTGAATTTTAATTCATTTGTGATTAGAATTCCAACTGAAAAGATATCTACCTTTCGTACCGGTTTCTGGCCGAAAGGTGTCGTGTTCCGGCGGTTCCGCGGAAGTCTACGCGACACCACGAGCAACACGCCCGTGAAATTGCGTGGAATTTAAAAGTATTTTAAAACAATTGTGTCGATTTATTATCTTGTATGTATGTAAGCCTGTAAGGTATTTATTAAGGTCTGTATTGCATTTTGTAATCCGCTGCCTGATTTCAATAAATAAATAATTCGAATTTGCATCAACATTTATCAGCCCAAAAGCATAAACCAAATTATGTTTAACCATATGACGGTAGTTGATTGTAACTAGATAGGTACAAGTGTTATAATCATCTCTATTCGTCGAAAAGGAATGACTGCTGCTTAGCTAGCCCAAAGGTATGACTGGTAGGGAATGTCATATTAAGTCCACCAAGTTGACAAGTGTAAATAAATAAATACCAGTATGGATATTACCTAATCGCTGTTCCCTTTCAATTTTTAGTAAAATCATGTAACCTTTGACAGCATCATCATCACTTTTCAGCTACATGATGTCTGCTGAAATGCCTCCCAATGCCTCAATGGAGTAGCTACTTCCATTCTTCACGGGGTGTCTTGAATAAATAGCGCATATGCCCATAGCATATGCCTTGCCCATTGCCTCTGTGCGTACTTATTTGGAGACGTAAAATTTATTTAGGTATAATAATAATCTAGAGGCCGTGTATAGAGGTGGAGACCTGGTGACCTGTTATAATGTTTTTTTACCCACCACTGGCGCCAGAAATCTACAAACTAAGATCATTAAATACAAAAACCTTTGTTTGTAAATTAAAATTAAAATTATTTTTCTAGTGACATGTACCTCTGTGTGTATGTTATTTTGTGATGACTAAATTATAAATTTTATATATTATTTATTAATCTGCTCATTAGACACTCTTTACAATTGCTATCGCTTGCTCATCACGTAATCGCCTTATGAAAGTCTCAAACGGTATCTGTAAGAGAAATAAGATTAATGAAAGCTCCACCCGAAGGGAGCCATAACATATTGCCGAGGAGAAAAGGGCATCGACCCGCCACGCGAGACTACACTTCAAATTAATTTACAGATTATCTTCACTTTACTTAGACAAGAGCTCCTATAAATTCTTATTAAATTAATAAAGAGTTTTAAAATCTTTTTTTAAATAAACATTTTTGTACTTAAACTTTATCTTCTTTCACATTATGATAACAATTTTTTTTTTAAAACACCCCAGTATATTGTTGAAGCATTCGCCATGTTGATTTTTTTTCATTCACCAAAATTGGCTCAGAGTTTAGCCGCAAATGTAACAGCCCACATAAATAGACTGCTAAAATCATAACCCTTCCTTATGGCTTTGACGTAGTCAAGTAAAAATGACTGAAAAATAGTAAACGTCATATAATATTGTAGAATCCATGACAGTTTCTGTACATACCTTTGCTATAAAACTCTTAAAAATGCAAGTGGCTGGTCTATTTCGGTAGGGTACGAGCATGTTCTGTTATAGAGTACATAGCTGTATGTAAAGTCACACGACTTTACCTTATTGACTTTAAAATTATTTTAAAAATATTAATTTGAACAATATTATTATTGAGAGTAATGGTGTCAGACAGGAATCCGACTATTCTTTATAACATTATACTTTATATTGTAGTAAGCAGAAAAATTCCCGTAATACATTTTTAAAGAGCCCTGGGGCACTGAACTCCTGCATACATAAAGGCATGTAAACTGCAAATAAAATCATCAACAGTATGAAAATATAATGAGCACGCTTTATCCTCTTCGCTTTACGACGGACGTGATAAAGGGAACGCTGAATAAAATTTATTACGAATCGTTAGTTTCAGCAAAAAAGGTATAAATAGCTTTATATATATGATACTCGTATTATTAAGGTGAAGAGTTAAATGCGCATACGATGAATATCTTTGGAACTACTGGCTCGAATCAAAAAAATGTTTTTGTTTTTGAAAGTAAAATATTGAGGATGGCTGTTGTAGAACTAAGCTACTAGGTCACAGGTGGCAGATATGGTTGTTAGCTGCGAATATGTCGAATAAGCAGTCCGCGACCAAACAGCGGCAGGATTACCAGAATGTAGTGGGAGTCTAGTGGGATGGGCTTCTCTATTAAGCTACAATATTCAGTGACAATCCTGTGACATGGCGAGTAAACACCGCCATCAAAAGCGACCTCCTAGTGTTGCGGGGAGCAGCAACATCAGTTCTATATTAATTGCACTTGTAAAAACCAACCGTGACTCTGTGACAGACGAGGAATCGAACCCCGTGTATTACGCTACCCGGGCGTATGCCTATCTATATCTCAAACACGCTTATGTCTAAAGGCTATTATAAGGTTCAAGACTATCTAAACGACACGAATGTGTGGTCCGTCCAGCCTGCACCGACTGATGTACTTACCTTTGATGATTTTGATTTTACGGCAGCTAGTGGTGACTGAGTTTGTTCCGGCGTTTCTTCTCAGCACTTGCCTAATTGTCTGTGTTCTGTCTCGAAGCGCTGGTAGGGCCCAAAAGATAAGGAGACATGTTTCGGCCCTTTCAGGGCACATTTATTTTTATTTTTTTCACTGTATATTTTGACGTTCATAAGTGTCATTTTATGACCTAAATTGAAATAAAGATTTTGAATTTGAATTTGAATTTTAAGAGACACGGTTGCTTTTTACAAGTGAAATTTATATTATTAAGTTTGTATAGTGACAAAACACTATAAAAACAAGATTAACTATAACATCAGTACTGGCAGAAGGCTGAAGATATAGTATATCAGCAAAGGCTTTTGACTTTTGGTTATTTAAGAAACGAGAAAAGGTTCTTAAACTGCGCTGTGGAAGGCAATAAATAGGTAAACCACCACAATGTCTTCCCTAAATTGGCCAAGAAAAGTCAAGAGACTACCTAGCCTCTAAAATTTGATGATGATGTTAGTATAATATAACGCTTCGACCAATTATATATTATATACAAAGCTTTCTAAAATTCATGACTAAGGTAGTATTCGTTTTTCTTATTACATTATTCGTCCGGGATACGTATAAGTAGGATAATGATGTTTTCAACCCTTCTTCTCTCACTAACGTAATCTATTCCGTTCGCTGTCCAGTCATAATGGAATTACAGACTACCCCTTTTAGCCATTAACTTTGTAAAGAAATATGTAGCTAGTGCATAGTTTTTCTACCTTGGGACAAATAACTGAAACATTTTATACTTCTGCAAGTAGTAAAACCATGTAACATTGAGCGTATTTTAAACTAATTATATGCTATGCTGGTTCTTGTAAAGGAAAAGTTCCTTGCGCGTATAGCTTGTTCATAGTGCTGTTTATAATTTGATTATTCAAACTTATTTTAGATTTCTTTATCTTTTCAGGTAAGTCATCAATCGTCAACACATTCTAGAAGACATTGTAAGTAACACTCTGAAGTGCTATAATTATCACCCACACAATCGCAGGGTTCTCATCAGTATTCTTGTATCTATCAACCATATTATCCCCCGACGCAAAAAGAGAGGTGGATTTAGTTTAATGTGTCTACCTGTGGTATCGTAGCTCCCAAACGTATCCACCGATTTCGTTTCGTTTTTTTTTGTCTTAGATAATTTTATCCAGAGTGTTCTTAACCATGCTTCATGACAATCTGTTCAGCTGTTTTGTATAAGCTATTTTTATTAAAAATTTTATGAAATGATTATATATTTACTATCTTCATAATGTGGATGGATATGTAAACTCCTTTATATTTTTACTAATTTCCTCCTATAAACGTTAACACGTTCCGGGACAGTGCCCGCCTACAGGCGTGAAAACAATAAAACATCTATTGTGTCTGGAGTAGTGTCAACGCTTATCTTTTTTTATATATTATGGGTTTGCTCTTGTCTCTAGACTATACCAAAGGCATAAATAGGGACGAAAATGAAGCAAGCTCACCCAGAAGAAGCCTGTTCACTCTTTTTTTGAGAATCATCATCATCATCATTATCAGCCGAAGGACATCCACTGCTGAACATAGGCCTCCCCCATGGCTTTCCACAACGACCGGTATATTTTTTTGAATAAATCCCTTAAAATGTCAAACCCGTACATGCTTCTGGGCGATAACGTCCATAATAATATACGCCGGCTATCAATACGCCTAATTCGTTTCATTACCGCGAAACTCCTGAACTTCGCCTGCAGTCAGACACAAACTACGGCACGTGATGCGGTAATCGCGTTGCAGTCGAACCGTGAAACTGGGTTCCTTAGAACGAAGCCACACCAACAGCCAACGTTTTGCGTTGCGTTGACACTGAAACCAGATTCCTTAGAATGAAGACACACCCAGCAACGGCCGACGTGTTGCGTTGCGTTGATACCCGTGAAACTGGGTTCCTTAGAACGAAGCCACACCAACGGCCGACGTTTTGCGTTGCGTTGATACCCATGAAACTGGGTTTCTTAGAACGAAGCCACACCAACGGCCGACGTGTTGCGTTGCGTTGATACCCGTGAAACTGGGTTCCTTAGAACGAAGCCACAATGATCGATGCGTTGCGTTGAAGCAACGTGCGGCGAGGCAACGCGCCGTGTGGCTAGCCTTTCAGATTCAAATGTAAAGTCTGTTTTTCGTCGCTTGTCGAATAATGTATACAATATTGGCATTCCTCACACAAAACTTAACCCTTAATAGGTAATTCATCGTTGAACACTTGAATTTAGCGCTTTTGTCTGGCCATGAATATAAATATACAAGAATAGTCATTGCAATTCTTTACACATTTGCTTTGAGCTCAAAGTCGATATCAATCTATTAGTATCGGATCCCGCTTCATTCAACAAATAATACCTACATCTGCATTATTATTTAAATTTATTATTATTAAACTAGGTAATGTTACTATGTATGTACCCAGGGACAGGATAAATGGGCGAATAGTTTGTATGCATACCGATTGGCATCGTTTACCGTAAAGATCAAAGGAAGATTGGGATTCGAATTCTATTTGCAATCCACAAAATTGGACTCTTTTTCTATTGACTAGAATCAATACCATTTATCATTTCTTTTCCGACAAAATATTCTACAGCTATAGCTCATGTATTCAAACCCTCCTACATTACATTTCTATGAATACTAAAAGATCTCCTATGTAAGAGTCCATTTGTAAGATTGGAAAATCAAATCCGTGCACAAAACTTCCCTGACCTTTTACACGGATAGTTTTGAACGTCACGTTTGTTGGGTAATCTCCCACGTTTGAAGGGTAATTTGAATCCGTCCGGACCCTCATCCCTCATCCCCTCTATAAACAGGCTCGCCTAAAAGGAGATTATCTAGTTTTGAGCCTAGATAAAAGGACACGTTCCGCTTGCTATGTCGGTGACTGTAAACGTCGGGTTAGCCAAGATTGGATTGTGTAGTTGGTCACAAACATATTGCGAATAAACTTCGTGGATATAACTACACGTGATACCTTCATGTTTTTAGTCAGGTTGATAACAAATGAATGTAGAGTTATATAAATTGCACTTGTAAAAAGACAACTGTGAACCTGTGACAGACGAGGAATTGAACCCCGTGTCTTACGCAATCCGGGCGTATGCCTATACCACTCGGCCACCGTCACATTAACAGGACTGTTGAATTTTGCAAGCGCTTCTTAACGCGTAGGCTGCGTGACATCATCAATGTTGTGAGATTGCTCTCACAATATCTGAAGGAAAATATTTTTACAAATATTTTAACAATCAGTTAAGATGATGAAAGCCAATTTATAGTTTATTTTGGTTTTTATAGTGTTTTGTCACCATAAAAACTTAATAATATATATTGCACTTGTAAAAAGACAACTGTGAACCTGTGACAGACGAGGAATTGAACCCCGTGTCTTACGCAATCCGGATATATCGCAATGTAGAGTTAGTCTAATTAATGACGAGTTTTAAATACATTTGAATCATTTGTCTTATACAGAATGAACCTTTGTATTAGGGCTCTGTACCCAAAGGGTAAAAACGGGACCCCATTACTTGGCTGTCTATACGTCCGTCTGTCTGTCTGTCACCAGGCTGTTAAAGTCGCTAAGGAACCGCGATAGCTAGACAGTTGAAGTAGGTATTCACAAATAATGTATTTCTGTTGCCGCTATAACAACATATAATAAAATCAAAATAAAATAAATATTAAAAGGGAGCTGCCATACAACAAAAAACATTTTGCCTATTGACCTAGTCAATGGTAAGGAACCCATCGTGGGCGAATCCGACTCGCACTTGGCTGTTTTTTTTAACATAGCGTAAACTTACGCAAGATACTCTACCTACCGGCAAAATGTTTATTCTCATTTCTCACTTCAACAACGGGCTTTGTTCTCTTTAAACAAATGGATTAATTACCGCTAAGTTAAAGTCCCTGAAAATCCGTTTATTTGTTAGTAGCGTTGGTGTGAAAAAAGGCAGCAACCTAATCACTTTTGTCGCCCTCTTTTCAAAGGTTTCCCAGATACTAATGAAAGAATCGGCGCAAACAGAACGCGTCAATATGAACAGGGCATGTCGCCTGCTCGGTCAATACGCTGACGGCGCGTTGTGTCAACTATTCCTATAGTCAGACGCGGAATTATCTACACAAAAATGTCTATGATGACCTAGATCTCGATGGCCAGACGCAATCACACTTATTTTCTGTGTTAACCTGGTGCTAATGACGTGCAAATAATTTCAAGGACGATGACCCCAGGTCATGACGTTCCAATTCACATCAAAATTTTTTTTCTGGAATATTTGGTCATCTTAATTTCTATTACTTTTTATGTATAAAGGGTTCTCTACCGAACTTTATTTAAAATAAAAAGACACGGCATATTGCTATTTTAGTTTTATATTATAAAACTGAATAATTAATCTACTATATAAAAATCGGGTCGGGTTTTCCTCCCTGACGCTATAACTCTAGAACGCACGAATTGATTTCCACGGTTTTGCATTCGTTGGAAAGGTCTCGGGCTCCGTAAGGTTTATAGCAAAGAAAATTCTCATAATACGGGACCGGGGCGGGACGGGGCTGGGGGCGAAACGAAGTTCGCTGGGACCGCTAGTTATGTATAAATACGTAACGTTTCTATTATGTCATTTCGGAAGGATTTTCTATGAATCCGTCTCTTCTAGCAACGCCGTATCTCCAGGTACACGAACGCTCAAATTAGGAAATTGACGAAAATAAAAAATACGAACGTTTAAATATGTCTCGTGCCAATATGTGTGTAGCCGGGTAAAAACGGAAGAGTAATTTTACCAATACCTTGTAGCTGTAGAAATAAAAAAACACTACTGGATCAGTTCTACTGCTGACCATACAGTCCTACCCAAGGATCTACTTTTAACCATTAGTTGCTATAACTATCCATCATGTAACCGGCCCTAAATCCGTCAAAAGTAAGGAAAACAATTTTTGGGGCTGACTGTACATACAGTTCTGACGACACCTTAAAGCCAATTTGTTTTATATGAGTATTGGACAGACGTGTCAGGCGCGTATATTACGCACGTATTTGCGGACAGGTTCGGATGGAGTTATATAGCCTGTGAAATATCAGCCATTCACTTAGAAACGAAACATAATGTAAAAAAATTTAACCGCCTTCAAAAACTCTTTAGTTACCTCCTTTTTTTGAAATCGGTTACTAAAGCCTTTACCTGGATGTAAAAAATATTTCATTGAAAACCGCATCAAAATCGGTTCAGCCAAACGCGAGATAATCACTGACAAACATATATACATACATACAAACATACTGAGAACCTAGATTTTTCAAATCGGTTAAAACGCATTTCTCACCAAACGAGAATCTTCTACATTTCTGAACAGAAACACGAAACATCGGCCTACGCTGGGCTTTTTCCGCACCAAAGGTAATGATTTAGTTATTTACCAAGATTTCCATTACGATGACGGTAGCTAGTATCCACCTTACTGTAAATCAAGTGATTTATAGCTGTTACAGATCAATGTTGCAAATGATTTGAAGCAGTTATTGAACCTCATAAAATCGCTAAAATCTTATTTTGATAGAAGCTGGCTGTATTTTACAGGCTATGGGCAAAGGGTTCGGTAGGGCAGGCGGGTGCGAGAAACGCAATATTGTCAGAGTTTGAACGTATCTCTCTGTGCCACCAAAGTACGTCAATACTTTCTCACCAATAACGTCACAGAATCTTGCAACGAAAGCAATACACTATTTCCCGCTGTACCTAAAACTTAGTTACCAGGCTTAAAAGCGTACTGAAGTTTTATCCGATCAATTTAATAATTTTAATATTAATTATTATTTGTCTGTTGTAAATTGAATTGAATTGCACTAACATAGTTTTAAGCCTACATACATTACTACATTGTTACTAACACTATAGTATGGGCTCTAGTTCGAAATAAACATATTTTATTGTATTTTATTTATTTTTTTAATAATAATGACGACATTCAAGATTGTAGGTAGGTATACTTTTCTAATCGGCCGAAAACTTTTTGTCTTGGTTCAAACCCTGAACTACATTATTTAGAATAAGGGGGTTTTAGTTTTCAAAGTCCTAAACAAGAAATGCCTACAGGAGTAGACTCATGAGCATGAAGTACCTATACATACACCATTATTTACCCCTTTCCATCACACTACTGGGCAAAGGTCTCTCTTTACACTTACTTGGATCGAGCCATTTGTTCAGCCAGTAAACCTCTTTGCTTGCCACACGAAGGAATCGGTCTAACTCAGAAAACATACGGAATAATGTCCGTCAGTGACTAACGCTTGTAGTAAAATGCTCAAAGTTCCAACTATATGCGGATGATAAATTTACGGCTCCTACTATTTCGCTCGCTCGCTCTGCCCGGATGAGGTGAGAGACTGGGATGGCTAGATTTAAAATAGCTTCTTACATAGTATCCTTTTTTCAAACGAGAAGCGACATGAACGATTGTTCCGATATCTAACAAAGAAAGCATTCGAAAATAATCGCTACATCAGCGTGACAAATATTGGTATACGTACATGTTTGTTTCTTTTTAGATTGTTTTATGTGTCGAATCGTGCTATGGAGCTGCCCATAAGCTACTCATAAAGTACTTTGAAAAAAAGAAAGAAAGAATCAATCTGTTTTTTTTTTCAATCTGTTTGTTTATTAGAATAAGTATATTTGTGTCTTAATTGTAAAGGTGTAATTGTACTAAACAATAGAATTACGTTTTTTTTTCACATACATCAACATGATCCTCGTAACCTGTCTATCGCAAAACGTTTACTTTGTGGTTCACTGCTGAAACTTAAGCCTCTCCGTTGGATTTTTAAACTGACCATTCCCTTTTTACTGTCATCCTGTATTCATAGCGATCTGGTGACCTTTACAAGGTCGCCTATCAATTTTCTGGTGGACATGGAATTCTACTGTACAATTTTGCATAACGATAAAATATTGGCAGATATTCGTTTTATTTGAATCCATACAAAGTACCTTTTTACGTAAAACAGTGGTGTTGAATATGATATCGACTTTTACATTTACAGATCAAGCTCAAGACAATCCCAGCTTTCCCTGAGGAGTCACAGAATGACATCGGATGGGATAAATAAGAATACATCGCCGAGCTTTTACGTCGATCATAATAATAAATCAGTTCGGTTTTATCGATAACTCTGTGTAGGGTCCGCTGTCACAGTGTATTTGTGGTAGCAGTGTCTTCTTAATAAGCACAGAATTTCACGAACTAGCTGCAACTTAGGCTGCCTAAGTAGGAAATAGAAATGGGACGGTAATATGGAGAGTGAGCGGATGACATGAGTCCTAGAATTTTATCTAAATAAAAGATTAGAGCATAGACCTCTCATGTCTTCATCTTGTTAAACAAATAACAGCAGCGTGTTCGCGACTTATTCGTTTTTTTTATGTGTGTTCGTGATGAGTAACTTCTTTGCAGAACCAATGGTCTGCTCTGCAGAGACAGTTTTTGTTATGATAAGAGATCTATTAACGTTTCTTTGGAGGTTTATTCTTGGTCTTTAGGTCTGGTAACTTAAAAGAGTGATTAGATTAGTTGACAATACTAAAAAATATATGATAATGGCCATGCTACCTATATAATTGAATAAAATGTTAACACTTTCCGTGACAGTGAGCGGCTATAGCCGTAAAACAATACAAATTCTATTGTGTCTGGGATACCGCCCCGGAAAGTGTTAAGTTTAGGATTAGGTAGGTACGATTAGACGTAAGGGAGGATGTTAAAGTTGTCCCACTGTTATATTAGTATACTGTGTCTTAGGGACCGCGGTTCCATCTCATCTTTGTTTTACTGCTGTATTATTGAGAAATATGCCATTTTCCTCGATGTGCGAGGACGAGGCCTCATGGTTTCCAAATTTTCTTTTGTAACACTGTTATTTATGAAATTACTTATACTCCATGTTTGTTGTTCTTTGAAATGGCAGCTCTTAGTTTGAGTAACAATATGTGAGTTAGGCCGTGAAGTGAGACATGGTTCTGCAATAAAAACTTTTTTATTAAACACGTTTCGGCTGATATTGCCAGAGCAATTCTTATAAAAGTGAAATATTTAGTAGCTAAATAATAACTTTAATGCGGCCATCTATCTCAGAGTATATATACCTATTTTTATAATCTTATTAGGCCTCCAGACAAAATTCTCTCAAACAAAAACTAGGCACATAAGGTTGAATAAACTAAGAGTAATTTCATAACTAAAAGTCAGATGAACTATAAGTTTGAATCAATTTTGATTAAAACCTAAGGTTGGGAAGCCCTTCAGTGAAGTTTCTCTGCCATTTATACCTTTATCTTTAGAAGGGCATTTGAAATAGTTTTCTTTGAGCTTTTTAAATTACGTTCGTGTGAAGATTATTACTTCAAGGTTTTTAACTAAAAGGTTCATGGTTTAATAAACAATTTTGATGTGAATTTTGTTTATGTCTTTCTGTAGAAGCTGTTTCTTTAATTTTTTTCTGTTTTCTAAGTAAACACGAATTTCAGTAGTACACTCTGGACGTAACATAAACATACAACACTGTATGTTGTTGTTGTTGTATTCTGCACACGCAGAAGCTTTACTACTGAGCTTCCACGTGGGCACAGCAGGGCCAAATAGGAAACTGATTTTTTAAATTTCAAAGTGACTAGTACGTAAACTGGATATTTTAAACAGACTTCCAAGTTACCATTATCAGACACCCTGTATAAGAGCAAACACGATGAATCACGCCGTCTCCGGACTAGGGATACATTATTAATGTGACACACACTACTCACTTTATTTTTGAGGGTATCTAAGGGACAGAGATGTATGTCACGTTCAAGTTTTAGCAAGTTTTGCGACGGACTGTCCGAGTCTAATACGATTAAAGTTATGTTTTTCAGCATTGTTTCGTGTTTCAGTCTTTTCGTATGTGGGCCTTCTTTGGCGTCATATCCAACAGCGCATATTCATACGGCGTACGCTACACAGTTTCCAAAGACAAAAGATTAACCTGGGTGGATATTTTTTTTTATTTTTAGAGTAACCTGTTTTTAGAGATATTATTTCTAAACTAATTTAGCCTATTAAATATTAAGTACGAGAATATGATAAATTTGAAGGGGTCGTCGCTTTTGGTCGACAGTTTATGATTTGATGAGAAATATTGGCATGCTAGTGTGATAAGTATGATTCTCGGTGACAAGATAACTTATTAAGAAAATCTTTCTCATTTCATTTAAAAACAAGTGGTAAGAAAATATTCTCGCAATAAAACAAATTCCTTCCTTTCCAACGAATTTTCACAAATTGCACCTGAGTTCACGATTCTCGCAAACCGGCTACAAATCAAGTCGTTATTCAGAACTTTTTGCTCATAAATACATACAATATCCAAGTGAATCGATGGCGTAATTTTCACAACCAACAAATCGCGTAGTTGAAAACTCCTGAAGTGTTATTACGTAACTTGCACGTGATTACTATGCAAATTCAATCTGTTCGTGGCTTGGTCGAAGTATGCACCTAGTAACATGTTAGTCACACCTAGAAGCTCTATATTTAATCACGCGCGCCAGTACACAGAGTGATTTTGTTTCAAAAATGTATAGCCAGCGAAAATCACCGTCGTTTGAATTTCAACCGATTTTAATTCTAAAATCTAACATAACTCAAAGAAAAACATGCCATATTTATACAAGTGATTAAAAAAAGCGCCTCTGGAGGCCGATTCTCGCATGATCGAACTTCGTTTTTAGTATCACTGTTTTACCCAAAAATCAAGTAATATATCCACGTAAAAAAAACTACCGCAAGAAAGATATCAAAATGCATAGAAATCGTGACCAGCATGAAGCAATAACTGTATTTTTTTAAAGAATATTCGATCGGTGAATTTTTTTTGTATACAAACTGCACGAAAATTGGCCTCCTGGAAGAGACATTGAAGCTTCCAAATTCCTGCCACTGTATAAAGTCGTTGACAATTAATTGAAAGCTGTCGAGTTAGGTAAAAGCCCTGTCGCCTTCCACGAAACACAAATAATAAACTGAATCATGGTGTTTTCATAAGAAACCCAATATTTCCGTTTGGAACTTCGAGATTATGACGTTTTGATTGAAACAATTGATCAGAGTTATACTTACTTATTCCATCTTTTATGTTTGGCACAATTCCTGTAATTACGATCGATGCGGGTCGCAGTTATTTACTTATATTGCCATTAATAAAAAGAGTATCTTCCTTATCCTAGGGGCTCTTTGAATCGCTCGCGTTTAGATGTATAGTTAATTTTTGTTCCATTTTCTGATGAAAATCAGTAGAAATCTATATGATTAAAAAAGAGAGAGCCCCCAATAATTGTGCATTCATTGAAACCACGAATTAGAATTATAAAACTAAAACGTGTATTAAACGTTAAAAATAGTCGGCACTTGCGCTCACAAATAAATTCTGAAAAATTCACTGTTTATTTCAACTGAAATCAAGTTTTGAGCGGTATTAGATTACTTTTTGATTGGTCTGCTGCGGTACGCTATTTGTTTATTTAACCCCTCCTGTGCCGCTATGGCAGGGCTGTCAGTTTTATTCATTTTAGAATACAGTTTCAGTGCGATAGTCCCGTACTTACAACAGCTAATGATTATTTTAGGAATAGAATTTAAGTTTTCTAAATGTACGCTTAGTGCCTCTTAACACAAAGACGGGAAGGTTATTTGTTAACTGAATGCAAATATCTGACTATTGTAGAATATTGGGTTTGACCAAAAAAAAAAGAAAGTTAAAAGCTGTCACTTCACAGCTTTTGACAGCTTTTGCTACAATTTAGTTACTTATCATCCCTCATTCGCTTTAAAAAAAATGTAAGTTATCTGTCCGATATTGACAAGCTTTCTTTATAATGAATATAGAACGATGGAACTTTTTTAGAAGTCAGTATTGACTATATCAACTTCAGAAGCGACTGACAGCCATATTGCTATGATTTGAGCCAAATTGATTCTTGTGAACTTAACGGTCTGAAAAGTTTTGAACTGAAGTTTTGAGAATCGTGAGCCGTGATTGCAAGTATGTATTCATATACGCAGCATGGTCCTATTTACCTAAACTTGCCTTAAATATTATAACAAAGAAAAAATATTGCACAATGTATTGGCACAAAAATGAGAAAACAAAATGAACTATCGTATAAAAATGGCAGATTCCAAATTCAAATGTTTTTTTAATTGTTACAGTATTTATGGCCAGACTTAAGTGTGTCACAGTTTTAACCACTTTGATTTTTGCAAACAGATTTTAACGCGGTCGTTGAAAAAAAATCTTTACTACTCATGGTGGCTATAGTGTTGGTAGTATACATATTTGTTAAATCAATCGTAATTTGAAAAAGTTAATGCTACCTTAAAGCTTCTATGTAAATTATATACTTAAAGCTATAAGTCAAGGATAAAGTGACATTAAAAAATAAAATTTTAAATAATGTGGAGGAGCTGTGATAATATGAGTTGTAACTCTTAAATTTACATAAGTGTTAAAAGTACCAAAAAAAGGAAAATATCTCAAAGATCTTTCAATATTAATCCCTTTTAACTGGTTTCCAACTCACAATACATAATTTAATTCCATTTCATAAACCATCTTGGACATCATAATCCCGCAAACACCTAAATTAAATAAAAGCTTGCTACCCGCGGTTATTCTTCCTTATATCAACAGAAATTAATACCATCCCGACAGGGAAGTCGTAATTAAATAATATTGTTTTTGTTTCGGTGCGGACGCGGTTTGGTTGCTAATTAGGAACACACGGAGGGCAAGCTACTCTTTTTGGGTCTGCGAGATCTTCCTTTACTGATACTACTTTTTAGACAAAATTACAGTAGCCAAAGTTGGGCAAAGGGTAAAAATAGTCCCTGGAAAACTTGAATTCTTATACTTATATTTAAAAGAAAGTCGTGTTAGTTACTCCACTTTTAACTCAAGAACGGCTCAACCGATTTAGCTGAAAATTGGCAGGGAGGTAGTTTAGAGCCAGGAGAAGGACATAGGATACTTTTATCCCGTTAGACGGGGCCGGGGCTGGGGTGGGATGGGGCCGGGGCGAAACGGTGGGGAGGTAGCTTAGAACCAGGAGAAGGACATAGGATCCTTTTTATCCCGTTCGACGGGGCCGGGGCTGGGGCGGGACGGGGCCGGGGCGAAACAAAGTTCGCTGGGACCGCTAATTTGTTATACTTCTCAAATCAAAATAATATTTAATGCTTTTGTTATTTATTTATTTCTCTTCTCTTTGCTATTCTTCTTCTTCTTCTTAGCGTGTCGATGGAAACCCATATGGAGGAATTACAATAGAGAAATTACATCGTAGCAGCCCAGAATTCAGCCACTTGTATTGCGGATCTTTGCTATTTATTTAGCCAAACTGTGCAGCTATTTGATACAACTATACATTTTCCATACATGTAGGATATCTTACTGTAAATAAATAAATAAACTTGACACTAATATACAGACTGTCCCAAAAAATTGTGTCAAGTCGAAGTTAAGAGGTAGAGCACCACTTGGGCTATCCGAATCACCCCCATGTATGTTCCTTTTGTGTGTGCTTCTCGTAAAGTTTTAAAGGGATGTTCTACCTCTGGGCTTTGGCTTGACACAATTTTGGGACAACCCGTATAAGTTAGTTCAATTGTGCCTAACAGCTATTGTTGATATTTATTTAAACAAGTTGTAAACGCCATGAGTAACAACTTTTACTATAGCTTAATAGAGACTTATCAAGATGAAAATACCACTTCTATCGCTTTTATATATTCTTATCAAAGAATAATTAGAGACAATTGTCCATTCCGTCCTCTTATTCTGATAAATAAATTCTAAAAATATAATGTTTTGTGTATGAAAAAGGTGCTTATTCTAAAATTAATAATGCGTAACAAAGAGAGCTGTGTACCTGAACCCAGGTGTCCGGCCACAAATGAGTTCATAAATTGTGAGCGGCTCGGGACGCGGCAGTTTGAGGGTTAATTTTCTGGCGGTATCAACAAATTGGTATTAGCTAAAGAATTATGCGTTCTTCAGTACCTACTTAGGTACTTACTTGCAAAATTCAACAGGCTTGTTATTGTGACGGTGGCCGAGTGGTTATAGGCATACGCCTGGATTGCGTAAGACACGGGTTCAATTCCTCGTCTGTCACAGAGTCACGGTTGCTTTTTACAAGTGAAATTTATACCTACTTAGGTGTTAGTGTAATTTGATGACTTTTTAGTAACGATAATTGTAATACACTCTCTTCCTTAATTGTATCTGCAAGGTTTCGCGTTTACTATAAATAATATAGAGTCACAAAACTTTTATACTTTATTTTGTGTGATATAAGCATCAGACTGCGAATTCATAAAGTTATAGATAGCTATATAATTTAAAGAGTGACTTAAATAAATACCCAAAAATGTTATCTCAAATACCTAGTACATACACTTAACATCCCTTTTCACGTCTCCTCCTAAATTTTAATATAAACCTCGGCATTCTATGTCTTATTTCCATTGTAATAAGAACGACAACAATGGTTAAGATAATGCCTCTACCAGCCTTATCTTTTAAATTTCCCCAAAATTCACTTGCAAGAAAATTTCAGACGCCGTAGTGTGGCTTGTCGCAAACAACGTGATGAAATTAGTGGAGTAAATTGTTTGAGGTTTAATAACAGAAAAGAAATGAATCCTTATTTCAATGGGGTTAGGTTTAATATTCAAGTCTTAAAAATATGGGGCAAACAACGTGATGGAATTAGGGTGAATCGCGTGATGCACAATGCACAAAATCTTTTGTACCCGCGATGACAGCGCTTTTCGCGAGGAAACAAAATTAATGGCATTTCACCATTTTTGGTTAGAAAAGACCATTTTAAAAGTGATTAACCTAGATACTACACTTACCCCTGCTATAGTGTCATTGGGATTATATTGTAACAATAACTATACTGTGGGAAGACATGTATGCCACACTTAACCACATGTTTGAATTGGTATTGTTAATTTTAGAAGAAATAACTGCTTAACTTACATAATTTTCGGAAACATAGTTACTACCATTACTATTTCTAAGAAATGAGGTGAGGAGATACGTAAAAGAACTAAGGTATCGGCAGGGCTGAGAATCAGCAACCTGAGCTAAGTAAGTAAGCTAAGCTAAGCTCAAGTAGCAATGTGCAGCTGATTAACTGATGGCCGTTGGGACAGAAAAGTTGTAGATTGAAGACCCTTCGACCAAAGGCGCCGCATATGACGTCCACCGACAAGATGGACAGACGACTTTGTTATGATCGCGGGATCACACTGGATGCAGACTGGGAGAGGTTTGCGTTCAGCAGTGGACGTCCTCGTGATGATGATCATATTGTTTTACATGCTACAACCAGTCAATAGGCTAGTTTCCACTAAGAACAAATCACAATGTTGGTAGCTTCTAGTGCAGGGATGGCGAACCTATGGCACGCGTGCCACGAGTGGCACGTTTGTAAGTTCTCTTGGCACGCAAGGACAAGAAATTTTCATCTTATTTTATCATTTAAAGTAAATACTAAGCTGCACTATAATATTGTCATTAGAACATTTTCCTTACACATGCAGTTTTTTGATAACAGGACCTTAAATCGTAAATAATAGATAGTGCCATTCACGAAGGCGCGCGCCACTCTTATTTGATTGAGGAAGGTGCGGGGTGATTTAAAAAAAAATCTTGGCACGTTACGCTCCAAAAAAAAATTCAGATATTTTTTGGCACGCATATCTAAAAAGGTTCGCCATCCCTGTTCTAGTGATTAATTATGGTTTGAAGATAGCATAAAACGAATTAATTTATGAATTTAAATTAAGATTATTAACATTTTACATCGTTTGGTTTGTCTAAAACGCACATTTGGTCATGTGACCGCAAACGCCTATCAGAGGAAGTGACGTCATGCCTCTCGCGATGGCGCGCTTTTTTTGCTGTCATTGACAAGACTTCAAAGTATTTTGCTGTCAAAAAAACTTCGAACTTCCGCTAGTGACGTCATTTAGTACGCCATGACAGTTCGAGCGTTTTTGAGACCCATTCATTATTAAAATCATAAATATATCATGTAAATGTTTAATATTCTAAAAAATATCGAGGTATTTGATCAATATTTACTAAGGTAAGGTATAATCTAGTTTTTGAAATTAAGTCAACTAGCCTATTGAAGCCAAGCTTCCAATCTACATAATATACAGAAAATGCATTTGCATTCGATCTACACGTGAGTCTCACTGGTAAGTAAACCTCCGTACGTGTCTGCAGCGTTTTCATTAAGTAGCCCGGCGCGTGCATTATTATGCAAATTCAGTGACTGCGTGCCGCCGCCCCGGGCTGTCTCAGGTCTTGTATGTTAGCGGGAAACCCAAAGATGGATTTTGTCATAAAAAATTGAAAAAAACTATAGAAAATGTAAAGAAAATCAAGAGCCATGAAACGCGGTATGAAAAAAAATACTGTATGGATTTTTTAATGATATATTAAAACATATACACCGTGCTTTTTTAACCGTCTTACACCCGAAGCCCACGTAATGTAACCATCTTAATAAACCTCTAGGACATGTTATTTTTTTTATTACACTCCACATAATTTTGGTGTAAAAAATATCTAATAGTAATGTTACGTAATGTATCATCCTGTTCATAATGTTTACGTTTTCAACAATGCATTCCTTGACCTTGCCGCCTCCAGGCGCGCCGCACAGTTAGCCAATCTAAGACAGTCTACGTGGATCTCTAACCAATCATGCGCTAGCGCAATCCTTTGTGACGCCCACCGCCTCGCCCTTTCTATTCGTGCGTAAAACTAGGTCAGTAGTGCTAGACAGCCGAGTGAATGACCCGCGCGTAGTGCTCGTTACAGGATGTTTCGTACTAAATTGTGCTGATATCTTCTTTAATGTCTTAGGCTTTGAAATCTTAATAATAACCAAGTTTTATTTAACGAATGACATGTAGTTATTAGATACTTTAAGTGGCCTTCGGCTGTAAGACGGTTAAAAAAGCACGGTGTATAAAAAATAGCGGGTGACAGATATGTTTTTTTTTTACTGTTTTAACTGCAGCTGAACTTCTGATTTGCACGTTTGCGGATAGACTAAGGTCCCTTAAGGAGGTCCCAGAGTAGAAAAAATACGTTAATGATGAGTGCTGAGTTTGAAGTTAGTATAAAGATTTAAAAAATAATGACCGTAAAGCGATTCCAAGCAGAATATCTCCTTAGTAATTCCACCATATTGTTATTTTTTTATGTTCTCAAATTCATCATATTGCTGCAAGCACATTTTAACATTTTATCTGGTTTTACAAATTCCCTGTACGGGATTAGACTCATAGGTTGAATTCAAAGCCTCCTAGAAACAAAATATATTTTATGTATTTAATTTTTACTATGAAGTAATGAGGTAGCTCATCCCAATATATAACCCAAAAAATAGCTCTTCCCAAAAGAACGCATTCAAGTGGGTAGATGCAGTGACACCATGTTCAGGTGGGGCTTTTCCGATGGAGCCGACCAGGGCGCCAATTCCACTATCAAAATCGAACTTAACGTAAACTCAACCGGTGACGATAATCAACTAAACGTCACATTTCCTATTCCACTAAAGCGGTTCGGTTGTGGTTTAGCTCAACTTTATCGTTCGACCGAAGATTAGCCGATTCATATTCTACTAATGTTTTGACGTTTAGGTCGACCGAACCGCAACTGAAGAAGAACTTTACGAATCCACCAATAGATGACGATTATTTCAACCAATCATTGAACGTCTGTTAGTGGTGCTCCGATGTAATTTTAATAAATCGAAAGTTGCAAGCATAGATTATAAAAAATATATCGAGTTTGTTATGAATCGATTCATCACGTTACGATTTACAATGTTAAAATAAAACCATTAATGAGAAGCAAGAAAGTAACCATATTAAACAACCGCTCATCATACCATAGACATGAATCAATCAATAATTATCGACAACACGACTTTAAATTTGAACCATAGCAGATTTGATGTGTAAACCTTTAATGAGCACTTTTCTGCCACCGTTTTACAGCTCTTACTAGATGGCGTTAAGGTCAGTTTAGCAACTTTTTTTTCACGTTGGCGGAAAACCATGGACAAAGAATAAAAGTGCGTAATTAAATATTGTAAAATGCGTTAATGACTTGACTTATGTATTAATTAGGATACTAATTTTTTGCCATTATTATGTCCTTTATGTACTAAAAGTTCACATTAATATTGTTTTACTCTTTATTATTTACGTTGGCAAAAAGCAATAGCCCTCTGCTATAATTCTTGAATAAAGTTTTAAAACTTAGTTCCTAAAGTAACGCTAGTGCCATCTCTCGATGATATAAACATCTGATGACAAGAAAACTGCTCATTGATTTTACCGTCTGCCAAGTCAATAGGTAAGTTATTCTATAAATAGCACGTGAGTATTTTTCAAAATAGATAACGGAATGTTTAGGGTATTTATTACTTGCTAGCTGTAAAGCTGTTTAGGATAACACAATAGCTAGCTAGATTGGCAACGTCACACAAGCGGTAAAGGTACGCAAACAAGAACAATAACTTTCAACCCCTTCCCTTTGTCTTTTTATCTACCTGGGATTGCCACGTGCGCCACGATAGCGCCGTTTCCTATAGCCGGCCAGTTTTGTCAAAACTGAGGCCATTAGAACACTGAGTCAAGAATATTAAAAAATACGTAGTGTACATGTTGTACTTGTACCACTGTACATACTTTATTGCGTTAGCTAAAAGACTAAGGCTTCATTATACTCATTAAAAACAACTAAAATAAGAAAAGAAAAATATTTGCCAACAGTCGAGTCACTGACAAATACTTGATTATGAGGATCAAGTGAAATATTGAAAAGTTTAAATAATTTAAATACCTCAAGCAAGAGCCGTCGAAAACATTGATGTCTCAAATTATTTAGATTATGTTTTATGATCGAATGTATACATATTTTTTTTTAATCTGCAAGTTACAAGGATTTCTATAAAGCTAATTTTTTAGTTTCAATTAGGGTGTTATTTAAAATCTAAGCCTGTTATTAATGAGAAATACAATTCTATAAAAAAACAAATCTGCACAAAATCTGCTAAAATATAAATAAAACGACGCTAGCGACACTACAGGTTGCATTTCAAATCTTTCTTAAGGTTTAGGACCTTAGCTCAAAGAGCTTTCCAATCTAAGTATCTGTCTATGGACATACTCTTACTAATCTGTGCTTGCCTGTTTGTTTACGCTGCGTTTCGTCTTGCGTTTAGCTTAGGTTCGGTAGAATGAATAGTGGAATACTGTTTTGTTTCATATTTTTGAGCGTAACTCCAAACGAACTGCTACCTAAACTAAACTCAAACGATTCGTGTTGTAAATAGTGGAATTGGCCCCCTGTCCTGTGTCTGTGGTTTCACTCCACAAGACATGTCCCACCTCTTGTCTTGTCCTGTATGCCCCGATTTTTGCTCTCTCGAGGATCTAACTTGGTCGACCATCGACACGCTAAGAAGAAGAAGAAGAGCATCGTATGTTTTTTTTTATTCAAAATTCTAACTAAACCAATGTTTCGAATTAAGAAATTTACTTAAACATGTAGCGTCTAAATCTCGTCGAACAAAACATCTCTCGATTCATCATGATTACGCAGACGTTTTGATAGATAACGCTCTGTTATAACAGGATACTCGACAATGTTAAAAATAACAAATTGTGTTATCCAGCTAAAGGTTATCTTAATCCGATCTGTAGGTCAGATTACATATTTCGATAAAAATTTAATGTTAATTACCTGTTTATTGTATGTAATATATATTTATTTTTCTTTATTAAGGCCCTGTTTCACCATCGACAAATAAGCAAATATCGGCATCTAACCAACGAATAATCAGTGGAACGTCATTTCGTATGAAGTATTTGGACAAATAAGGCTAGTCAGAACTTATTATAGTATTGTGAAACAGGCCGTAACTCCTTTAGCGAAATAAATAACAAATTACGAATGTAAAAAATGGCGGTCTTTTTTTGACAAATAATACTAATTCTTAAGACAAAGAATACTACATCCTTTTAAATACAAAAAAAAACTAAGTAGTAATTGTATATCTGAAAGCAAAATAAAATTCCATTACGGCCACTCTAGGACCACGAACTAAAGCACTGACCCACCGGAGCGTAAATAAAAACGGACCAAAACACTCGCCGTCAGTTAAGCCACAGCTCTACAATATCTCCAGACCCCGGTTTATGAAATGAAGCTCGCCGGATCTACCTTGGCTTTCCGCTTTTTGTTTTTCGTTCGCTTTTTAAATTTTAAACTTATATTTTTAAAAGTATCCCGCTTTTTGGCGCGATGGAATATTCTTTGTTTAGCTTTGCAAGATAGGAGATTAAATCGAAATTAAGTGCATATGTGTGCTTGGCTTAGTTGGAAGTTTTTTCATTAAATCTTATTTCAAAGTTTCAGTTTTGTTATGATGACTAGTTTTCATACCACAAAATTGATTTTTAAATAATCAACGTAAGAAAACACTAAATACAACCTTCTTATATTGTAAACATGAATATAAGGGTAGCAGAGCCCTTATATTCATGTTTATTTCTATAAAAGCTAGCAGCAGTTCATAGTATAATAAAAAACACATGTTTTTTTTTTCATTTCTACATTCACCTCACCCAAGAAGTAACAATTCCCTCCCCCCCATTGAACTACTATTACTTGCGTATGGAACTGACACCACGAACAAATTTTGTGCTCTATGAATTGATGACACTTGACATCAACTCATACAAACGGTTTCATATTCGAAATCAAAGGAGACATTTTTTTTTGGGCCCAGTAGCAACTTGTAGCGTCTAATAATGACATTGCACCCTAAATTTATAACTTATTTTTTCAGACAATTAGACGAAAGATAACGTTTAAATGAAACCGGAATAATAAAATCAAACTTAAAGATGCGTTGTGTTGACTACTTTTCATCACGCCATTCCTCCTTTACAAATACGTGTAAAGGAACGACGGGCTGGTCAATATAAAACAATATCAATTATTTCAAGTACGTGATTTTGTTTAGATCACGTTTTTTCTACTTTTATTTATTTTAAACAATTTGAATCTCCGAATAAAATATTTTAATTGCTTTTTTAAGATTTTTGCATAAAATGATTATCTAGTAAAGCTGTGGAACGGATAGCAACACTGACATTTATCACTGACATTGACAGGAATGGCTGGAGTGTCATTAGTCACACTTTCCCGTTTGACGTTTGGCTTTACGTCACCTTCCGTTTGTTTTGAATTGAGTGTTTGTTTTCTCCGGATTTTTAACGAAAAATAGAAGCAAAAAGCATCAAGTACGGCCCCCATTCCACTAAACCGTTGTTGTGTAACTGTGCAGTGAGATTGCAACAACTGTGATTTTCAGAAACGACTGAAAATGTGCGTTAACTGGTATGTGTGTGGATTTAAGTTTTGATAAATTTTCAAATATTCCCGTTAGATAACGAAAAACTAATATTGTTAATGTTTTTAAGACATTATAAGGAACAATTTAAAATATGTTTCATTACTAGACGTCACAATTTATGGGTGGGCCCATCCTCCATACAAGAAAAAAATGTCTCCTTTCAGTAGCGTACTTGTGTCGTGTAGCAAATATTCATCATCATTATTATCAGCCCAATGACGTCCACTGCTGAATATAGGACTCCCCCACGGCTTTCCACAGCGACCGATAACAAGCGGTCTGCATCCAGTGTGATTCTACGATCTATACAAGGTCGTCTGTCCATCTTGTCGGTGAACGTTCAACGCAGCGCCTTTGATCGAAGGGTCTCAAATTTAGAGTTTTTCAGCCGCAAATAAAAGTGGCAAATATTAAAACTATTCAGATGGAGTAATAACAAGTGCAATAACAGTATCACCCTGTATGCATTCCGTTTGCAACTGGTTGCTATGTAAAACCATGGGGTACGCCTCAGCAAAGATGGCGTCCTCCGGTTGATGATGATGAGTGATAACGTTAACATAAGTAAACCATTGTAGTATGTGTTTCAAATACAAGGCAGTGACCTGCCTGCGTATCAAATAAAATAAAATAAAGTAATCTAGCTTTTCGATCTTAAAAATTTATTGTTCCATTTGTTGGATGTGAAACAACTTGTTAAGAGATGGAACTGCAAACCCAAATCGTCATTTTCACATAAAGCATAGTCGGTTAGGTACCCTAGCTACTTCAACTCTTAAGTGCACACAGTCGTAAAGCAGTAAAACCTAACTACACCAAAGTCGTACCAACTATTACAGCTAAGTGGCCTCAATCCGGCTAAAAGAAGCTAGTCTTTATCTCGGCTAAGTTTAGCACTTAGAAGCACTAAGCTATGGTATTTACGCTAACTTGCCCATGTGGCCTGTTAATGTTACTTCTCAGTTTTAACTTGAGTTCAGTGAAGTTGGCGATGCGTGGAATGGTGTAGAACGAAATGTTTATAGGTAGGTATTAAATTGTGTTTGGATGGGTGGCCATTCCGACAAGTAAGTGACATTTATCAGCATCCTCCTTCATGCTGCGGAAGGCACAGCACAGTTAAGCATTGGTCCCGGATGATAGGATGATATTTGTCGTCAAGCCTACTCAGAGGCTGTATAAATGGCTTGATAAAATAAAACTGAAATTGCGTGGTGGAGTATGGCGAAAATACCACCTCATACTTGAGGTTTCTTTTTGGAGTCGGTGCCCTGATGGATCTAGCGATATAGATAGTGCGATCCACGAAGGCGCGCGCCTTTAATTTTTGAATGAGGAAAGCGCGGGGTGCAGGGTGTGTATCAAATATTAAAATATACATTTAATAATTATAGTACATTGTACATCATTAAATATTGAAAAAAGCTTTCACAAATGTTATAATGCGACGGGAGGGGAGGGAGCAAACTCAAAACCGCTAGTTGTTTTAAAGAAGACCAGTTAATAAAAGAAGTTCACATAGTTTATCGAAGTTGAATTGATCTTTGACTCTTGAAGTCTTCTAGAAGAAGAAATAGCAAAGAGTTTGGAATTCGTTTGCTTCGTTTCTCAGGGATACGAAGTAAAAAAAAATATTGACGCTGAGTATAAAACCATTAACAGATTTCGATGCCTGATTTCGGCTAAATATTTTCCAGTTTTCTACACCGTAGTATCTACACTTTACCAAGTTTGTATTCAAAAGAAACTCGACGGCAATTCACCAAAAAGTCCCCAACTCAAAGAATAGCTATCATCCGTACAATAAACATCTCATTCGACTTATTAATTGAGACGCTTGGCAAATAAACGCTTTCATTTTTTTCATTCATTGCGTTTCTATGGACGGCAAGAGGTCGAAGGGCTGTCGGTGGCCGGCGGCGAGTTTTAATTTACGTCTTCCTGACTTCTTTGGTGTTTTATTTTACTGTATTCTAATTAAACAATTAGGATAGGACCTTATTTAGTAATGTGACGATAATGAAGTGTTGTGCCTTGTTTTGGTCCGTTTTTATTAACGCTCTGGTAGATGAGCGCTTTATTTTCTAGACCTAGAGTGCCTGTATAGCAACTAAAGCTAATTAGAAATTCTTTTAATCAGTGAGTTGTTATTACTCCGTATGAGTAGCTAAGCCAAGCAAAAATTGTGTCCCAACTCAATGACATGATTATGACGGTTTCCTTAAATATCGAATTTGAATCCGTTTGCATGCGTCGACGCCAAGTGGCGACAAATCATGTCGCAAGAAATTATTCGTGGTGGCAGTTCCATACGCTAGTAGTAGTAGGTAGTTCAATGCTTTTGTTACTATGTTTTTGCGAAAAGCCTCGCAAGGTTACATTCTCTGGTTTAAAAAAATACTAGTTTTGTTAAACAGGTCTAACTTTCATATGAGCATATTTTTGTGAATTTATGTGTACCTTTGCAGACAAACACTTTCATTTATTTCGATCATTGCGTTTCTATGAACGGCAAGAGGTCTAAGTGGTAACGTGTCGGTGGCCGGCGGCGAGTTTTAATTTACGTCGTTCTGAATTCTCGGCTCCGGGGTCCATAGAATATTAATTTGTGCTGAAATGACATAGCGGGAAAGCAAATTAGGTGTTCGATAGCTTGACTTGAGAACAACGTGAATGGTTTTTTTTCGAGAAAAGTCATAAGAGTCATTTATTTCTGCATATAGACCTACTAAGGACACTTATACACGTCCCAATATAAACCCTACCACTGCTTTGGGAGAATTGTGGGCTAGTGCTGAGAAGAAGCAGCGCAACAAACTCAGTCACTATTGTCAATGCCTCTTTTCAAAAGGTTTACAATGTTCATTTTAATAATTAATATTGTGGTATTTTTTCTTAGGTATTGACTGTTGCAAATTGCAAAATTCAACAGACTTGCCAATGTTTCGATTGCCGAGTGGTATAGGCATGCACCCGGATAGCGTAAGACACAGGGTTCGATTCCTGGTCTGACACAGTTGCTTTTTAAAAGTGAAAATTATAATATAAAGTTTGTATAGTGACAAAACATTATAATAACAAATATAATGGGAATTACCACATACCATATCTTAATTAAAATTAGGGAATTTGGATCTGCTTAACACTATGCTCAATGCATTTCATTGTATAATGTACATATGTTTAAAATTAAACATTTAGATTATATTAGAATAGAAAAATTACTCATTGCTTTCGTTACAAAAAAATGTGGTAGGTACAACAATAAACATGAACTATTGAGACTTTAACAAACATGAACATTTTGGGTGTATCAAAAATGATCCATTTGAAATAGTACCATATTTTAGTGTGTTGTCATTGTTGTCAAGAATTACAAGAACATATTCAATAATCAAATCTGATAAAAGAATTAGCCTTCGTGCAATTGATTTTATCGTTTCTTCCCAATTCAATTAAATATGCATCGGAAATGTCTTAAGAATGAGAGCAGATTGGATTCAAACGTTGTCGAACGTAAGAAGCTTATCAACGGCTGGCGTTAAACCCTAATAAAGCCTATTACAGATGATTGTACCTACTTACACGAAGGCTTTTATAATGAAGAAGTCGATACATTTTTTATATAAGATTAGGTATTAAAACACGTGTAGATAGATTTTACATTTGTACACTTGGAAGGTTTCTATCTTAATTTCTATGAAGTACTCAGAGCTCAGATAGAGTCTCTACTTATTCATATATATTTTTTAATGATTTAATAGCCAGACATTTGGCTACCATTGTACCTGATGTTGTGATAATACAGCCTATGATGGACCATGTCTGCCTAATAACAGCCTATTCGCTCTCTAAAGTAATAGTCCCCCTAGCCGATTTCATCTGCGCGGGAGATATTAACACGTGTGTTTGCGCACACACTTGTGCACTATAATATGTCCCGCGCAGTCGGTTAGTCGTTGTGACTGGCCACCGTAGTCGAAATCGGCTAGGGCGACTATTATTAACACGTTCCGGGACAATGAACGCCTACAGACGTGAAAACAATAAAACATCTATTGTGTCTGGAATAGTGCGCAAACACAGGTGCACTCTCTATTCCTTTCACTCTCATAGCCCGATGGGACAGCAATCTGTCACGACCGGAGAGAGATCAGGCGCAGGAACAACGGCTTTACGTGCTTTCCGAGGCACGGGGGTTAAACACCGCCAACTTCCAAACTCCGGGCTTCCCTGAGAATTTCTGAACAGAAAAACTCAGGTACATATTTTTGGCCCGACCCGGGAATCTAACCCAGGACTTCTGGCGCAGCCGTCGCTTTAAAATGCGACCCTCTTACCGCTGCGCCACCGAGGCAGTAAAAAACTCTCTAAAGTAAATAAATCAATATTTTCAGCAGATAATAATCAAAGTTAACCTGAATTCATCTTGTGTCTGTTGCACAAAGTAAACTTTAAGGTAACCAGACGTCTTGAAAATTGATATTATCTCGGAAACGGCTGTAACGATTTTCATGAAATGTTGTATAACTAGTAGCCGGCGGTCACAGATTAAAATCCCAAAGGCACAAATTTTCATGAGATGAGCACGATCATTTGTAGCTAAGTCATGGATGTTTATATGTATTTAAGTATTTATGGTAGCCCCCGTCATTATCATTGTCTGGTATCAAGAAAATTCCTTAGTTCGAAACCAAGACACTTGGTGTGGTGTCTGAAGCATATTTATACAAAGTTGCATAAAATCCCGTAAAGTGTTCAGAAGGATACACAATTTTAGAGAACCGTGCCCATTTTGAACACGGAAACGAGTTGTAATTTCAGCCGCCACCGCTAATGAAGTTTGCCGTACAAACAGTTCTATTGCACGTGTAGAGTAACGATAATGGATCCAGTTGGAAGCGAAACCTAACACGGGCCGAATAACTTTGGAACTTACAAGGGTGTGTAATAACATCCATTGAATTAGTGGGGAGCGGTGAGTTGTTATTACTACTTATAGAGAAGCTATTGCTAGCAAAAAATGTGTCCCAAATACCACAGCAAGATTGTGACGTAACTGTGGGATATTTAGTTCGGAGCGTTTGTGATAAAAACTGATGAACAAGTAGGAATTTATTGATTCTGAGTATTTATGTTACGATTAACTGTTGATTTAACAACTTATTGTCTATTCCTCTTTTTGTTTGTGTTCGGAATTATTCAGCGATCACTAAACACCAGACGGCGTAATTACGAGTTCGGTCATCGATCATACCGATCAGTCGAAACCATCACTCATTCCTGCCCTCCCCAATACTGACGTCCTATTCCGTAAAACAACGTATTGAACCTCAAGCCATCCCTGTTACTCATACCAGCTTGATAGACCGAGCGAGTGTGACGGATATATCCGAAAATATAAACATGACTTACTGAGTAGGGCCTAAATGAAGACGAAACTAAGTTTCGAATATAAATTAACTTCTGTTGGGCCGAGTTAAGACGTGCTTCGTTAGTTAGACGTTTGATACAAACTTAGCTTGATTGCGATCGCCGTTTGTTTTGTTGCGTTCTCTATGGCATAAAACTAACTCTATGAGACCGTGATTTACTCGTGTGTGAGTCTTATTAAAAGCAAGCTTCATTAAAAGACAAAACATTCGTGGAGGAAATGCACACATTCCTGCTAAATTAAAGATCCCATAAAACACAAAATATACACTCCGAAGTCCATTCAAATCCAGTCCCTTTGAGCCAAGTGATCGGATAGCCCATAAATAACCCACTCCATTTTGTGTCCGAGCGAAATTGTTTACGTGTCGCCGCGTCATCGCGTCAATTAAAAAAGTTGCCTAAATTACGCCGCCATGTTAGTTTAGCCTGTCGAACGCGCACTTGTATCCAAACTTGTATAAGCAAAACGCGAGAGCGAAATGACGTATTTTTTTTTTAATCTGGTTCTATCCTCTATAGTTTAGTTAGAGTAATGAACATGCCAGTATCAAGCTCATTTCTTTTTTATAGGAGTGCATTTCTCGACAATGCCAGAATCAATGTCAATTCTTTTTTTAAGAATATATACCAATGCGTATTGAAATCCTGGCCATTTCCATCAAATAATCCAGTGTGAAAAGTTCTTATTATACCGAAATCTTTCTTCCATCTCCGATAATCAGATAAGTCGGATGTTTGAGCACTTGGGAAGTTATTAAAGTCCGTTACTTAGCGGCGAGATGGCACTTGCGGCCTCGGTTCTGCGACATGTGGACTCGAAGAACAAAGTTATTATCCAGCCAATATTACGCTGACTTGAGGAACGGCCTGTGACATACGAGCTCTGTGAACATCAAGTTTTGGTCGGATTAAACGAAGGTAGTCTGATTAACTTTGTTTAAAAATTGTAATGCGGTAAATAAGCGTCGATAGTAAGGGCAAAGGCCATCTACATCAACATAATTACTATAGACATTTATTTCATAAATGCCTCTCTAGGTGCCCTGGTTCATACCCTCATCCACCTACATCTACCTAAACTGCACCCTATATGAAGACATACATAAAATTTGCTTTATGTTACACACAACTACTCTATCTATAGCACCTACGACCTACGTACATTAACGCTGCAACAGCACTCGTGTGTATAAAAGTACAATAAAGTCAAATTGAAAACATATAATAACAGTCAAACATAGAACCGCCTTTTTTCAATTCAGTTACAATTCGAATTCAAACTTCGTTCCTTCTGATTTCCGCGTGTTCAAAGTTGCCCGAATGATCCATCCGTATATCACGGATTAGATGAAGTTTAGCTGGAAGCTAATAGATCACTATCGGGTTCTAGAATGACAGTTTCGTCTCTTGTATATTGTTGCCGTTCGAGTGCCATCGTTTTTAGTCGTATTAGTTTCGTGCGCTATCAATAGTATCGTTTGAGACGCCAATAATAACGTTTTTGGTACAAAAAAAGCGCCATTACATTAATCCGTATCTTATACATTTCTAAATAGACGCTTCGAACTCGTCGCCAGAGAAATTCTTGAATCGAATACGCACCGAATATGTAGAAGCGTGAAACCTCCTTTAAAAATTAAAAAAGGAAATCTCAAATACGTTTATTGTAGCAGCTCCCTATCTTTAAATTTTATCTCATGAAAGTATTCAGTGTAGCAGCTTTTTATCCTGTTTTTGGCTTACGCGGCATGTGAGTTGCCATTTTAAAAGTAAATGGGGAAACAGCATTATTTCAGGGAAGTGTGGCAACTTGTAAAGAATCTTGACCCTTCCACCCAAATTTACCAAGTAACCTCGTTCTCTGTCTCAAATAAATAAATACTGTCCCTCATTTAATTAAACCCTTACAAAGGGCTGATTATTAAAACGTCCGTTTACACAGAACATTCCGTAAAGCGATTGATCAAAATGTAAATAGAGTAAACGCTCCAATGCTCTGTCTTGACCCAATTGTTGGGAGTTAGTGTTGTTTGAATTTATGGTCCTGAGGAGGAGGGGGATAACAATCTTTAGTGCCTGCGACAATGCGCTACTAAAAGTATACTATACGTCCATACTGCATAACAAACAAGTAAATACAATCGCTAGACTACTTATTCATTTTTCAAAATCACACCCAAGACAGCTTTTTTTTACGATTACACCACAATCACAATCATGCTTTAGATACCGCAGCGTTCAACTTCATATACTGCCTTATTTAATTTGGGTCTGACTGATTTTAAATCGCAGTGGCAGCCGTCAAAACCAAAGTACGATTCAATGATAATCATTTCATTACTCTTATTTTCCAAATACTTAACAACCCATTTTATTATTTTTCATTTGCGTATAAAAAAATATCAAACTCAATTAACTGTATAGTTGTCTAGAAAACAAACTGATCAATCCGCTCCCACATAGTTATAGTTGAAACAATAAAACGGCTGCTAATCCCGCTAGCTAGATGAACGAGCTCGATCCCGGAATCCCGCGGGATAGATGCGTTATTATTACGGCACTACTCCCGGGACTGATGTATTAATAATGGCGCCGGGAGCGACACAATTTAAACTTTAATTCGCTGTGGAGGTTCGTTTGCTAACTATGCCTCCACGCCTGAGCTAGTTTACGCTTGAACGCGTACGAAACTCTTTGGTGTTGTGTTTAGTTTGTGAGAATGCTGTCTTGCCAGCATTATTTTCCGTTGTTCTGTAAATAAAAAATTCAACGGCATCCGAACTTACTGAAAGAAGTAGTTCTTAGTTTAGTATGACTAGTGTCGAATATAGTGGTCGGATATCGGTGTCTAGACGGTGTTCTGGATATTATTTTATTGTTATTTTGCCAGCGCATCGGTTTGCGAGGGTGAGAAAATGTGTTATTTTTATTAAAAAAAATATATAGGTATAATGCAATCCAAAACGACGCGAAGCAATAACACCATTATATGAAATGTCAAAGTCGTACCCCGAAACGAACCCATTCGCTCAGTTATTAACTTTCAATCTTGATATGACATGTCACGCCTTGCCAGTGTCATCGATTTCCTTATTTCCTCCCTCACAAGATAATAACATGCACCATTTTGAAATCATGGGTCTTTGCGAAGAATCTGTATATGTGATATCAAAATAAGAAAAATACCTTGCGTAATACATCATTTTGTGATTTGAAAGATAACATCATGGAAAAATACAACTCTCATACATGACGTCAAAATACACTCTTTTGCTAAGAAAAATATAGCTCTACTGAAAAGCGCTAACATATGATCCATAACTTGAAATATGTGATTTATTATTAGGTTTTTTTTCCCAAAGCCTGCCTTAAACACACGTTTGTATAAATAATATGTCTAATCAAAAGATGCAAACTATGAATGTAACAAATAAAAATATTTACTGCTTTCATGACTTGGTTGTAACTTGACATAAAAAGTCATAAAAGTCGTTTATTTTTTCATATAGACCCACTTATACACGTCCCAACATAGGCCCTACCACAGCTTCGTGACAATTGTGGGCTAGTGCTGCGAAGAAACTGAGCAACAAACTCGAATCAGTCACTATTGCCAATGCCTCTTTTCAAAAGTTTTACAATGTTTGACTATTACTACAACACACATTTAACATATTTACACAAGGGACTAACTTTTATAGTACCTGTAATATTTGTATTACTATCATAAACATACTTCCGGTCAAAACTGCGACAAAACTTATCTAGGACAGTCCCTTCCCCTCCCGCGTCTCTCTGCAGGTGAGATAAAGAAGGCCCGGAATATAGTCGCCATTTAAATATCCCGGGATCCCGGGATTAAGGATAGTGCCTTCCGGGATTCATTGGTTATAGTTGCTCTAGCGTGGTTTGCAAGGGGAGGAAAGGTTAAGCCAAAAGTTGTTTGGCCAATAGAGTCGTTTGGGTATGAACTGCTTATTTTCGGTGATTTATTTGTTTAGAGGGTTTTTTTATCCCGCTTTATCAAAAAAAAATATCTGTGGTTTGTATTTAGATCGATTTCGAGTTCTAATGTCATAAGTAAAGTGGCGATGATTATATAAAAAAAACTGACATGTTATGGAAATTTTCCGATGGTAGGTATTTTTTGTCATTATAGGGTACTACCGGCTCCCCGCGGGTTTACTCGCGTATATGTCGGATTTATAAAACATCACATTGAATTATAGCCTATGTGCATTGTAAAGTTTCATCAAAATCCATCCAGTAGTTTTCGCATTTACAAAATTAGTAGAATGTCTATTTGGTATAAATATTATCGGTGTCATGAAAAATCATTATTGCAAATGAGCTTTACAATAGCACCCTAATAGATAATATAAATAATAAATATGCGCCAAACAACACACCAATTATCTGGTTTTCGGTAAGGTATTTTCTTCCTTATGTTATGAAGTACCAGACAACGATTATGACGGAGGCGTCTCCCATAAATACTAAAATACATATAAAATCCATGACTTAGGTACAAATGTTCATGCTCATCACACAAACATTTGCCCCTTGCGGGATTCGAACCCGCGACGGCCGGCGTAATAGTCAGGAGCGCTAAACAATACACCAAACGCGTCGTCAATAGTAGTAGATGTCTTGTTAACCCGCTGTACGCTTAATACCCAATCCTATAATGTGGTGTTAATCGTGCGATTATCTTACACGCTAAGTGCATCAGCTCACCTGCACTAATCCACTTCACCGATTCGAGTAATCGCGATGCACCGATCACACGCGCGACTGGTTAACATGACACCAAACCCCTACTATGGTATGGCTTCTTATATTAGTACTGTTTTGGAGGTATCCTAATAATCAGTATTTTTTTTATCTACTATATTAAAATAAGTCGGGTTTTCCTTCCTGACGCTATAACTCCAGAACGCACATACCGATTTCCACGGTTGCATTCGTTGGAAAGGTCTCGGGCTCCGTGAGGTTTATAGCAAGAAAATTCCCATAAAACGGGGCCGGGGCGGAACGCGGATGGGGTCGAAACGAAGTTCGCTGGGACCGCTAGTCGTTAATATAAAATAGATAGGCGTTTGCTTGTATGCTGTAAGCTCGTTGCAAACGGTACTTTATTTAATGCAGTGATCTTATTAGGCATAGAAAAAATAAGAATTAGCAACTTTTTCTAGATTATCAAATAACCATTCAAAGATGTTACAGATTTTGTGATCCAGTAGAATGCGTACTAATTCATTTTTCTTTAATTTTCCAGGTAAATACACAATTTCAATAAGCAAAAACAACCTCGGAAAGCGTTATGTAAGTAGGCCATTATCATCACGATCATCATTATCAACCAAAGGACGTCCACTATTGAAAATAGGCCTCCCCCACGACTTACCACAGCGACCGATCGCAAGCGGTTTGCATCCAGCATGATCCGTCGATCATTACAAGGTCTGTCCATCTGGTCAATGGACGTCCGTCCTACTCTGCGCTTTTGGTCGAAGCGTCTCCAATCTAGAACTTTTCTGCCCTAACGGCCATCAGTTCTTCGCGCTATGTACTTCCCCTTTGCCACTTGAGCTTACTGATTCACAGGGCTATGTCCGTTACTTTAGTTCTTCTACGTATCTCCTCATTTCTGATTCGATTTCGTTAGTAAGAACGTAAATACAAGTGATTATAATAATGCATTCATAGTGCAATTTAGCTACAAGTGACTTGCTATTTGCATAGGTGCATAGATTAGGGCCTCGATTCCAATCTAGAACATTATTTACTTGTCTTTTTCAATAATACCCTTACCTGTCTGTCTTAGTATCAAGTGCAGAGTGTAAGGAGAATTGTCAGACCCAGCTAGTGATATCTTCAACGCCTGCGTAATAATAATTATTATGTATTTTTTATTAGAGACGATAAAACATATCTTCAATCTAAACGGCGACATCGATAACTTTCTAGATCAAGGACACAGCCTTCGGTTATCAATACGAAACTGGGGCATCTGTAGACTACAGCTGAAAAACGTGCCAAATCTAGGACCAAACTCCATTCGAGTGCCGATGTTTGAGTTGCCAACATGTTTGCTTGGCGATTTATTTGACTGTGCCTGTTTCGATTTGAATGTGTTCGTTTTTCAAAGTTCATGCTCGCTGTCAGTTCGGGTGTTGTTTTTTTTTCTGTCAGTGCCGGGCAAAGAGTTCAGATATCGATGTTTTTTGCGCTGTGCTTCTGGCCGTTGAGATGTGGATTGAAATGAAAATATTTTCGAGTTCAAGCATTGTTTTGGCAGGGTGTGCAACGCAACAAATAGCTCATTTGAGTTCAACGACATAAATTTTTAACATTTTCCTTCTGCTATTGCCATAATTTGCCGTATTTTCAAAAATTACACACCTACTTCCTTCCCTACACCTACACCTTCACCTACTTACAGTACTACTAATCAGTTAAAAGCAAGGGATTGAGAAAGAGGTCAACCTTTTAGTAATATCAAATCGGAAAGAAAATAATTTCGCGGCCATTAAAAGGCCTACGAGGAAAATTCTTGAAAATCTAAAAGCAACGCAGAAAATATTACGCAGGATTAGTTATGTTAGCCATTTGTGTGTAGCCGACTATTTTTTCTCCAATATTTTTTTTTTCTTTTGGCCATTTTCAATTTATCTCAATAGGTTGTCACTTGTCGCTTATGCCACTTAACCCCAAAGCCATACCTAGTTCTATAAATTTTACAATCCATCCATACATTCATTCCACTATAACCCTCAAGTTATTATAGTGATAGTTAGATACGGGATTGCTACCATGTACCTTATTATTTATGAGCTTCCGATATTTCGGCACTGTTGCAAGCGCCATGATCACGGAGTAACTGAAGAGAACTTACGGGTGGGTTGTTATTGGCAGACATATCGGTCTACCCTCCTTCAAAGTCGTTTATTCCGCTCGCCGCCGGTACCATTGTTCACCAACTATCTAACTATTCTAATGTTAGTGACCATGAAAGTTTAAAACAATATATTATTATAGTGATTTCTTCCAAAAAAAAGTTTTTGGGGTTATATAGTTTTTTTGGGGGTATAGTTGCATGAGCCCTTGTCAGATGGTCCTTCCTCAGCCGCAACTTCACCTACCCTTAATGTCTAGCATGAATTAAAATATTTTTTTTGGATATAATGAATAACCAATCGTCTACATATTCATTGTCTTGGTAAAATAATTAATTATACTTGTAAAAGTCGTGTTAATTACAGTACTTAGTTCACCACAATTGATACTTTCAAAAACTTTGCACCCCTAATTTCAAAGTCCACAAACACTACTATTCACTTTATCCAAACAGCCAGGCAAAGGCACAAAACACGTACAGCCCCGATAATGAACCATAGAGTAAATAACGCCGAAATAGTCGGAGCGCTAACGCTGACCGGAATATATTCTCTGATCGTAAAGTAAATCAACTTTGTACTATCTCTTTGAAAATGGCGGGCTCTGAACACATTAACACCGTAAAATATGTATAGACGGCGATATTAACGAACTATCGGTGCTTCAAATTGTTTAGTATGTTTTGTTGGTCCACGTGAGAGGCTTTCACGAAAAACTTTGTGTATTGTATTTTGTTAACTGCAGCATAGTTCAAAAGAATTTTATGCTTATGAGAAATTGCAAAGTTTATTATTATACCTAGATAGATGGATAGGAACACTTAATTGCGACCATGCAATGAATTATACAAATGGTTTTGTCCTAATAAAAAAACAGGTTTTAGACTTTAGGCGATCTTATTGCTTAGCATTCTAATGAATCTTTTTTTTTGAAGTTTTGTGCAATGCTGTCTAAATAGACTAATAATAGACTCCTGTGATCAGTAACATTTTACGCGTGAAGTGTGTGTAAAATAAATAGTGTATTTTTTTGATGAACGATACAATAATGGTGCACAAAAAAGACCAAGACTGTTTTTTGGAACTTTTCGCGATAATATGTGACCAGAAGAAATCCACGCACGCTCGGAGAAAGAAGATCGAAGGCAAGATATGTAAGTTAAAGTTTTTAAGTTAATCTTGCTGTAAAGATAAGCTTTCAAGAAAAAAATATCATGTTAGCAAAATTTTATTGGAACCCTTTTTTGAAATCGGTTTTACTTGTTTTGTAATCAATAATATTTAATTAGGCCTAGGTAGCAAAACACAAGGTTACACTCAAATCACCTATAATTCTCGGTACAATCGCTTATCGTTTACATTTACGCATGAAAAGCCTACTACTGCACGTCAACCTGCACACTAATGCATCTTATTCAATTGTTTTAAGGGTTATTTTTTAACATAAATGTATGTAAAGTGTGCTGCCGACTGTACCTAGACGTTTTAGTAACACGCGAGTGTTTGTATAAGTAACTAGATCTAGGTCAAAACGTGTTTTCTTTGCGATTGCGGATATTATTTTATTTTTTTTGTGTTATACGTTAAATGCCGTTAATGCATGGATATATTTGTATCTGTCTGATACTGGAATTAATTAAAGAGTGTATTTCAATAGAGCTGCTTTCAAAATATTCCTAAAACGACTGAAACCTAGGCCTTTTTATTATTAGGAAATTCACCGAAACTTATTATAAGTGAGTAAACTTCACATAGAAAGGTACTAGTATAATTTTCATGATTCCATCAATGAAGTTTTAATAACGTTTTCCTTCTTAGTAATAAAACAATACAATTACTCACGTTGAATTCCTGATAACAAAAAAAACAACAAGGTTATAACTTATCTACTTACTTTTTCTCTTCTATCCTGTTTTTACTCCATTTAGGTCATTTTATCCCACATGAAATAACCTAAATGGAGTAAAAACAGGATTTTCATGAATCACTCAACCACAAATGCGGTATTTCATTACCCTGTATTTTCAGTCTGAGAAAATATTCAAAATTCGAATTAGACAACATATCGCGCCAAAACCGCTTCACTATCAGCTGTTCCACCTAATTGTGGGCGAGGCTTATCAACGCGATATCAAAGACGCTTATGCCACGATAACAATAGAACAGTTACCGGCGACGCGCGACCCCGGCTTATTTACTCCGCGATACAATATTGACAGTCGAACTCTTTTGTTTGAATTTCAAAATCAAAATGTTGAATTTGGAACAAGTGATGTGCCTATGACGCGGGTCAATTGATCGATGGATACCGCGGGGCGTAGATTGAGCTCTTTTTGGACCGAGTTTTTGCACGCCGCCGCTAGCCATCCTTTTCCTGCTGTGATTGGGGATGTGCTTCCGATACCGATTTTCGATCGAGAGGACTGTATGTACCTAGCTATATAATACGTTTTTTAAGTTCCTATTAAATGTTATGCCACGTTATATCCAATCCAATATTTTGAAATGTGTATACGGGGCCATTATTATGTCTGATATTTACCATATTACCAAAGTCCAATATTAATAAAATAAATCTGGGCCACCAAAACCAATATTTGCTGTAATCAAAACGGAAAATTTGCAATACTTTATCACAAAATTGAATATCGTATACATGCATTGCTGATAGATATCAAATATTTACAGTAAACGAACGGGGTCTAATTCGCTTTTATAGCGAATCCGAGCAAATCGCTGTGCTAATACGAATTCTAATTGAGCGGAAACCAAACCAATTATTTGTTACTTGAGACAATCAGTTTTAAATCCGATTACGAACGCGAACCACACGTATGTTTTGTTAGAGAAATTTAAGTTTGGATAAGAAGTAATAACTAGGTATTTTGCTTGTGGCACAATTGTTAAATCTAAAACGTTAAAATGACTGTTATTTTCTAGTCGAAAAACAAGTGACCTGATTTGTTCGGCAGCTAAACAAGAGATCCTCTGATTTCATAACTTCTAATAAGATTTCGCTGACATATTGTATTCATAAACTTGCCGCTACTTAAGTATATGAACTGTATTCATGTGCATGCGTCAAAACACAAGAGCAACTTATTACGAACTTATTTAGGGAACCACGAACTTACACACCACTTTAGGCGGCTTTGCTGAACTATTCGTCAAGCGCATACCTCCTTAAATTTAATTCCTAAAGTTGGTTGTAACTCCTACAAGTTTAGTTTCGGTGGACACCGGTAGATAAACTTACACCCAACTCCACTCCAAAGGGACAATTAGGAAGTTTTCGCGATTGCCTTAACACTCGTATGTATCTTTTAGACCACTTCAAACAAGATGCAGACAAAGGCCCTAAATAAACACTTTTGTCTGTGTAGGAAAACTATACTTCCTCACTTCTCGTGATTGTTGACGATATATTGCATTTGTGCTTAATCCTTTTGAAAGTCAATAAAATAATATTATCTTATCATTTGTACAGATTTCCTGACACATACTGAAAACTAGCAACCATTTTCAATCAAGTTCACAAGATTACTTTGTTTAATTCTTACAAGTGATTCAGCTGAGTTGAAAAATATATTTTTCTACTAATAGTCGAATAATGAGTCAGCTAACTTCGTTAGCTTATTAAAAAATACTATGATAAATCGTTATCATGTCTTTGATTACTGATATGAAATGATACATTGATTTTGTATGTGCAAATTAATGAAACACTTTATTTTGTTTCCACAGCAAAACTTAACGAGTTGCCAAATAAAATTACAGCGCTCGAACAATCCAAAACATTGTTCCAATGCAAAATACATCGAAACCCTCCTTTGTTTATCGTCCGATAAACGTTGCGCAAACTCGCCACCTAAATTATCGCAGCGCTATCAACAATCATTTTATCTTTCAATGCTAGATAATATGCCGCAGTCGCCCACGCTCTGCTAGCTCTTAACCAAACCAAAACTCAACCACCAGTATAGGTTTTCTCACAGATGAGTTATCTCGTCCACGAACTATCTCTATCTTATCGATAGTTCAAATTCAAACGCTATTTATGCTAGTTAAAATCACGCGCATCGGTGAATCGAGTTGCTTATCTAATCTCGCTACAGTCAAAGGAATGTGATCGGACGGAGCGTGTGTCTTTCAGTGTATTGTGTCAGAATTAAAATGTATTGTTCGGAATCGGTTTGAATGTCGATATGCGAGTGCCGACGGGACTGTGGTCGCAGACAGTGGACTGTGTGCTCGAGTGTGCGTGGCAGACGCTGAAGTGCGGGCACCGAGCGTGCGAACAATTGGCGGTGGCCCATCACCTCTTAGCGCAGCCGTATCCTCATTTGGAAGTGATAATCGCCGCCCCTTCGTACGCCAGACGACGTTAGTATCTCTATATTCCATTTTTGTGACATTCATCGATATCGATAACTTCTAAACATTCATGTACTTCACTTTTTTGTTTTCTTTAAATGAACAGTTGGTTTGTTTGTCATTATTTTAATTTTATTTTTAAATTACCATCCTGTATTACATATTTTCTCCAAATTAAATATCTCCCTATGCTTTTGTAGGGTTTTTATATTACTTTGTGGATACTTCTTTTTTTCGTGATATGAGTATTACCTGATAAATAAGCTATTTTTATTCTGTGCTTATTATTTTTCTAAGTTTTTATCCTTATGTACATAATATTAATATAATGATTATATTTATTATTCTCTATTCTAACATAACAATCTAATTCAATAAACAAAATTATAATCCAAATAGCTAGAGTCTTCACAGCGAACATTGTGGCACGGATAGTGCTTTATTCCTTGATCCGCCTTTGCCGTCGTAAAACGAAATACAATGCATTCCCGACGCGGGTGATTCAGGGGATATAAAAATAAAATAAAAATAGAGATAAGACGTTATTCTATTATCTGGAAATGCTAGTCTGGTCTAAAATCGCTTGTCAACATTTTAAACCTTAAGGAATTGCAGAATACCTAACTTTGTATTTCAAAACTTTTTAAACTCCATTCATCTTTGCTAGTCCAACATTGTAAACAATATTTTTCTAACTTTTAAAATATTATCAGCAAATAAAATTAATTCACTGTTTAATTTATAAACATCTTAGTGTTGAACGATGAATTAGCTGTGTATGTTGTTTATCTTGTTTCAAAAGGAATATTTTCGCAAAAAAGGAATATCAAGATTGTTAACAATAAGAATTAGACATGACGGGTCTAAACATGAAATTGTTTACAATATGCGACAAGTGAAGAAAATCAAACTTTAAACGCAGTCTGTTTTTAATTTGGTGCATTGGAGGGTGCGTTCTCATTTGCGCTGAAACCTCAGACGTAATTTTCTTTATTCATCTGTTTTATTACATGCTTCATAGCAATTTGTTTTCATGACTCCTTTACATATTTCGGTCTGCGTTTTCAAGACAAGATCTACTTTATATAAAAAAGTCAAGTTGCCCTCTTACACTAACGAGTTTTATCAAAAAAAGTAACGTGTATAAATAAAGGCGTAGGGAAAATTTTAACCGCTATTTTTCAGGTTTACGTTTGTCGTTTTTAGTACGACGTAATTATTATTTTGCGTGCTTAAAATCCACTAAAATCACATTTTCACAGTGAAAGAACTGTCATTATTTTAAGGTTGCCTGTTGGGTACTACTTTATTATTTTACAGTAAAAAGCTTCTTAATCAAAATAGTACTTAAAGTCTTTAATTACACAAAAAGTTGATCATTTTGGCTTCTTCAATGAATTTTGTTGACAATAAATTAATGGGCTTGTTTTTAATATTACATATTTTATTAATGAAAACAAAAACCTAGTAGACTTAGGCCTTAAAAAAGAGGCTAGGCTTTATACTTAAAGTCTTTAATTACACAAAAAGTTGATTATTTTGGCTTCTTCAATGAATTTCATTGACAATAAATTAATTGACTAGTTTTTAATATTACATCGTATTTTATTTATGAAAACAAAAACCTAGTATACTTAGGACTTAAAAAAGAGGCTAGGCTTTAAAAGAGGTTTAAATATTAGTTAAGTCATGCTTGACCAATTCCTTTATGGAAGCACTCTCTAATCCACTTTAATTAAACAAACCAAAGCATCGCCAGGTCAAGCTAAACACTAACATAATTATAGCCTTGGTTATGAAAAACACTACAACACACGCTGGCAAACTAGCGCGCTGCCCACGACCGCCAATTTGGCACGAGGCTAAAAACAGCTAATGTCATTGCCGGTTTTGGCGCCAAAATTAGACGTACGTGCATTGAAATTCAAACTTGTACGGGTATAGCGACACTTTAATTTATTACTTTATACAAATACACGTTTGAATGCGCTTGCATACTGATGCAATTGAAACTATTTGGACCAACACTAACAGTGGACAGTTATCATCATTCACCGTACTGTATAATTCGGACAGCTTCAACTTTATACAGCTCTATATGGTTTGACTTTAGTCGCCCTAACCAAATTTCGATCACTGTTTAATATAAATTACGGCTAAAATCTTCGTCAAACAAGTTATGACATAAGTGTCACATAAAACAGTGGTCCAAACATTACTGGTCCAAATATAGTGTGTGTGGATCTTATAAGTAGCTATGGGTCCAACAAACCTTGCTAAATGCATTGAACTACTATTACTACGTATGGAAATGACATCCCGAGGGAACCTCGTGCCCGATGAGTTGATGGTCACAGACCATCAACGCATGCGCGGTATCACAGTCACTCACTCCCGCTCGTAGCGTTAACCGATGTGACATTTGGTCAATTAATTTGTCAAAATGCCGTCTTGCGTTTTTAAAACATGCAAAAATAAAACCAACAGGAATCAGAACGATACCGGCGTTACTTACCATCGGTATGAAATGAAAATGTTAACTTAAACCAACAGAAATACTTTTTCAAAATGTTATAAATGTTTTGTATGAAATTGCCGCCATTTTATTCGAAAATCAAAGATTATAAAAAGTGACACGCACAGAATGGAAAAGTAGGTAGGTAATAAATAGAGGTTAGACAATGCGACGTTGTGATATTTCTTATAAGGTGTTTTGCATTGGTAGTTGTATTTTTCTAGAATTATCTCGTATGAAAAATTTAAATGATAAAAATCATGATAAAAAAATAGTAAATATCATTCTAGTTTTTGACCCACACATTTTTATTTACTAAACTTTTATTTATTTCGCTCTTTTAAATAACTATTGATCAAAGTAAGTAACGATTAAAACGTTTTGATAAAATAATATTCATTCAATACAATTAAGTTAAGTAGGCACAAAGTCTGTGTCCCTTCTGCGGTTTCATAATCAAAATTCAAAATTTATGGAATACGTCAGTCTGTTGACAGTTCACGTCCAAAAAATGCGCACATTTTTTGCTTGGCATAGCGTCTCTATACGTAGTAGTAACAGCTCACTGGCTAAATGTTTGTAGTAAGAAGGTAGTTGTCAAACCCGTTAGAAGTTCTGAAAACTTTCAGTCTTATCTTCGTAATTACTTCGTTCTTTCCAAGCAACCTAATCAATGTCTTCTAACCTAGAAAGCCACTGAAACCACCAATAGCTTTCTTCGCGAACAAAAATACCATTTAACGTTCCCAACAAAAACACAGGAACTGTTCAAAACTCATATAAAGTTTTCGCAATAACGAAACTATCTAGATAAGACTATCATTCCGACTATCCAGGTAAACAGAACTATTGGTCCGGTAAAAGTCGAGATAGCCCGGCTTTACTCACTTTAACTGAGGAACTTGTTAAAAAGAAAATCTATTAGTTTTTTGGCGCGGGAAATGTCGGTAAACACGCCATGTTGTCGTAATCAATTGGTTTTCTTCAATCGATGATGATCAGGATCACCCTTTTATATTGGTTCGAGTGAAATTAAAGTTTAGGAAATCGGACAAAGAATGTACAGAAGTGCCATCATATGGTTCGCCATGAAAATTTCCTTTTGGCTTTGTGATAGTAACCTTGTTGTAATGTGGTGGTCGTCAAGTATATAAATATTGAGAAAGAAACAAAGTGACAGATATAAAATGTTATCGTTGAATGAACGATACGGGTGAAGATAAATAAGAATAATGCACCTGGAAAATACAAGTCTATTTTGAGAATTGATCAATGATAATGTCATTTTTCTTTAGCTCTTGCTCAGGTTTTTTTTCACCACTACTCGACTCACGCGTCACTTCATGACAGTCATACATGTTATACATAGTATTGTATTTATGAATGGGTTTATTGTAAGAGCCGGTCACTGCACCAAATTATGCTGGCCATTGAACTACTATTACTAGCGTATGGAACTGACACCACGATCAAATTTCATGCCTCATAAATTGATGCCATTTGTCATCAACGCATACAAGCGGTGTCTCAATCGACATTCAATTTTTGCTTGGCATAGCTTCTCTTCATAATAGTTGACATCAGTTCACGTTTACACTTGGCACGTTGCAGTACACATGCTGACCTCCAAACTTCAATTTGAAGATGGCACCCCATGATGATGATGATGATGATGCTGATGATGATAGCTTCTCTATACGTAGTAATAACAACTCACTGTGGTCCACAAATCATATTGGACTTTGCAAAACCTCCCAAAATGCAGCGACCCAGTTCACGTTTTCCGAAATTGTGCTCTTCACACGGCACCGGCCATGAATACATTCGCTGAATAGCTCCTTCGGGCGTTCTGGGCCTATTCTTAAACTATGACTTCGTATTTTCGACTTCATTCGTTGGCCCGCTCCGAACCTTTCTACTCGTACAAGTAAAAAAAAATACATCTACTTATACCCACTGTCACATTTTTATTTTGCCGGTAGCATTGCAGTTAAATTGCTTAACTACAATTTAACTGAGAAAAAGGACATTTTTACATAAATGAGTGGGAAGATTTATATAGTAGAGTTGTACAAAGTCTGTTATACCAAGGGTTTTATTTATCTTTAATTGTAGTTTTCGTTCTAGACGAAAAACTGTTTGACTTTATTGTTTCCGACATCATGGTATGACAAGCAGTCCCCGCGACGGCGTCCTCGCGTTTTTCAAATCAATCCAGATTTTTTTTGAGATTAGCGCGTTCACAACAAACTCTTCAGCTTTATATTATTAGTATAGATGTGAGGTTTGATATCACAATGCGTGCAGTAAACACTGAACTTCAATGAACGTGACAGAATCGAATACAAATACAAACTCCTTACAGAGTACGAGCTCTGTATTCTATTTCACGATGCAAGCGCCAATGGCTCGATACGTGTTACTTACGGCTAGATGCATATGGTTACTTGAGAAAAAAGGATTTATACGCCGCCTTTGCTTATTTACTCAAGAGGAAAGAAAATGTGGGTTCCTTACATTAAAGTATTGAACTACTATTACTACCGTATGGAAATGACATTACGAACAAATTTTGTGCTCCATGAATTGACACCATTTGACATCAACTCATACAAACGGTTTCATATTCGAAATTTAAATTTCAAGGAATACGTCACAATTTTGTCGTCGTATTTGCGACACATTTTTGTTTGGCATAGCTTCTCTGTACGTAGATATAACAACCTCTGGTTTCTTATATTTCTATAATGTGGTATAATAGTTTTTAGATACTCTACGAAAATGTGTTGTTTTTTTAAGCAGTTACAATAAGCTTCATCTGATTCGAACATAATAGATTCGAGCTTACATAAATCATTCCCCGTTGTAGTTGTTTTTTTAAATAAAGACCTTACTGTCGTATCATTTGTTAAATATGCTATAATTAACCCTATATATTTGTATTTTTTTTATCGCCATGGACGACTCTAAGGAACTTTATTACTTTGTTTTCCCGACCTCATTTTCAATACAACATCGCTTTTTCTTTTTCACAAGAAAATGTTTTGTTATGTTTGTTGGCAGCCCTGCCAGGTAAGCACAGGCTACTCGTGGCCGGGCGCGGAAATGTACCGGAAATGTCCGACACTGGTTGTGTGTTACCAACTTTACGCGACTGAACGCGGGTCGGGTTACCTGTCATATCGTGTCTTGGCGCCAACGTACACTATAGTGCCTGTAACGTCGTATTTAGATTTATAGAGGGGCTTAGGTCTTTATATCAATGTCTGTTATGATGTGAGCATCAAATTCTCCAGGTCGAATTGCATAGTAGATGGGCTATGTACTTTCTTCTTATTCTTATAATAAATAAAAGTTGTAGAGTATTCGCAAAAAAAAACAAGTAATGTATTTAGAAAATATATAATTCAGCCCTAATCAAAGTAAGAACATAAGCCTTTACTTACAAGCTATAATTAAATTAAACATAAATCTTTGATAAAACCAGTTTTAACAGTCTATTCACCTCTAAAACATTTATAAAGACATCAAATCATCATATCTAACAATTTTTTCTTCGCGACAGACAACTCTTACACTGCGGAAACAAGACACAGGCATAATCTAATCAAGCCTACTCTTCGCTAATTTATCCAATTTAATCTTAACATCGTGCGATCGCGTTCGGCAACGAAACGCAATCTAATTTAGCAGATAATTCCGCGGGAACAAAAATGGAACGGAATGGAAGAAGTAAATAAAATAAAGACAAAAGCGCGCGGCGTCAAATCCAATCTCGTAGCGACGACAACACTGGCCACCACACTCGAAAGATAATACCTATGCGACCGCTTTCGAGAAAGTTGTGAGGCGATGTGCGATCGAAATTTTTGTACGTTTTTTTTTGTCAGTCCCTATCAAAATGGCCAGTCCGTCCCTATCACTAACTTCTGTACCGTTCCATTTTTGAACTTAAGTTTTTGATATTTTAACACCGATACACTTAAGTACGTTACGCTGAAAATTTTTATAATATGTTTTGTTACACATGTTGAACATATGTGCATGTATTTTGCAGATCAACGTAAAATTAGTTTAGGGGTATTTCTATTCGTATAGTCATCATCATCTTCATCATCAGTATCTGCTAAAGGACCCCCCACTGCTGTATATGGACCTCTTCTATTCTACAGCTTTCCACAGAGACCGGTTACAATGCAATCCGATAGTACCTTATCAATTAAAATACCTTTATTCGATTACTCCTATGTGATTTATATTCATTAATTTTCAACGCAGTCGCAGTCCGATGGTAAGGATTATATCCTTTTCCCGACCAACTCTCAGACATATTTTTCGTTTTTCAGAGTCCCTGTCCCAACAATTCGGGCCTTTGAGAATTACGCTGCTGACTCTACCACAGATTATATTTCCTGTTGTTTTGCCGATTGTCCTGTGCAATTGTACAACAAACAGCTGAGCTGGCCATTTTACATTTTCGCTTTCTCGTTTATTTAAAAAGCATTCCGTTCGGAAACGCTTTGTGTTGAATTCATTAATCATTCAGGATTCCTTTCTCATTATTGTGTTGTTTTTGCGCGCACTATTTATTGGAATCAAACATAATAAATAATACAATATTTATTTGTAGTTTGAACTATTGGAACATGCCATTGCTTTTACATATATTTTTTTTTTTCTTGAAACTTAATTAATGGAATGTTTTTGAAGTCAGTCAATAATAAATAGAAAACAACAGAGTAACAAAGTAGAAATAATCGAACGAACTTCACAAAAAAGCTGTTAGGCTTGGATAAAACAGTTATTTAAGTTACCATTAGTATGTATGAATAATTCATATATTTATAACATTTTATCTATATTTATTGTAAATAATAATATTAAAGTATAATATTTTGAGAGTAGATAGAAATACAAGAAAAATAGAAGAAATGGATAGTTGTATTTTTGTAATTGTCAATTTGTTTGTCAACAAACTAACCTGATCCCATTCCATTCCGTTCTCCGTTCCTTTATTTTTCCTTGTTTCCCTACCTTTTACACCCGTCCGTGGCAAAGATACCAAAAAAAAGTTACCATTAGATCGATTTAGAATTCAGGTACTTCGTTCTGACTGTATTATTTTTTTATGTTCTTCAAGAAGTTGCGACTTTTATTGATCGCCGTCATAAAATGCGAAATATGTTAATAATCTCATCACTTCATAGCAGATGTTGTTAAAAAATCGTAATGCTAAAACTTCAAGCAAGCGTCTTTTCGAAACACTTCCAAACTATTGATTACTATTAGCACTTAATTTCGCTAAATAACGATTTTAATGGACTATTATTTAACTTTATTTCAACTAGGGATCACCATAATTTTACTTTATTTCATCTAATTCCAACCAACAATTGATTACCATATGACTTTCGAATTTCAGACAATAACACCACTAAATGAATCACATCAAACATTTTTGTTTTCTAAATTGCGGCTACCATTTCAATTGAACTCTCACACTATTACACACCTCCCTGAAAGCATCCCCTCAACCCGAACAAACAAATACAAAAGTTAAAGAACAAAACAAACGCAATATAGTCTAGAAAAGAAACTTGCCAATTGAACAAATGCATTACATTTGGTGCACCGAATAAAAAGTTGGCGAAAGACAAAAGAGAAGCGCTGGCCGAGGTCAGACTTTTGTAACTGGATTTCGCTCGGTTTTGGAGATAGAATTTAGATCTGTCGTTGTGAATTTGTAAGAGTTTGTTTGTGTTCCAAAAAGAGAGTAAAAGGAATGCGAAATCACTTAAATTATGTCAAGTTTACGTACACCAATTCTTTTTACAAACTATACTTAAATACCTATGGCTAACTCCTCCTTTTTTAATTTTTACCTATATCTCAAAAACTACTGAACCGATTTGGATGAAACTTGTACTTTTCTCTAAGTTAGTATATACCTAACTGAACTAAGTAGGAATCGTCACGATAACACTTTTCGCGCTTTCTTGAAATCCGTGGACAAACATACATACACATACGAAACTTGGCATATGTGTTTTGAAGCTTATCTAGATCATCATACTAAAATATTACTTATCGTATTCTTTTTTAAGATGTCATTAAAAATAGGGCTCGCTTGTTTTTTAAATAAGTATCACCAGAATGGTCGTAGCAGTAACCAAGGCGTTGATTAATTCGAATACTTAACCGCACTCAACATTTGGGAAATATCTTTAAGCATTTTCTTAAATAGATGTTCATTAAATAAAACAGTCTTGAAACCTTCACCTTCGTCTGAAAGTCACGGTGAATTGTTTACTTTGCTGACTGTCTGGTCTGCTCAACGATAAAGGGCAAATGTTTGTGTTTGTTCATTTGAACTTTGTTTTCTTTTTTTATGATGTACCAGTCAAGCAAGTGATATGATGGTGGGAGTGGGAGGGCTTACAAAATCTTGTTTTTTTTTTATTACTGACTTATTTATTATACAAAGAAAACAATGTGCAATTTCTTGACACTTTGAAACCAAAACTTTGAAGTAATTTTCATTACCTACTCGGTTGTACCAGAACTTTTTTTTGCTACAAAATAACACTGATCTTCTCTTCTTACTAATCAGTCTCAATGTCATGATCACTTAAGCAAGAATAAAAAGCAGCAAACTTTACACTCCATGCTTTAGAGCTTGTTTCAAACTAACGACCGACCGAGGAAATCTCCCTGGGCTTGTTAAAAGTAGTTTAATAAAGTGGACTCACGCTCGGACACTGTTCCCTTATTACCTACTGCGATGGCGACAGAAAGTACTTAAAATAATATCTATGAGGGACTCGGGGTTTGGATAAGTAGGAAATACACAGGAATTGGTTAACTTCTTATTTATTCTACTTATAATAAATACGTCTTGACGTCTTCACTCAACTTCACACCCAAACTCCTCTCATGTCAATCATAACGTCACCTTCTGCATTAATTTATTTATCTAAAGACTTTATTGCACAAATCATGGTGTACAAAGGTGGATTCCTCTTTCAAATTTAAACGTTCTTCTCCTTTCTCGCTCTCTCTCGTCTGTCATCTCATACGTCTTACGTTCCGTTCCACGTCCATATCCTACATCTATACAGGGTTTAAAAAAAAGTACGAGCCAATTTCAAGGGGGTGGTTGTCAATCGAGAATAGATTAAGGGAAAAATAAATAAATATTTTTTTTAAAGCGCCTTTTGCGTACAGCTGACCCAGAGGGAGCTCGAGTAGAACGACTGGCACTATGCTTTAAAGAGTGTTAACTTAAGGCTGCTGTCACCTACCTTCTAACAAAGTTCAAGTGTAGTTTCCTCCCCAAAAATGACTAAACTGACTACCTTTTTTGAATGAATTGTGTAGAAATGAACTATCTCCATAAGATGTCGACTCTGAATTTTTGATTCAATCTTTAAAATGCCTGTAACTTGCAATCATAGAAGCCAAATTGACGGTTTTTCTGGTGCACTTTTCCAGATCAGTTGTTGACATCAGCTATCGAAATAACATAAACATGAAAGGAAATACGTTCCTCTACAAGCTTTCGACTCTGTTTTTTTATTTATTGCTCTAGTTATTCCAAATGAAGACAAAATTGAAACCATGTTTTGGCATAAAATACGCACCTAAAGACAGGCAATTATCTCTGAGATACATTGCACTTATTGTGTGTTATTTGATAAAACAATGTTATAGAGGTTCCTATCTTTGACTTAGCATCTAAATTCATGATTTTATCTTGTGCAATATATTCAAAATATCTTACTAAAGTAACCTATAAATTTGAGATTTGGAGCTGTCACGAACATTCATCTTCGATCGACATTTGACAGACAGCGCCGAGCGCTCGGAGGGGAAGGGTGTGTCGCTCGTTGTCTTCGCTGCTAGTCTTTTATTTCGTGTATGATACTCATTCCAAATTTGAAAATATCACGCTTTGCACAATTTTTATACGGCGACCAATTCGCTTTGAGGCTTTATGCAACAGGCATAAAGCCATATAGTGCATTTGGATCGTCGATGGTCTCTAATTATAACAAAAAAGTATTCGTTCTTTTGTATCGACTTGTAGTTGTATTTAAATGATTAATCAATGTTATGTAAACTTGCATAGAAAGGAATCCTTATTAATACTATAAACGATTTGTATATATGGCGACTATTTCAAGAGGTTCTTAGTTATAACGAAGATCTTTTATCATATACAATTTGTATTTTCGAAACTTGATCAAACAAAATGTGCAGATACTAGGACCAAAATTATCGACAAAAATAATAATAATAAAAAATTGACTACAAATTAAAATTGTGGTATATGATGAGCACTGTTTCTATCACCAAACAGTTAAATGTCAATTTTAGACAAATACTGAATTAATAAGACCAAGAATAGGCAATAGTACCAATTCTATTGCATATGTATGGGGTTGCAAATAATAACCTTATTTATATAAAATAAAGTAGTATCAGTAACACTACTTTATAGTTCAACAACGGTAGACCGATTTTCATGATATTTACTTTGTTGAATTATTATTTACCTCTTACCCCTTAAGTTATTATAAAACAGGGCTGGGGCGCGCCGAGGCTGAATATGAAGCGAAGTTTTCTGTGGTCGAAGTTTTTTTTTTACTAAAAAGTGCCATCGCAGGGGCTCTCTCAAGCTTCATCTTAAGCGACATCTATCTGGGCATAGACTCCAAAAAGAAATGGTTTGCCTAAAATGGAGTCCTTTCAAGAGTTATTTCAGACTTTTTAATGTATTTTGTTTTTGAAGTCGGTTTTATTGAAATAGTATGGCGGTGAAGTGACCATTAACCCATCAAAATTAAAGACCAATAAGGGCTTTTGTTTTAAGTATTTGACTTTGAGTAGTAAACATGGTGTGTTTATAAATTTTCTTACATCTTTCGTGCTTTGGATTTTGAATAAGAATAAACGGACGACCAAAAGTAAAAGGCCAGTTTTTCTTTATATGGACTGTATAGAGGCGTTATTTAGTTCCACAACCTTTGATACGCACTTGTACGTACGTACCATTGGCAATTGGCGTCAATTCCATACTGCGTGGGACTTGTTCATGGCATTAATTCCATACGCTAGTAGCAGTGTTTCAATGGTTTAAACCTAAGTAAATAGGGCAATATTTTGCTTTTTTAACATTACTTTTCTTTCTACCACAATCTACAACCACAACCTAACTATAAACTTGTATAGTAAAACGCTTGTTTTAATAGAAGCGTTTCATGTGATGTTTATGTAGTTAATATGAACTTGTATTTAAATTGTACGCAAATGCCATGAAGTTCCATGGTTCTATTCAAGTTCACATTCATATAATGTTTCATTATTGAAAAATGTATATGGACAATATGATATAAAACCGGTGTAAACCAAATAATTAAATAAAAATTATCTTATTTATCATCTGTTATACATGAAATACTTGAAATCTTGATCGAAATCTTCTTGACTACATTTTCTGAATGACAGCTATAATAACTTGTGACATATATCAAAATACAAATTATATCAAAGAACAGCGTTAACTTAAAAGCATTTATGTGTAAATAAATCCTCATAGCATCCAGCTGGTATGACACGTGGTAGATCAAGCGCAGAACCAACGGCATCATCCACCAATAACCCTTAGTCCCCGTTTCTCGTGGAATTACATTCGTAAAAAAATACCTATTCTCAGAGTCACGATTTGGGTGAAGACATAAAGAGGCAGATAACCAGTACCGATCTGTACCGACTGACTAGTGATGTGCCAAGTCATCTTTTTTAAATCTCGAAATATTTTGGAAATTCGTTACAAAAATCCAAATAAGGACCGACTGACACTAGAATATTGTTTTAAAACAAGATTCAAATCAAGACTTGAGTCGGAAGAGTCTCTACAAAGCATTTCAATTCCATGAAATAGCCAACACGCCACATCACTGGTTAGTCGGTGCAGGTCGGTACGTGTTACCCGCCTCTATATGTCTTCACTCTTTAGATGCATTTCGTTTTTTCTATGCTGTAAGTTTTTCACGTTATTATAACTGTACGTTTGTGTTTAAATCTGTGAATTTAGTTATATAATTATCAAAAGGAAAATATTCGCGAACGGAATTGACGCGAGGCCTGATTCCGAACTGTATTCACTGTATTCGTGATAGGTATTTTAAATACAAAAAAAACTGGTAATAACATTAATTTATTACATCGACTTTTACATGACATCATTTTCTGTGTTCATCATACGCATAGCCTACTACCTAGAGATAAAGTATCAAAATTATTTAATTACAGTATACATTTTTTTGTGTCCCGGACATATAAAATCGCACACACACATTGATAAATTCGGTAAAATCTGAGAATCTCCAGACTGTCATACCGCTCTTAACTTCATTACTACATCGAGCAAACCTTAATGTACCATTAGTCCGATGTCCGATGCATGTAGGTTAGGTAAAAATATTGGCCTTGTTGCAGAAAGCTTATCATGTACTTTGTACATGATAGTGGAGTCGCAACCTACCTCTGCACCTTACTCACTTTTTTATTTTATTTGTCAAGCAACTGTTATTACTCTGTTTTGTACACCGTACACCTAATAAATAAAGGGCAAAGTTTCGTGTTTTTCAAAATCATGGGACAAACGGGTCTTTGCTGTCCGGTTCTTCAGGGGTGGTCCGGAATCTGGCTCAAGCTGTCCGGCCCGCGGTTAACGCCGATAAATGTCATCATCATCATTGTCATAATCAGCCAAAAGTCCACTGCTGAACACGGTTTTCCACAGCGACGGGTTGTGAGCGGTCTGCATCAAGTGTGATCCTGCGATCTTTACAAGGTCGTCTATCCATTTTATGGTGGTCGTCCTACGCTGCGCTTTCGGTCGAAAGGTCTCTAATCTAAAGCCGATAAATGAAGTAAACTATGGCATCTAAGTATTAGTGCTTTACAATGGAGATGCTATCGATAAAATAATAAAGATAGTTTCCTTTTATCTTTGCGTAATAAGAGTAAGCGCTAGTGCAAAGTTCACATTTACGTAGACATTTTTTTTTATCGCAAGCGCCTCCTACTTCGATTGGTGGTGTTTTTCAGCCATTGTGGGCTTTTAGGTATATTAAAACAAGCCTGATATCTAGAGTCGCCATAGCGTCTAATCTAATTGACGCATCATCATGACCTAAATTGCCTTTTGTCAATCAAAGACTACCAAATTTTCCATAGTTATTTACAATGACAATAGTGATGTTAAAAAAATATGATAGTTCTATTTATCGACGTATCATTAATCAAACGAGAGTCATTTATTATACCAATAATGTCCAGGCAATTTATCATCATATATTACTACAACCTAGGTACGTAAATATTACTCTAATGGTTATCAATATTGATCAGAGCCGACCTTAATCTACTATAGAAATATTGAATCCGTGTCGTTATCTTCCGTCATCATAAGTCAACTTATTTTTATAATCAACTTGTTAATAATGTCAAACAATCTAAAAAATGTGAGGATGTCTGTCTAACAAATGTGAGGACGTCCAGTGAACGCATAACATCATGACAAGTAAATATCATAACCAGGAAAAGTATATAAATAACATTTACTTTTAAAATACAGACGCCAGCACATTGTTATATTTTTTATCGATCATAGGTTACCTCAGTTTACCTTGGCGTGTTGATGTCCGTACATACTGATTTAAAGTTTTCGGCATTGAACTACTATTACTAGCGTATGGAACACGAACAAATTTTGTGCTCCATAAATTGATGACACGGTCATCAACTCGTAGTACAAATCGTGATTCGAAATTCAAATTTTCAAAGAAAACGTCACAATCTTGTCGCCGTTTTTGCGACACATTTTTTGCTTGGCATAGCTTCTCTATACGAGTACGTAGTAGTAACAACTCACTGGTTGCCGACACTATTTTATAAGATCTTCGCAAAACGAACGCGCACTAATTCTGATAAGACCGGAGCTATAAAATGACGCCGATTTTAAGTGTAATATTAATGGTGGCTTTCTCCCCCGAGTATAATGGATAAAATGTTAGTTTAATTTTTAAGTAGTTCGTTGAGCTCGACTTTCAGATTTATAAAAGGCATCTTTTAGTTAAGCAGTAAGTAGTTTTTTTGCACTTATAAATAGTCTGTAGTCTGTCTGAAGCTTGATAATTCGTTTATAATGACTGATAATGAGCAGTTAGTTCACAGAATATTGTAAAGTTGTCTTTGGATAAATTAAATTAAACTAAGTGCTAGCGATATACCATTATGTGTCTGTGATTGATTACTGTGATGCTCTCTCGGCAACTCTACTAGCCACACACACAGCATACGAGCATTTTTTTACTTTAGTTTGAATACTTTTCATGTTTAGTAATAAGATTTTTATGTCTTTTCACAAAGCTTATGCTATAGAAGAGAGATCTTGTAGATTCCAACCACTAACATATAATTTTCAATTTTGTGATGGACTGAAAGAGAAAGAATTGAAATAAATACTTTTTTTTAACAATCATCTAAAAGCAACAACAAACAAAAGCCCCAACCCCACTTTGGCTGTAATCGCCGAATTCAATTGCGTTCCAATAAAACTGTTGTTTGAATTAATCGATTGCGTTTTGTTTCTCGTTTCGATGGATTTAATCAACGAGTATTTGTTGCGAATGTGCGAAGCGAATAGCCATTCATATATCGCACCTAAAAGATATTGGTGTGAACAATATAAAAGGCTTTTCTATCGAACGAGGAATAATGGAAAAGATTTGTAAGAAACATAAACCTATTTCTTATTATTTATAATCATTTTTAAGGTAGACATGTCATCGACACATTTTTTGCTTGGCATATTAGCTTTTCTATACGTAGTAGTTACAATTCACTGTTTCTAGGGTATAATCTATGTGTAGCATACTTTTCTAGTGTTTTAATGTCAAACTTGTTAAGGACATGACATGTTGATCATATGAAGAAACATAATTATCATAGTCACCAGTGTATCCTGAGGTTGATCTCTGTTTATTTATTTAAAATTTATTGCACGGTGAGTTGTACAATTGGCGGACTAAATGCCTTAGGGCATATCTACCAGTCAACCGCTTGGGAATGAAAAAGTTGAATCTATCCATATTCTGCCATCACCGTAATCCTTGGAAGAGTATTATCACATTATACACTATTCCAGACACAATAGATGTTTTATTGTTTTCACGCCTGTAGGCGTTTACTGTCCCGAAACGTGTTAAGAATCTGTAATAGACAACCAACCCTATTGTGTATAGGGTTACCACAGTGCACGCGCCAAGTTGCAGTAGTCAGCGAACAGCTTATTTTCCTTTTCCGAAGGGATACAATGCAATCGCGTCGAAAAATAAAGGAAGGCTAGTGAGGTGACGAGACGGAAAAACTAAAAAAGTTGCATCTTAAAAAATACTATAGATTTTATAACAAACTACTTTTTCGCAAATTGTATGTAAAGTGACGCTAAAAGAAATTATTTTGACGAGTATGCACACACTAACGGCCTGTTCAATGTCTTATGTACTATGTCTTAGTAAGTCCGGGTTAGCGTTATCTGTCCAATACTTCATACGAAATAACAGTCCATTGAATTATTCGTTGGTTAGAATCAGGCCTTTAGTAAGTTTAAATACTATTATCGTTTTCAAGTTATTGATCTAAATTCACAGGCCGCTACTACAATAACATCTGTGCAATTAGTAAGTCGTTTTACTAAGAACTCCTTAATAAACACCTACAGTTCACATTTCACCAAAATGCACATCACTAAACTCTTCGCATTCATTTTTCCAATCGGAATGTCGCGACATTCTTGTTTCCGTGTCTTTGTTGCTTGCGACGGTAGACTGATGATCGATTCTCTCTTTATTTATTTCGATCTGAATGTCTGTTCCTGTTTTGAATTTCAGATAACAACCTGATATTTGAAACTGTATCCAATAGATACAAACAGAATCCTGCAATCAAATTTTATTGTAATTTTGGTTAAAAACAGATGAAAATCGTATGTCGTAGCGACAGACGAAAGTTTTTTTCTTAATACTAGCTGGCCACCATAAGTAAAAAAAGAAAAAAACCCAGCGCATACATAGTTCGGATTTAAAACAAAAATGTTTGTGGCCAGCTACTAAAATAAAGATGTTTTCGAGAAGAAAACACTGGCCACTTTTTTAATGCCGCCAGGGTAGTTTCATAGATTAGTAAGAGAATGTATCAGTTTAACGAATAAACCTACCTACACTGCCAGAACCTTTTATGATACCTATTGTAAGACTAGATAAGTTGTTAAGTATGTACCTAATTTTCTTTTCTGTTTGTTTCAGTATTTCCCAATGTGCCGCCTGCTCCGGGAATGCCATGTGCGGGAGAGGACAGTAAGTATTATTATTTTATTCTTAACCATTATTTAATACATACTCAAAGCTAATTAGTTGTCAACCTGGTTTGTATAAGCTCATTGCTAAAAATAATTATATTCAGTAAGTTTTTACTTTATTTAATTTTACCTACTTAATGCCAAACTACTTTAAGCTCTATCGAACCAAAAGCTACCTTGTGGAAACACACTACCTATTCACATTTTCCTTTAGAAAATACAGGTTTCAAGAACATAGTTTTAATAGAAATTGTGCGCACTGCACAGAATGTTACGTACGTAGAATTACCATTTTCTCGGACAAAGTCGCGAGAATTTACTAGTTTGTTTACAAAGTTTCTTTCAGGCAAATTGGATTTGTTCACACATGTAGAATCATATGGTTATTCGCTATTGGCGCCGGCTGTTCGAATATTGCCACTATTTGGCTCTCTGTGTTTGCCAATTCGAGTTAAGCTCACTGAACGGTGTAAACCGATTTGGTTAGAAAAATAACGGGCCAAAGTGCTGCGGATTGATATTCGAAATCAATTTGTTTATTACATTCTTCAATATAGAGCTTCGCTTCGAACTGAATACAGAGAGAATTGAATTCCTATTATATTTCGTTCATTCAAGCGCTAAATAAATGGGACTCTGACATTGAAATATGCCTTGAATTATGCTATTCAATCAACTTGCCTAATATATTTTAGTAATATACCTGCTAAGTTGGTTGCTTATCATATTTATAGTTCTATTTACTTACATTTTATTGAATTTCATAGATTTAAAAGATTTTTCATTCGATTTAAAAAATAAAAGGACCAAGGATTTTATTGTAGACACTGGCACACAAGAACACAGTTTTAAAAGTTTGGATCAAAAAAATACGTCAACTTTTTAATCGGCCAGTATCATTTCGTCAACGCCTATTTCTCGTAATCCGAATGATTTAGTGAAATCGATAAGATAATATCGATAAGTCACAGTGTATATCCGACTTGTGAGCAACATGTAGTGTCGAAAGCAGTGCCATGCCCCACCAAATGTCTTGTTCGATGCAGATAGCCAAGTATTTGACAGGTGATTTGATTTAGCAAAACGTTTTCAAACCTAAATGAATTAATAAATATTAAAAAGGTATGTTTGCCTTAAAAATATAGCAACTTTGAACTGATAGAGCAATGACAAACAAAAACAAAAGGCTCAGTAGATTAGCATCATGTTTTAATTGAAATTTTGTTTGTTTATTCGTTAATATTATTCGTAGCCATCGATTTACACTTATAGATAAAATAACTAATATTGTTATAATATAATCTTTGCAAGCTTACTGGTAATTTTTAAACTGTCTTTTATTTTATTTTCTCTAATATTCAACGGGTTTGTCTAATGCCTACCTCAAGTAGTAATGAACAAAAAACTTCTTTTGTTATGGCAATAATAAAAATCTTACTTCCAACATACCATATTTTTTTTTACTTTCGTGAAAAAAAAACTTTATTGTTTTTTATGTTGAGATTTACGTGGGTTGGTACTACTTCTTTAAGGTTTATAGATACTGTTACCTGAAATATCAGGAGTTCATTGACTTTTTGAAGCTTTTTCGGCAATACTGTTAAAATCATACAGTCCCACCTCGCCACACGCCACTCTGCTTAATATGAAGGACCAACAACACACGTAAACATAAACAACAAACATTCCGCGCACTCACACAGTCAATATTTGGATGTAATGTTTCCATATAGGGTGAAATCGATAAACGACAAAGTTTATGCTGATAATAAAATGGTATAGATCAACATTATGGCAGTTAAAAACCTGTTTAACCAATTTTAAATATCGCAACAATTTGAGTAGCCAGTATCGATGAATATTAACTAGTTATTGACAGAAGTTAAAATAGAATTGAGTGGGAAATATTAAATTCATGAAATCTGTCTAGCCAAATATTTCGTTAAAATAAGTACAGATATTTAAACATACTACCTATATTCGTACATTAGTTTTTTTGGGCAATAAAGACAGAGCCTGTATAACATGAAATGATTGTGACTTAAGCGCAAGTTAATTACTTATTGGCCGCACTCAGCGGCGTTATTTAAAAAAAAATATTTACAAAGTTTAAAAAAAGCATTTACGTTAGTGTTAAAAGCTTTTCTTAAATAGGTAACCTTCTGGTTAATGAATTAATAAGTCTCTCTCCCTGTATATTCAAGGACGAGGTACGTTAAAACTTTAAGCCTTTAAACATTCTTGACTTTTGTTTTATTTGTGTTTCAGGGAGCATATACAGAAGAGGAGCTAGGCGGTGGCGGAAGCTCTACCGAGTCAATGGTCACATTTTTCAGGCGAAGCGGTTTAATAGAGTAAGTATACCTTACTCTTGAAACTACAAAAAATTAAGACACCTCCTGCATTCTTTATGATAAGTCTTTAGAGAGAGGTCTTTAAGAAAATCAACATATTAACTGTGGCTTCTCAATACATTTTTGACAATATAATGTACGTTCGTAAAAATTTAGATAATTTCATGAAGAAAAGCGACATTCACCCATATAACACAAGAAATAAACACAAGCTTGTCGTTCCTAACTTCAGATTAGTTAAAACTAGTAACTCGTTCATGGGAAATTGTATAAAATTCTTTAATAATATACCACACAATCTTGTCGAATTGCCGGTTGATAAATTTAAGAAACACGTTAAAAACACGCTTATGTCTAAAGGCTATTATAAGGTTCAAGACTATCTAAACGACACGAATGTGTGGTCCGTCCAGCCTGCACCGACTGATGTACTTACCTTTGATGATTTTGATTTTACGGCAGCTAGTGGTGACTGAGTTTGTTCCGGCGTTTCTTCTCAGCACTTGCCTAATTGTCTGTGTTCTGTCTCGAAGCGCTGGTAGGGCCCAAAAGATAAGGAGACATGTTTCGGCCCTTTCAGGGCACATTTATTTTTATTTTTTTCACTGTATATTTTGACGTTCATAAGTGTCATTTCATGACCTATATTAAAATAAAGATTTTGAATTTGAATTTGAATTTGAAGTAAGCACGTCTTTTTTGCGGAGTCCAACACAGTCAAGCGTTCTCCTGACACTCTCTAACCTTTACTGGTTTTTTGGTAGCTGACCTGACAAACTGACCTCCATAACTGCGATTAAAACGCCTAAAAACGTCAAGCTCTATGACCCTAATAAATTGACTATTGTGTCTCGAATCTCGCTTTCTGACTATTAAGGGCTTGTTTCGCGATCAAAAGTTCATTCAACTAACGGTTAAATATCGTTACCAGTTATATAAAAAAATACCATAACCAATGGTCATTAAAATAGCCATTCTGTCAACTGATTAAGGTACATTTTTTACATTTTTTTTTTTACCTTGTTAAAGTACTTAAGTTTAATAGAATTATGATTATTGTTTAAACTACTGTTAACAGGCTGACTCACATTGCATTGTGGACAAACCCTCATGGTTTATTACAATGTATTTTTTAGTGTTTGTTTTAATTTTCTTGTTTATTTAATAATAAAGAAAAAAAAAAAAAACATGCACAGTCGTAAATATTCAGCCGCTGGTAATGACTAACTGTTTGAGAACTATCGATAACGAACCTGACCCTAAGTAAGATAGCAAGATATCTCTCAACACACGCTCTCTGTTATAATATAAATTAACTATTTTCTTACATACACTAGCCATTGGACATCTCAGTTCCATGTAGAAATGTATACCTTACTTATTTTTTCTAACCTAACCTAACATATTTTTTTCCAATAATTCCAGCGTGCATTCTGTGCCTTCTGCCAAGATCGAATATGGGGCCTTGGGCGGCAAGGGTTCAAGTGCATCCAGTGCAAGCTGCTGGTGCACAAGAAATGCCACAAGTTGGTGCAGAAGCCCTGCTCCAACGAGCACGTGGACCCCGTCGAGGTCAAGGACGACGCCAACGGCGAGACCACGCTGGGACGGGCTTCTTCTGTCAGGTACCTACCAACCTACACTATATGTATATTAGCCTGCGTTTTATAGGTAGCAATACTTAGCGGTGCATCTAATTCTATATCTAACGTCCTCCTTGTCGTATCCGACCAAGGTGGTCAATCTCGATTGAGATTGGCCAGCGGCGCAGGACATTGTTTATAGTGCTCAAGTGTGTGCAATACACAAGCGCACTTTCTATTCCTTCACTCTCAATATTTGGTGAGACGACGGATCCAACTTGTCCGGTGAGATATCAGGCGTAGGACCTACGGCTTAAACCCAGAAACAAATTTCGGTCCGACCCGGAATTTAAACCCAGGACCTCTTGGGTACCTAACCTTAACTACCTTCACTTTAATCTTTGTCATATCATTTGACAACGCTCTATCAAATGCTACTGCTAATACCAAAGATTTAATTAGATGCTAGCGAATGTTTTTCTTACTTGGTATGTACTTCCATGTCTATTGTTGCGTTGGCAATTTCATTCAGGTTCATCACATATTTGCTGCGGTACTTGTTTTGATGGCTCACGCGGTTTCTATTTACGATACTTCAATATGTACTTGTATATAACTGTGGAATGGTGTTTGTCTAAAAGTGTTCTTATTATCTTCCAGATCAAGAGCAGACCCCGAGCCACCCCTTCCAGAGACGCCGCCGGCGCCCGCGCCCACCAGCCTGGTGCCGCGCGAAGACCTGGAGCCTGGATCGCAGCGCCAGTACTCTCTCGAAGACTTCGAGCTGATCAGGGTCATCGGACGCGGGTCCTATGCTAAGGTACGATGTTATAGTCCGTTTTTCTACGCTAGTCGAATATTGTAAACAATATTTTTATAACTTTTAATATAATACCCGTGATAAAAATTGACTGTCAATTTGATTTAAAAAGATATCAGGGCGTCAATTCGCGTCTCTTCGGCTTCTACTGTTAGTTGGACATGTACTGGATTATACAGCTACAGTAGTGCTATTGTAACACATCGTGTGCATAAAGCTAGCAGCGTGTGGTAGGGTCTATGTTGGGACGTGTATAAGTGCCCCCAGTGGGTCTATATGCAAAAATAAACGACTTTTACGACTTTTACTTTAAGCATTGAAAGGTGACATGCCGCTGACAGAATAGAGAGGTAAGTATATCAATAAAATTGTACCACCCTTCAAACTGGCCACCTCCATGGGCAAAACAAAGTTCAATGGGACCTCAGTTACCCATTATAAGCCCAGTATACCCAGTTAACTAGAAGTACAGTACAATATCAATCTCGTAGTACAACTGATGCTCAACTCAGTGACGACTCAATTAGCAGATTGAGCCAGTGTTCAACATCGAATTACCTATGTAGGCTGTAGGTTTTGTTTATCTTATTTTAAAATATTTTTTTTCGTTAATAGGGAATATCAATTATGTTTATTTATTTAAAGACTTTATTGCACATATTTAGTGTCCAAAGGTGGACTTAATGCTAAAAGCATTCTCTTCTACTCAAACCTTTAGGTCATGCGGTTTGAGTAAAGCAAACGGTGTGCAAGGCGTTTGGGACTTTTGGGAATTTTCACGAAAAATTATAAAATCCAATAAAATTTCTATCAATGTATTTTATCGTATAAGAGAGCTTCAAATAAACACTTTTTATTCTAATACTTCTTTTATCCGACTCATAGTTAAGCGAAAAAATGCGACCGAATTAAAGATTTATTCAATCTTCTTTTTTTGTGCTGTGTTGTAACTTAATATATCCCTTCCCCAGGTGCTGATGGTGGAACTGAAGCGCACGAAGCGCGTGTACGCCATGAAGGTGATCAAGAAGGCGCTGGTGACAGACGACGAGGACATCGACTGGGTGCAGACGGAGAAGCACGTGTTCGAGACCGCGTCCAACCACCCCTTCCTGGTCGGACTGCACTCCTGCTTCCAGACGCCGAGCCGGCTGTTCTTTGTCATTGAGTTTGTGAGAGGAGGTGACCTTATGTAAGTACACTGTTGTATAGTAAAAAAGTAAAAAAAAATAAACTAAAGTTAGCCTGTAAGGATCCCACTGCTGGGCAAAGGCATTACCTCAAGTACGAGGTAGTAGTATAGTATAGTAATCTTTCATAAATATACAGTTGCCACTTGCCATTAAGTGTTTTAAAATAGTATTCAACCACCCGCACCCACATTTGCTGGTTACGTAGAAGAAACAAATTCATTTGTAGTCGGTCATTGATGTGCGTAGACCGTTGGTATACGTAAGCTTGAGTAATTTACCCGACCGCTATGTTCCTCAGTACTATAGTAGTAGTAGTAGTAGTAGTAGTCCCCCTAGCCGATTTCGACTACGGTGGCCAGTCACAACGACTAACCGACGCCGCGACGGCGCGGGACATATTATAGTACACATGTGTGTGCGCAAACACAGTTTACACAGTTGCACTCTCTATTCCTTTCACTCTCATAGTCCGATGGGACAGCAATCTGACACGACCGGAGAGAGATCAGGCGCAGGACCAACGGCTTAACATGCTTTCCGAGGCACGGGGGTGAAACACCGCCAACTTCCAAACTCCGGGCTCTCTTATAAAACCCAGGTACATATTTTTGGCCCGACCCGGAAATCGAACCCAGGACCTCTGGTGCAGCCGTAGCTTTAAAATGCGACCCTCTAACCGCTGCGCCACCGAGACAGGCATGTTCCTCAGTACTATAGAAAGCTCTCAATATCCACCTGCACTTAAGTCCTAATTGTTTCTTTAAGACCAAATATCTTCTCGCAGGTTCCACATGCAGAGACAGCGGCGGTTGCCGGAGGAGCACGCTCGGTTCTACGCGGCGGAGATATCGCTCGCGCTTCACTTTTTGCACGAGCGCGGTGTTATTTACCGCGACTTGAAGCTGGATAATGTGCTGCTAGACCACGAAGGACACATCAAGCTGACTGACTATGGCATGTGCAAGGTATAAAACTGCTGTCTTACTTGCACTAATACGCTAAGTTAGTGTCGTATTCCTTCGGCTCAATGATTTTAGGAGGTGACTGTAAAGAAAACTATTGTCTCAGTCACTCTTCCACGTTAAACTAATTCCATCTCGGTGGCGTTAAACTTCATTCGTGATCGCGGCGTCTTCTACCACTTGAAGCTGGTCAACGTGAGACTTGACTACAACGGGCATATCAAGCTCACTGATTACGGCATGTGTAAGGTACTGTTGTCTCTCTTACTACAAACCTCCTGAACTAGTGCCGTCTCGCTTGCTTTGCACTTCTAACACGATCGTGGTGTTATTTACCGCGACTTGAAGCTGGATAATGTGCTGCTAGACCACGAAGGACACATCAAGCTGACTGACTATGGCATGTGCAAGGTATAGTGTTATCTCGCTATCACTAATAGAATAAAGTAGTCAGATGCCACATTTAATCTGTTCATTGCGTGAGTCGCGATGCTGTCGCACGTTTTCAAAACGCGCGTTGGTATAGATGCTAAAAGTCGCAGTGTGTAAGGGGTCATAGACCGTTTATTTACGGGCAAATACTGTTTATTTAGTGTTTGCACACTGTGTTAAAAAGTTCATGAACAAACTCTATGGTCGCTCCCTTGTGGTGCTACTTCCCAGAGACACAATAAAACTCTTTGATGAGTTTTGTAATTGGTTTGCTCTTACGTCAAATAACTTTATATTAAGTCAATCGTGAAAAATACAATTTTACCGCGATGTAACTCAGAAAAGCACCATCTGTTGATTTCAATGAAAACTAAACTTATGCTTTACTATTTCTATGTACTTGAACAGTTAAATACTATTTTAATCGATGCAGTCCAATTTTAACCACTCCATCTTCTATTTCAGGAGGGCGTCCGCCCCGGCGACACAACCTCGACCTTCTGCGGGACGCCGAACTACATCGCGCCAGAGATTCTCCGCGGAGAAGAATACGGCTTCTCCGTGGACTGGTGGGCGCTGGGCGTGCTGACGTACGAGATGCTAGCGGGGCGGTCGCCCTTCGACATAGCGCAAGCTGCGGACAACCCGGATCAGAACACTGAGGACTATTTGTTCCAGGTAAGTCTGAGATTAAGAACACGGTTCAACATACCACATAGGCTGGTGTGCCAATAGAAAGAGATAGAAGGTGCAGATGAAAAGAGATAGCGTGCAAGTGCACTCTCTGTATTTTCGGTGAGCCAGCTTAAATTTTACCGGAGAGATAAGTATAAGACGCAGACTTATTTCTACGTGATCAGAGAAAGGTCAAATTCTAGACGACTTAGCTTACTTGTGGCACGAGGGTGTTATTACCCCAATTTCTTGACTCCGAACAATTTCTGTATAGTTTTAAGATAGAACAGGAAACACATTGAACATTTTGTTAAATATTTTGGTTATCACCATTAACCAATACTCTGATATCTGTCTGTTGTGAAAGTAAATATACTTTAATTTTGTTTCTGCTTCTTATTATACGGACGAGACCAGAATCTAGATGTTAAATATATTTTACAGGTAAAAGACATCAATTTCAGCAATTCATGTACTGAGCGCTAAACGTCTTAAATAGAAAGCTAAAATGTTTGTATCGTAAAGTATCTACCGCCTATTTAATTGTTCATAATAGAGAGAAAGAAAGAGAGAAAATGTGTTTATTAAATATACGAGACATATTATAATTAAAATTATGTTTTCCACTTAAAGAATCGCTCTATTTCTGCTCGTTCGTGCTCCATTTTCCTCCATTTAATGTAGCTACAAATATGTATATTGTTTTGTAAAATTATTGTGGAGATTCTGGTCTTAGAATTATTAGAATGGTAATGCTATTAAAAATACAATAAGTATCACTGTTTCGTGCTGTAACGGTAATGCTTTTTCGTCGTATAAGATGTACAACATCTCCCATTGTTGTTTACGTTGCTCATCTTCTAGAACTCTTATTTACGTTAACCTTACCTATAGCTTAATTATTTTACAGGTTATTCTAGAAAAGACGATCCGTATCCCTCGATCGCTCTCCGTGAAAGCGGCGTCAGTCCTCAAGGGCTTCTTGAACAAGAGCCCCGTGGAGCGGCTTGGGTGTGGAGAAAATGGATTTTTGGATATCGTCAACCATCCGTTCTTCAAGAGCATCGAATGGGAAATGGTAAGTCTTTCAAATTCAAATTCAAAATCCTTATTTCAATTTAGATCATGAAATGACTCTTATGAACGTCAAATATACAGTGAAAAAAAATGTGCCCTGAAAGGGCCGAAACATGTCTCCTTTCATGAAGATATCGTCAATAGCCAAAACAAATGAACTAGTTTACAGGTTTATATGGCTCTATCATACATTTCCCACTGTCCTACTTTAGCCCTGCGTTTTCCATCCAAACTAGATTGCAAGAAAGCCCCTGGGGTACTTACCTTCATTACTTTATGTTATTCATTCTTCTATCTGGAGCAGAAGCAGTTGGAAGAATAGAATTACCAACTTTCTCAATACCTTTTCCCCTCACAGTCTATATTTCTCCTTCCAGTTCAAGCAGAAACTTGTAATCAATCTTCAACCTTACGCCAAAAACATTAAGTTCTATTTCTCTTTCCAGTTGGAGCAGAAGCAAGTGGTCCCTCCGTTCAAGCCGCGGTTGGAGGGCGAGCGTGACCTCGCCAACTTCCCACCAGAGTTCACCGACGAACCAGTTCACCTCACGCCTGATAACGAGTGAGTTTAATGATTGTACTAACGGAAAACCGTCTAGTTTTTCTTTTTAGTATATTGACAATGCAGCGAAAAAGTTGGATTCGGCATTCATGTAAAAAATAAGCGCCTAGCAAGTGAAAAGAAGTTCTGAAGGTTAGCTTTAGTCTTAACATTTAATCCGTGCGTCCTTGCGGCCTGCGCAAGTGGACTATAATAAATTAATATTGCGATTTTTATTTAATATTGCGATTTTGTTATTTATAAGTATTTGCATGCTATATTTTATGGCTGAATATGTATGAACTTTACGACTATATTATTTAAGATCTGACAATAATAACGCTGGCTCGTTTCTCGCTCAACGGATAAGTATTGCTATCCAACGCGGTAACGCAGCCAGCATCCTCGCCTCTTTGCCTCATGGACACGGTTTTATTTTTGAGTAGGTTTTAAGTTCATAATATTAGTTTTTATTCTTAGTTTTTGCATGTATATACTTATAATTTTTATTTCAAATAAATTATTAATTAGATCTGACATGTACCATATTCAAAAGCAAATAAAGGATTATGATTATGAATAAACTAGGAAATTTACGGCCGCTTCACTGTGTCTAAATATGATCCCATTAGCGTTATCTATCCAGTACTTCATACGAAATAATGTTCCATATTTGAATTATTCGTTGGTTATATTTTTTTGCAGAAACAGGCCATATGACAAACAAAAATAGAGGTTACACGCGTCAATTTGCTGTAAAAAAAGGAGGAAGAGTTTGACCTTCTTAGGCTCTAATCTTATTGTTTTTTTAATTGGTTGCCAGATCACAACTTCACAGTAATTAATTACCTTACGAATATTTTTTGAAAAGGTTTTGTCTTATTATAATTATTGCTTGTTTTTTCAGCACCGTGATCGCGGACATCGACCAGTCCGAGTTCGAAGGCTTCGAGTACGTGAACCCCCTTCTGATGTCGCTGGAGGACTGCGTGTGACAGCACGCCTGCCTGCTGCACCCCTACCACGACCCTATGCAGGTTGGCACTGCCTAAACTTTTTACTTGTGTCACATTTTAACACTGGCCGAATGTGAATTTCTCGGAACAGTTCCAAAAACATCCGCTTGGGCAGCACCACTATCTGTCTCTAGTCTCTGGTAGGATTGGGAATAACTGCTAGAATTCGCCACTATAATATAACACTTTTGCAGTGGCGTAACAATAGGGTGGCAGGGCTGGCAAAATGCCACGGGCCCCCGATCCAAGAGGGCCCCGGCCCAAGAGGCCGCGAGCTCAGAAATATTTTTTAACATTGTAGGTACACACAGCCGCACGTCAGACTACCCCACTTTGACCATGACATGACGCCGCCTTTATTCCCTACGTAATAAAAGCTGTTTTCGTAGTTCACATGGGTAACTAACTTGTCGTGCTGTCGTCTGTACCTGAGTATTTTATTTTACTTGAAAAGTATTTATTATTTATTTATTTAAGAACTTTATTTCTACTAACAATCTATGAGTCATTGTTACTTTTAATAAATAAATTATCTATCTATCTATCTATTGCACAATTAACAGTGTACAAAAGGTGGACTTAATGCTAAAAGCATTCTCTCCCAGTCATACCTTTAGGTCATGCAGAAAGATAATAAGTATATTTTTTAATTATATTAAGTTCTGCTTGAAATCTAAAGTGAGACAACTAAAGACCATAATACAACTTCAAGTTAATTGTTAAGCATTTCAACACATTCTAAACAAACCATTGGTTTCTACATATTTTGTCGCGACTCGCGGTACGGCACGTGGCAGCGCGAGTGAACATTGACGATCGGGGAATTCCCTCATTTTGTTTTATTTATTTGAGCTAGCAACACTATGTTAGGGGAATTCCGGATTTGACGTCTCCAAGATCCGGAAAGTTTCTTCAAAGTGAACATATTTTATCGAGTATTGGACATCATTATTAAACAACTGAAATCGCGTTTCCTTCCGATGAATGAAATTGTTTCAAATTTCAGTATTTTGCCTTCAACTTTAAAAGTTTTAAATGACACTGATCTATTAAAAATGCTCTAGAATTTGTTGAGATGTATAAAAAAGACATATCTGATCTGTATCATTTGCCGGCGAAATTCTTAGTTTTCGATCCACTTTCGACGAAATAGATAAATCTTCGTGTGTTAGAGACCTTGCTGATTTATTAATACTTAATAAAAAATCATTTTATGTCCTGCAGCTTTCCTGAAATATGCACTGCATTAATGTTATTTCTTACAATTCATGTGACTACCGCTACAGTGCTGAATGATCGTTTTCAAAATTAATAGTAATAAACACCTATTTAAGAAACTGTATGGGACAAGACAGGTACTTAACTTGGCTATTTTGTCCATTGAAAATTCTATGGCCCGATCTTCAAACTTTGATGATGTTATATACACTTTTGCGGAACAGAAAGCTCGACAAAAAGTTTTTTATTTATTTATAAATATCTAATTGAAATTAAATTGATATTTTTATTTTATTGTAAATGTATGCAGGTTTCTTCACAATGTTGTTCCTTCACCTAAAAGGTAGGAAATAGCTGGTGAATGTGAAGTCTCCAAGCATTGGGCTATTGCCCATTCCCACTCGCCTAATGGCCCATTTACACGAGGCCAGTAGACGAGGCAGTCCAATAAGCCAGACCAGTGTATTGGACTGGCCCAAGCCAGTGGATGAAGCCAGTCCAATAGAATAGAACGGTTTCGAATTCGCTGGCGCCAGTGCTACTGGTCTCGGGTAAATGGGCCATAAGAGAGGCCTATGGCCAGTAGTGGGACGTAATATACAAAGTGTAATTGAGTACGCTGAAAAATCTCTAAGTTTATTAAAATTAAACTGAGTACAACGCGACGATTTGTACTGATAGGGCCCCATCATAAGAATTTGCCGCGGGCCCCAGATGGTCTAGTTACGCCACTGCACTTTTGTTTAATTATGACGATATAATAATATTAGTCTCTTGCTGGACTGTTATGCTATTTTACTAGTACTGCAAACAGAAAACTGTCTTATTGCTATGACTTAAAACTCAGTTTCAAATGTCGTGGAAACTGTTAATTTTATTAGTTATCGTCGATCTGATATGTTAACGAACTACTGCAAACAAAAACCTGTCTTACTGCTATGACTTAAAACTCAATTTTAAATGTCATGGAAAGTGTTATTTTTATTAGTTATCGTCGATCTGTTATAATATCGAATTATTGCAACCAAAAACCTGTCTTATTGCTATGACTTAAAACTCAATTTTGAATGTCGTAAAAAGTGTTAAATCCCAACTGTTATTTTTATTAGCTATCTATCAGTTATGTTATCAAATTACTGCAACCAGATACCTGTCTTATTGCCATGTCATAGAACACAATTTTAAATGGTCGGTAGAAATATTATATACTTACTATATACTTTCGTTCAGAAATATGTTGTTTCTTTCATATATTCATATATTCTTTATTGCACTTATAAGATGTACAGAAAATACAAAAAGTCACAATGTGAACAAAGGTGGGCTTATCCCTAAAAGAGATCTCTTCCAGCCAACCCATAGGTGTTGGAAATAAAATAGTTGCGGACATTGGGATATTTCTTTAGGAAAGAAATTATGATAACTTTCGTTTAGAAATATCTTGTTTGTTCATTAGAACCAAAATAATGCAACGGCCGTACTTGCGACGTCTTTTTGCAAAAAAGTAGAATTTGATAACATTACCAGGTGTGTTATGGACTAAATTAATTTAACATAATATTTGATTAAAAATAAGTATTATTATAATATTTATGCTGTTATAATAATAATCGCCCACTCCTAGTCTCTGGAGACCTGCCAAGCTGTCAAAATATAGAAACTGTAAAGCTGCCTTTTGACTGTGGGATATGATGATATATTTTATATCCCGAGATATTTTTCACCCGTTCATACTATGGGATATATATTTTCTTAGTTTTATGGGATTGTCTACCACCGCAGTAGGCGGAGGGGCGTGCGGGGGGCGTAAAAGATATCTTTGTCAAATCACTCCAAATTATATTATAGCTGGGGATATAAAATATTATATTTCTCAGTGAAAAGGGTTGCATTGTAAACTATGGCGAGCGATATCGAGTATATCTCGGTATATTAATATATATTTCTAAGTGAATAGGCACCAAAAAGCTTAGAATTTCTAGTGCCACCGGTGAGAGTAATGGTATGGTAAACATGCAATGAATTTCAAAACGGGCGTTAGTATCGCTGCTAAAAGTCGCAGATGTAAAGGATCTTAACTGTAAAGAAATCCCTTTCTTTATCATGAATTATCTATACACCATGGTGTGCTCTCTTATGGACAAAACGCAACAGACGTCTTAATTATGTATGCAGGGTCTCAAATCTAAAATTTTAAACCCATTTCCATAAGTTGTTTAAATGTTAAAAATTGCCAGTTCAATTAAATGATATCATTCATTGAGTTCAATACTGTTATTGAACTGGCATTGGTGACAAGTCATTTTGTCAAAAAATTATACGGTTTGCTATCTTGGACGAATGTTGCTATATAGTACTTCAACTTTAGGTGATATTAGTTACATAGTTATGTCTCAAATACCGTTCGTGACTCGGTGACGGTACTCCTCAGCCTTAAAAATCACCCATCTCTTTCTTTCCAGGCGTTCTCAAATACCGTTCGTGACTCGGTGACTGTACTCTTTAGCCTAAAAGATCACCCATCTCTTTCCCTCCAGGCGTACGGGTACGGCGGAGGGGGCGAGTCGTCGTCGTCCGACTACGACTCGGTCTGCTCCGAGCAGCCGCCGCGCCGGCCGACGCTCCTCCACCACATGTTCTGTTTGCCGCTCAACTGACGCCGCGCGCCGAGGGAGCAATGACCTGAGAGTTAGGCGCGAGGTGCGGGCTACATGCGCGAATTACTGTAAAGCACTGAGTACATGAACGGGATTTGAAAATTGTTTGACTTTATTTGACAAATCAACTGTTTGTTTTTAATATTAGACACAAAGTACATTTGTTTTTTTTAAATCTTAGCCTAATCAAAAGTTAATTAAATTATGGTTGTAATGAAAATGCGTCTTTTTGTCTGTGATAATTTTCAAGAAACAGAAGATGACTTATTAAAGCAGTTATTAGGCTAACCTGGGATTGTACAAATGGACCTTAAACATCCCTGCAACTTGTTAGTGACGTGCGACTACCCACATTGAAGTACAAATATTCATATGGTCAAATATACTGAAGTTTCCTTAAAAGCGTTACGTTACTTCAATCATAAATTTTTAAATTATGAAATTTATAAAATTAAAATTATAAAGTTTTTATTATGACAATGTCGAAAAAGTCAAACAATGTAATCGTTCTGGTAAGTGCTTTATAGTTATTCGATGTGTTATTCTGTACCCTCACACTGATACAAAAAAAGATTATCTCCCTAGGGCATCCTGTATAAAACAATGAGGTCAAGTGAATATTGCTAAATCCACAAACGCCAATGCACCAAACACTAATATCAAACACATCATGTATTTTAAAAGTTTTAGCTGCATTTTACTTTTTTAGGTATGATAAACCTAACAACTTTATTTTACGTTATTGACGTCCCCTATAGAATAGTTTGTCAATTGTAGTTTTGCTGGTCAAAATACCTTATGTCCGATGTTTAAAAAGGGACCCATTTTTTTATAATAATTTAAATGTGTAATATTATTTAAAATATTAAGTTTTAAAAAGTGCTACTACATCACAATTATTCTGTTTTACTTTAATAATATTGAAGTCAATTTATTATCATGAAATCATAAATGAAAGCGGTGTGTCGGCGACAAATCAATCATTAAAAATCATTGTAATTGTGTGATTCTTGAATGGGTCTCTCTACGTCTATAAACAGCCATTTCATAAAAAAATACAGAAAATTGTAAAAAAAAATACTCACATACAAATTCATAATCAACAGTACTAAACACAAGTACCCTTGATAAAGCCTTTGAACCACACAATTACACTGAAAGACACTAAAATTGGCTTCCAATTTTTATAAAAACAAAATAATGTAACTAAGTATTTAAGTGGTGCTTTCGTGCTGGTTCTTTCATATTTAATCATTTATTAGTGTATTGAAGTTGTATATCTAAAATATGAGCACGTATTTTATATTTTTCTCTTGTGTAAAATGTATCACAAATGTATATTGATTGTATGCACGAATATTCTACTAAAAAGTTTTCTCTTCTTCGTTAAAAGATTCGTATTTATCAACCCACCGATTCAATTGTTGTATTTTTACACTCGCATGAAAAAAACAAATTCATTTTACCCATAATTACTGTACAAGCAAGCTAAATGCAAGACACTAATCTTATATTACCTCTAAAAATAAATAATCATAAATGCATTTTTGCACGCGAGTACACATATAACTCGGATATGGAATTGAGATAACTAACACAAACCTATATTTTTTTTATCACTGATTTATTTGACAAATTACAACTATTAATATTCGATGATTGGTCAATTTGGACCAAAACACAAACTGCCAAATTTGACAGAATGGCATAAACCTAGTTGTGTCAATCAGTGGGAAAGAAGTCGTGGGTAGTTTTTGATTTAATAAATGCCACGTTTGGTGCTCGGTAAGTTACGATACGCGATAAAAAGCTTCTAGTTAGGGAGCAGCGAATATTTTGGTGTCACACTTTATTAATTATCGTCTTAGATATTTCGAGAATTACAACGATTAGATGCTGAGTCTTATTTTAGTGGTTGCAAAGTACGAAGTCTTCGTCATTTGACTTTAAATTGACCTTCATCTAAAAGTTATAAATTGAAACTTAGAACACTTGAATTATTCCAACGGAAATTCCGTTGTCGTGTAACGCTTCTGTACATAAATAACGGAAATTAATCATTATGTACTATACGAGAAATATTATAAGACTTAATATTTTTGAAACTATTGTAGTGTCTATCTATCCTTTCTTTGAGAAAGGTCGGTTTAGTATGTTGGTATTGTAATGTGGTAACTTAACGATCGCAGGGATTCGGCCGCCGAGTTAATTTGGTAGCGAGTACAATCTCTTTGTTTTCAGTGTAAAATCTATTTCGCAACATCAACATAAAATTACGATAAACTAGATCACTCAAAGACTCTATAATGATATGAATAGAGTACGTTTTACCAAGACTTTTTGAATTGTAAAAATTAAAATAAATAAAATAAAGACAGCTGTCTCGAGCGGTCAGAATCATAACCTGCGACATTCGCGCTTCCCAAATTCCCTTTACTTGGGGCTGTGGTCAGCACGCGTTAACTTAAACATTATTGTTTCGAGCAATAATTATTATTGTAGTTTATCTATGTGGATACCGAGACAGGTTGTCTACCAATGAAGGCACGTAAGGAATTAATCGTAGATTTTCGCAGCCAATGGCTGAAGAGCATATTGTAGCCCTTATCCAAATTTAGTATATTCCCTAGACGCCTAGAATTAAGCTAGTTTCTCGGCATTTTGATGAGTGTGCCATTTACAATAAACTTATGCAAAAACGTACAAATGTTACAAAGTATCAAATACTAATGACGAACTGTAAATGGCATGCGATATTTATATGCTTACGTAATACATTAATTGGCGTGGAAAGTAGTCCAACATTAACTAAACTAATCGAATGCATGTTTTAATTAAGAAAAGTAAATGATAACGATGTAGTTGATTTTGTTATTCAAAGTTTATTATTAAAAACGTTGGGCGATTTCCATGCCACTAAGTGTAAAGTATATTCCATTCCCTATTGTAGATCCTGTTGCCCTTCATAGCTAACACCACTCGTTTAGGTAGCCAACGAATTTTATAATAAAAAAAAGATATTGAGCACTGAAACAAATTTAAAATCGTGTACATTATAAACAAATAACTCGTAAATTACATTGGTTATAAAATATTATTAACAAATTATTGTTAAATGTAGAAAAAAAGACTTATTATATAAAGATGGTGATTATCGTAATGTGTAACGGCGTGCGCGCGCCGACTGAGCTCAAGTGTCCACAAACTATTCTAAATAGTGTGTAGAATCTATCTTAGACATTTTGCACCGATATTATAGTGACTTACACTCGCGCGTCGGCCCCTAAACTATCGCGTGCGCTCCGCCTATCGTCATTCGATATTTTCTACGGCACGAGTATTTATCGAATGACTGAGGCCTGGTTTTTATTATTCATGTTGTGGTTTACAGTGGTGCTATAATTAGTCTACTTACGGAGTTTTGTGAAACTACGGCCGCTATCTTGAAAAACGATACCATATGAAAATAACGTTTTCACAAAATGGTGGCGCTAGTTACCTAAAAATCCGCAAGAAAACTTTGCCCTGTGCCCGTGTTTTATTGATGTGTTGCCTATTTGGAGTTCGTGTATGTATGGTTGTATTCTGATATTTTCAAACGGTCAGTTGAGTTGGACAAGAGATTATTGTAACGTTAGGAACATCTGCAGCATTCGGCCAAAGCCTGCACTAGGGTTATCGTATTATGTTATTTAAGTATTTATATTGTAAGCGGCAGTATTCGGTACTATTAACGCTTTAGGTGTATTTAGTTTTAACATTCCAGTTTCTGAGCGCATCGTTATTTGTTCTGAATGTTTTATCGATTTGCAGTGTGCTGGTTGCGACTATGAAATTCACCATCCAAATTAAATATTCATAGACGTAGAGTTAAGAATATACAATATACGGCACTCTGCATTATCGACATTGCATCGTTGTAAATCAGACGTTAAGTTTGAACTATACAAATGTTTTATTACCAAAAATATGTATAAAGAAACATACTAACTGCATGACAAGTGACAAACAATTACTATTAAATAATAATGTAAGAGGAATTGTTATATAACATTCATTGCATTAGAACAAAAATCATGTGTATGTAATTAGTTTTTAATTAATTTTAGTTGATTATTACTCGCATAAACACACCAGATATTGTATCGAGGCAAGCAGTTGTAAGTAATATTGTTTACTATAGTTTTGTTGGCTGTACTTTGTGTATGTTACTTAAAGGATTCATTGCGAAGGCTTGCGCGAACCGTCGGATCGACGGAGAACTTGGATACTGTACTATTCTATGCTTAACTGAAAATAAAGAAAGATTAATCTGAAGACCTCTTTTTTTCACTCAACTTGTGTCTCACAGTTGGACTAAAAAGTTATCACTACGGTTAAAATCATTAAAATCACAAAAGAGATAAAGGACCGTATCATAATCCTCGAACCACTTTTCTTCTACAAACAACCAAGAACACTTAGCTACTAGCGATCGCGGTAAATATTGACAACTCGAAGTCACTCTCTCATTCATTCAAGATTACCAACTTTTAAATAATGGGTTCATTCCTATTTACCATAGTGAAAAAAAACCTTTGATTCATACTGTGGAGTCTGTAGATGAGTGAGATGGCCCATAAGTGTGTCTCACTCTCACAGAACTGTCACATTCGCTTTGTTAGGAAATGAATATACCCTCAAAAATATTGCGGAGAAAAGAGACGGCATATAAGTTGTCTCTTTCTATCTCAACCATTCAAACAATGAACCCTCATTCATACTGCGTAAGAGTGAGAAGGCATTTAGGTTATCTCTTTCTAACTATGTCAACGTAATTAACCTCCTCATAGCTCATGCGCTCCTGGTACTTTTCGTTAGAAATAGAGTTATCAGAGCTCCTCACGGCGGACATATATATAACCAAGCGTTGTTAGTTGTTGAATTCGATCTGCGATCAATTATTCTTTACTTCTATACTTTTTATACTTCTTTTTTCTACATTTATTTAGTGCAATCAGTATGTGCAAGAAATTTAGGGCCTGTTTCACGATCGACAAGTAAGCTTAACCTACGAATAATTCAAACATGGAAAAAAAAAGTCCATTTCGTATGTAGTAATTGATAGACAACGCTAATATTAACTTATTTTTACATTCTGAAATAGGCGCCTTGGATTTTGATGAATTTGCAATTGTAAATGAAATGGCAATTGAAATAGGTACCTACCTAACAGAAAATTGAGCGACTTCAAAGACTTGAAAAATAGTTCTGAACAACTACCTACGATACGAAACATACAAAATGCCTTTTTGCAATAAGTTACTTACGGCTACGAGATAGTTGCTTTGTTATTATAGCTGCAATAAAGCTCAAATTACTACGAGAAAGATGCCACAAGCTTATGTATTGTCGTTCGTACACCTAACAAAGTTTTTAGTTTCGTCTCCACCATCTCATTTAGAACCAAAAGTACCAGGAGAGCATAATTTCAGAGGAGGTTAGAAACAATGTCGTGAATGAAAGAGACTCGCTATTGCCATCTCATTCAATCGTAGTATTTAGGTGGGTATTCCATTATTATAAATGTTGTGTGTGACAGTTCTTAGGAATGGGTGCACGGTGCACGTATATTATAGGCCGTCTCTTTCTGCCAAACCACTGCCTGCCGTAAGAATAAGCGAGACAATCTCCGTCAAAAGTACCAGGAGATCATAAATTCAGAGGTTAGAACGGATGTCATGAGAGAAAGAGACTCAATATTGCCATCTCATTCATTCGTAGTATTTTAGTGGGTAGGTCAAATTTAATGTTTTGACAGTTAAATGCAGAGATCATGCACTCAGTCTGTCTCATTCTACCAAACCACTCACTACCGCAAGAGTGAGCGAGACAACCTTCCTGTTTTATTGGCGGTATTATTTTTTATTCTTTTTTTTTAAGTATTTCGTCGTATTTCTATTTGACAAGTACGCCATTTTGGTAATTATTAGAAGTCCTTAAATGAAGGTACCCATACTTTATTGTAAAGATATGAACGAAAACCAAAGAGTAAATTAATATACGAAAGCTTTGGAAGCGGTTTTTACTATTTGTAGTTAAAATACGTCGAAATACTTTTAAGGGAATGTGTATGTTCTGAAAGTAAGAAAATAAAACGCACTGTTTAATTTTAAACACAATACTTTATTCCAATACAAAGCCGTAGACCTCTACGATTCAGCCGCATTCAATATAAATACGTTACGGTTTTTGAACAAAGAAACATTAATCTGGGTTAGTGATCAAAAGGCATCTACAAATTGTGTGGTGACGTCATTTAATCACTGGATAAGTTGAAAATTGACGAAGTGAAAGTTACATAATAATGTTTGGACAGGTGTGATTATATTAAAATTCTTTACTGCTATTGCTAGATAGCAATGCCAGTAGTATTTAATATTCAAAGGCCTAAACTGTATATTGGATCATTTTATTCCTGCATACTTTTATAGCATTTCATCTCTAAACATTACCTTGACCTAAATTAGAAACTGAAAAATTAATAAATGCATTTATCTAATACCTAGTTCACAATTACAATACTATGAATAAATACTGAATCAGATCGGTTTTTTGTTTAAAAATATGAAGTAAATAAGATCTAACACTCAAAAATACTAAAATGAATAACACAGTTAAAATCTTTATAATACTAAAATAACAAAAAGCCGCAAGTAAATAGGTATACATAATAAATTAGGAGTAATATAGAATAATGAAGTATAATTTTTATTTTATTGAAATATCTGGTATTTCAATATATAAATAAAAATTACAAACATTCAGCAGGTGTTTTATTAGTGTAACTAGTAGAGTTTAGTATGTGCAAGATTTTCACTTCTATTCGTAGAACATAGTTGAATATTTTTGTAAATAGGTAAATAATAGCCTCATTGAGTAATTACAGATATTCTACATATTAACTTAGGTGTTAAATAAGTAGGTATTATATTTTTTTAGTCTAATTGGCTATGAAGCAATAAGACTTAACTCCAAAACTTAGTGGAGATTATATATTTAATAAAATATCTCACTACGCTCTATCAAAAAGGTAAATTGTAAATATATTCGAAAATACATTGTTCAGATCATTTGACACAAATATAAATTTAATGTAAAGGTAATATACAGTCGACAACGCAGTTATTTAATGAAAGTAACTAGTAAAATTATGAGAACTTTTCCAAAAAGCCGTCAACCGTTTTACACCAACTGCACATTACCACGAAAGAGAGTTAAATGATATTGAAAATAATATCTAGATTCTTTTAAACATAAAAATAATATTGAGTTCACCACAACAATAAAACCTAGAATGATTTTTCTAAACGATATACCATATAATTTTTAAGACACACCGAGTGAAAATTTTCAGACGTTACGCTTCAAATTATCTCTAAGGATCACAAATTCTTTCTGGTCATTCTATAAATAAATCTCTTCTCTTTTATAACGTAAACATAAAATGATTTTAAGAAAATATCTTTATAACAATCACATAACTCATCACAGAATCGACGCTAAAATGTTAAAATATTTAAGTACAAAACGGAAAAAAAATTATCAGTCGATTAACGACTTCATTGTGTTCTTGTGCTCTTATTGTTGTTAACATTTAATTAGTTCATTACTGTTATTGTTAAACTGATCCATCAATATCAACATATCGAATGATGATGCGAGTTCACACGGATCAGTTTTCCATAACATTTTTTGCCAGACGTATATTTTTTTTTATTGTAAAGTCTGAAAAGCACATTACTTCTACAAAGGGACAAGTTTCACACTTCATACATTCGTGGACCAAAAATCGAAAGTGCCGGCCCGTGAAAATACGGCTCTTCAGATTTTTGTCCAAAATTACTAATGTCTTAATAAAGTAAACTAAAAGCGAGAGATAGACGATCACAGAACATAAAAAACGATAGAAGTAGTATTAACTCCTATTTGTATGAAAACCAGTGTGACCAAACTAACACATTTGTGATTATATCACATTATCACGCACACCAAGAATGTCTTGTTGTGATTGGTTACCTTTCACTGCCAGATAGTTTCGCTACCCGACACTAGATGCCTCTTATCTGCTCTTATTCACTATCAGATAGTTCCGCTACCTGACGACAGATGCTATTTGAAAATCATTGATAACTAGAGGTGGGATGGTTACGATACAACAGTCATGTCGATATTTTTGTTATGGAACATGATACAGCGTTATGTTTAACGATGTTTCTCTTATCTTCTTAATAATTACATCATAGTAAAAAAAATACAAACTGTTAATGACTTCTTTATTCTAAGCTATAAATGACAAAAAATACCATAATAAAGAGTTATAGGCAATGTTCATTATGAGAAGACGATAAACGCACGTTTAAGAAAAAATCTGTATTTATTTACAAGAGACATTTGATTTACATTTATTCACTAATAATAAGGAATAAATTAAAACATAGTCATTTCAACTTCCAATATAGTTAAATATCATTTTAGACCCACTTGCTAACTGTGTCTCCCCAGTCAACAGATCTTCCAGCGTATTTGCCACAACGACTATTCATCGTCAAAACGGAAATGTGTGATGTATTCGCCATTGATGTTGATGCCGAATCCTTCCTATTCCTGTAGCTTAAAGGAGTCTTCTAATGCCGCTGTAAACAGTTCAGAGACATAAATCTCCCTGTCTTACACCTCTCCGAAAATTTTGCCTACCGGTTGCTGCAATCCATTTTTCTTTTATGAATCGATCTTTAGGGAACCTTAAAAAAATAATATTAAGTTATTATTTATATACGAAAAAAATTTGTAAAAAAACAGCAATTTATCAACCTTTTTAAAAGCTTTACTTTTTTATGTCATACAATAACAAGTATCGATAGCTAACTTATCGATATTTTGATTTGGTCATTCCCTAAATGAGTAGCATTTCGAGAATAAGTAACAGTCAAAATATAGTTTCGACCTTATCTCTATGAACAGTGGAATGGTTTTAGGTTGTAATTTTTTATGGATTGTTATTTTCTGCAAAATTTACAATTTCTATTGAAATAATGATATAATATTACTTACCGATGGTATGTCACGCCTCCTTTGGATAAATTCTTTGTAGTGCTTGCGTTTTTGCACTCTAACACAGTGCAGGTCGGCATATTTCAAGTTTTTTATCCGTACAGCAAAACGTGTTACATGTTCGAGCAACTGTCACCGTCTGAAGCGCGTAAAAGGGGGCGGAAACATGAGATGCGCCAAGCTTGGCCTATGCGTCGTTACACGGGGCCCGCCTACTTACTACTTCTACTCGTTTTTTATGTTCTGTGTAGACGATAATAGTAAGATATATTTCTATAATGCTTGCAATTATTAACTTTGGATGTATTAAAACTTGATATATCTAATGATAGTGATATTTATGTATTTAACTAAAGGAAAAACAGCTATATGGTGTATTTCTACTAAAATATTTTTTCTTAGGGCGCATTTAGATATTTTATCGATTAAAGCTACTAGTCAAATGTTTGGTATGACACACAAAATACGTGGAGTACAATTAATCAAAATAAAGGAGTGAATCTTTGAATATTCTTATATTAGTCCCAGCACTAAGATTTATATATTAAATTATTTGATTATAATAACACCTAAATGCGCCCTAGCTAGACCGATTAATAATCAAATGCAATTAATTTTTGCGAATTGTGAAAAATTACATAGTTAAAATTATTTGTTGCATTTAATTATGAATCAGAATTAAAAGTGGCTGTCATTGGTGCTCATAAATAATAGTTCACTGTGTATAGTTGAGATTATGAATATAATCTAGGAATGGGTACAGTTAACATGAGTTATCGTTACACCTATCGCAATCTCTTTGAATAAGACATTTGCATCTTTACTTACGATAAACAAGTAGTCGAAAACATGCATCTTACATAACTCTGATCTCAAAGTCGCTAGTAATTTATTTATTTAAAGACTAATGCACAAATCATGGTGTACAAAGGTGTACTTAATGCTAAGTTATTTATGGGAATCGGAAACAAAAATGTATAGCAAAACTATCGCAGTTTGGAAGTTTAACATTCTTTTTATACATTTTGTGTTAATGGAAAACGTCAAAAGCATTCTCTGAACAGCTAAATTTTCTATCATAAAATAAGGCTGTACAAATATCAATACAAAGGGGTTGCAATAGACATAAGGGCAAGTTATTTCTCTGTTTACTTGTCGCCGTTCTCGTGCGCAAGTTTCTGTTTCTTGTTTGGCGGAGCGAACATGGCGCCCGAACGGAGTTCCGACATCAGGAATGGGACCTGGAAATTATCAAGCCATTTAATAATCCGTTTATCTTCACTAGTCGAATATTGTTAACAATCTTGACATTCATTTTTAGCTTTATTATTCCTTTTGTAACAAGATAAACACAAAACTTATGACACACATATGTCATTTATCGTAAATAAATTTGATTTACTGATATTATTCTAAATGTTACATAAAATAATGTTTACAATGTTGGACTAGTAAAGAAAAATGGAGTTTATTAATATAAACAAACTTTTTATTCATACATTTTATCAAATTTTCAAATTTCAAATTTCAAATTTATTTATTAGCATTACATGTGTGTGGATGTTGATACAGATGGTAATAAGGGATAAAGTACTACACATGCACCCTGCAAGGGTATAGCTACAACATTACTTAGACATTATGTATATAGGGCTTAAGTTAATATATATTTTTTAAGACAATTATAATTTAATATATCTATATTTCCAGTTATTGCACAATCTTATAGTACTCATTTACGTTGTAATAACATTTATTGCATAAATATTTGCTTAAGGATGTCACAAAATTTTTGTAGTTGTCTTGTTCTCGTATAGACTTGGGAAGAGCGTTATAAATTCTTACTGCCATTGAGTACGGCCCTGAGGCGTGCAACACTAATCTGCTCATTGGCAATACGAATTTATTTCTTTCTCTCAATACCATTGATGTTGTGCAATTTTATTTACAAACGAGAGGATTTTATTTCAAGCCTCTTGTTTCTTAACTTAACAAATGTGAGGCTTGAAATAAATGAAAGAAAAATCTTATATTCAACCCATAAAATTAAAATACAAATATGAGATTGGTAAGTACTCGGTACAAATCCTTTTCCAAGGGCTTCAATTTCTCTAGCTACAGATATTTTGTAGCAATGGGTGTATAAAGTATCAATTATGAAAGCAAAATAACTTTGTTTTTCATAGTATTTGTATAAAGGAAAAAGTTAAATTTGCGGTTGTTGTCCACTAGATTGCTTTCATTCGAACTAATTTTCGTTGAAAGTATTTGTAAAGATCTACATCTTTATTTTTTTCAAAATTTTCACTAGTTCAAAAGTGAGAGGGGGAAGGGGAACGCCCATTTAACCACTTTGAAAGCATCTATCTTACAAATGTTTAACTTTGAAATAAAATAATTTTAAATCAAAATCAAAATAACATTTATTGCTTTTGTTATAGGTATTTTACAGCTGATATTAATGCTTAAAAAACAGGACTCTATAACATGCCACTATGGCGTACAATATAAAGCATGGTACACATTACATTTAATAATAAACAATGCGTGCACAGTTTAAAAAATAATGATAATGTTAACTTTTAATACAATTTAACAAGACAAATTGGAATATCAAGGCAATGTACAGCTATGTGGTGATTTTATCATTAAAGTACTCATGAATTGAGTAATAGCACTTATCTAGTAGAATTTTATTTAAAATGTTTTTAAAACGATTAATGTGAAGTTCTTTTAAGGAGTCGGGAAGATGATTATATATTTTTGGTGCTATTGTGCATACACTATTAGTAAAAAAACTAGTGCGAGGGACGTGATGGGGAAGAATATCAACTTTGTTTTTTGTTTTACGATGATGTCTATTTACTCTGCAAATAAAGTAATGTTCATTACTTTTAACAAAAAGGCAAACTTGAAAAATGTATAAGGAAGTAAGGTTGAGTTTAGGCAACTTCATGTCATTTTAAAAGACAGCTTGACAATTTAACTTGCAAGTCCGCGCGATAGATTTTGATTTAACGGTTTTGCTTCGATAGATGATATCTTACGAAAATTTATGCGTTAAATTGTATAGGTAAACTGCTTCATTGAAAATTCGCCTGCGGGGTGCAGGGGCGCGGGGTGCGTCACTCACTAACCGCGCTCTCGTCTCCCCCCGCACCCCGCCGCCCCGCAAGCGAGGTCTCCATTTCGCGGTCTACCTACAGACAATATGTTACGGCAATCTATTGGCAGTTCACAAAATCGCTAGAGAGCTTTTAATTTTCGGTTGAAATATCCATCAGGTAATCGAACCTCGTACCTTATGCTCCAGTTGCAAGTGATGCGAGGGCGGCAGCGCGAGCGCGGCGCGCATGAGGTTCTCGACGCAGGCGCGCTGCTTGAACAGCGCGTTGACCACGGGCGCGCCGCGGGGGACCAGCGGCGCCTTCAGCAGGTACGACAGCGGGGACATCACTGCGTGCATGGATTGCCATTCTGAAAAAAAATATCTATATATATAAAAGAAAGTCGTGTTAGTTACACCACTTATAACTCAAGAACGGCTGAACCGATTTAGCTGAAAATTGGCAGGGAGGTAGTTTAGAGCCAGGAAAAGGACATAGGATACTTTTTATCCCGTTAGACGGGGCCGGGGCTGGGGTGGGATGGGGCCGGGGCGAAACGGTGGGGAGGTAGCTAAGAACCAGGAGAAGGACATAGGATCCTTTTTATCCCGTTAAACGGGGCCGGGGCTGGGGCGGGACGGGGCCGGGGCGAAACAAAGTTCGCTGGGACCGCTAGTATTATATATTTATGATTTAAAACTTTGTAGCATTTTGTACTAAATTAATCAACACACGGCATTTAATTTTGTCTTATTCGTAGCACAAGGAAGAAAATTCCTTAGTTCGAAACCAAAACAATGGGTGTGTTGTCTGGCGCTTAATTATTATTTATTTCGTAATTGCAGCCAGGCATTTGTAATTTCAACGTCCCCCAATAGTTTGTGTCGTCGCGCATGGTGTCATTCAATACACAAAGTTTTTTATATGCATTTGTGCACTAGTATCGTAGAGGGTTTCCATTGAATATAATGTAAGACCTTGTGAATTTCATTATTTACTATACCTTGCTTATCGTCCTGCCGGAACTGCACCCTCTCGAGCCATTCGGCCAGGACCACCAGGTCCAGTATGAGAGGGACAGCCAGCAAGGAGTCCTCGCATGTGTTGTGCACCACGATGGCGTTGGTGCCGTGGTGGAGGATCTCACTCGTGGATCACCTACATTTTAGTAACTAACACTACATACCATCCTGTCGAAAAGTGACTTTGTATAGCTATTCGGCTAGGAATATTAGATCCAATATAAGAGGCATAGCCAGTAGGCTTCTTACTCTGTCTTTGTCTGTTGATTGGTAGTTAGTTCGCTGGTCACAATTTTAAAGATCCTGGGGCGGCCCGAAAATTCTTTCTGGGTTTTTTTGTCTTGTAATTACTCAGAAATGTTTGTTCGTTTCAGGAAGTTAGGGAATGCTTCGGTTACCAAGTTGGCTAGTTGATCCTGCGCCTGATCTCTCTTCTTGTTGGACTGTCGTCTCACCAAATTATGTGAGTAAAGGAGGTTGGTCCAATACACAAAGTTTTTATATGTATTTGTGCACTGGGATCACGACCGTAAAGGGTTTCCATTAATTTTATGTAGACTTTGTAAATTTTACTAACTATACCTTGCTTATCGTCCTGGCGGAACTGCACCCTCTCGAGCCATTCGGCCAGGACCACCAGGTCCAGTATGAGAGGGACAGCTAGCAAGGAGTCCTCGCACGTGTTGTGCACCACGATGGTGTTGGTGCCATGGAGGAGGATCTCGGAGGTGTACTCGTCCATAGCTCGTTTTGAATCACCTGGAGAAAACGAAGGATTAAGAAAGAAAATACCGACCAAGTGCGAGTCGGACTGGCGCACGAAGAGTTCCGTCGTATGACCAAAGAATAGTAGGTAAACATTGTTTTATTTTCTGTAAATTAGCAAAAATTGTATGGGAGCCCCACTGAAATATTTATTTTATATTAATTTTATTCATCATCATCATTTATATCAGCCGAAGGACGTCCACTGCTAAACATAGGCCTTCCCCACGGTTTTCCTCAACGATCGGTTTTGAACGGTCAGCATCCAGTGTGATCCTGCGATCTTTAAGACTACAACATTACGATCATTTTAAAAGTTATAAAAAACATCGATGACATAATTCGACAAACAAAGAAAAACGGTCTTTCCGTGATCAGCTACTAAAAGTTAACTATTACTTTAAGTCGAAAAGTCATCAACCATAGACTTTATATTGAACTAGCTTTTGCCTGCGACTTCGTCCGCGTGGTGACTTCTTTCTCCCGTTTCTTACACATTTACCACTATATCTTTGCTCCTATTGGTCGTAGCGTGATGTTATATAGCCTATAGCCTTCCTCGATAACTGGACTATCCAACACAAAAAGAATTATTCAATTCGAACCAGTAGTTTCGGAGATTAGCGCGTTCAAACAAACAAACAAACAAACTCTTCAGCTTTATAATATTAGTATAGATGTTTTCACTGACGACTGTATATTGAATGTTTTCAAATTGTCTATACATATGTATAAGCTATGAGAGGAGCACTTTGCTTATCCTAAAACACAGGGTTTTTCCCTAACTTAGGAAGCAAAGCTCAATAATTAATTAGTTCCTAACTGTTTGTATTAGTAATTAATTAAGATTCATTGTTAAAACTACTTTGTACTTACCTTATACTGAAATAAATAATACTTCTATGTATTTTATACTAGACACGCTGCGCTGTTCAGAAAACATTTTGTGTTAAATTTTCCATAACGACAACGTATGCGCAAACACGGCTATCATCATGGCAACGCTTTGAAAGATGCTCCACCTGGCCTCAATTTATAGTACAAAAAAGTTTTTTTTGAAGCTAAGTAGATATTTGACCTCGATCGCAGCTGTTGTCAGGTGTTGATGACGTCTAGTGATGGTGCATATCTGCTTAGTAGCAACCTATTTACTCTTGCCTTATAGAAGCTTAGGTCATATTCCTGAAGGGAAATCTTCAGCAGGCAGCGAGCTCCACTCCATAAGTGAACGCATAAGAAAGGAGTCAGGAAAACGCTTTGTACGAGCTGGTGGAATGACGACAACATAGGGATGGTACGCTAGCCTACGTCTGGTCCCCCTGTAATGGAAAGGAGCTGGCGGGACTATAGGTAAACCGCTTTATTGAGACTTGCGGGGAGCGGAGGGAGAGTCGCGCGCGGGGTGCCGCTCACTAACCGCGCTATCGTCCCCCCCCCCCCCCCCGCACCCCGCCGCCCCGCAGGCGAGGTCTCAATGAAGCGGTCTACCTATAGATCAGTTCACTTGTACAGTTTGTTCTGAACAGCCCGTCTAGTGTGACATAGAGGTCGTTGTCGTCAACTCACCAACGTAGGGCACGTATTTGATGACGACCACGTGGTCAGGCTTCTCGCCCGGCTTGTACAGAATCTGGTTGGACTCCACCATATCATCTACCACGTTGCTCTTGGTTATCTGGAGAGTTCAACAAACGGTTGAATAAATTTCACTTGTCAAAAGCAACTGGGTCAGACGAGGAATCCAACCCCGTGTCTTACGCATTCCTATATCCCGGACAGCGTAAGACACGGGGTGCGATTCCTCGAATGACACAGTTGCTTTTTACAAGTGCAATTTATATTATTAAGTTTGTATAGTGAAAAAACACTATAATAACAAAGTTTAAATCCAAATCTATTCAAAGTTAGAGTGAACAGGCTTTAAAGGAGGGACATACGTACAATGGCCCAATCGTGAGGCTAAGTGCGGAAATCACCCTAGCCAAACTAACTAACTAACTAGAGTGAACAGGCTTCTTCTGAGCGAGCTCGTTTCATCTTCGACTCCGTCTTAGTCGCTTTTGGCTTGGTCTGGAGTCAAGAGCAAACCCATAATAAATTTAAAAAAAGTTGTTTATTTTTAGTGATAGTAGTAGTAAGTTGGGTTAAGAAAGATTGTTTAAGTCGTAAAACTAATTAAAAAGGTGTGTCGCAACATGTTTATATGCGTTACCTCCTTGGAGCGGAACTGCTTGGGCGCGGAGAGATTCTTCCCATCGTTGTTGCCGAGGTGGTTGTAGCTCACGATCGACACCGGCTTCAGACCTACAAGTATATTGACATAAAAATACTTGATTAATGATTTGAGGTTTATTTGATAGCCTAGATCCTTGCAAACTAATTTAAAGGAAATAACAATATGTAAATGACTTGGTTGCTTTAAATAAAACTCAATAACTCAGAAAATTCATCAAAATTAAGCAACATTTTCCAAAAAACGACGATTTTTTTACGGTATGTCAGCGGGCGAAGTCTGAAGCAAAATTTTTGACATTTCGCGTAGACAATTTAAATTTTTTGCTGCATCGAATATACTTTTAACTTACGTAGCTAAATCTTTAATTAATCTTTAAAATGTTTGTATTTTTTTAAGCTTAATTCAATCATTCATCTTAATCTATAAATACACGCAAATACAACTTTTTCATGCGCCACCTGGTGGTTTTACAGGGAACTATGTCGAGACTTCCATACCTGGTTTTACCTTATGGTTTTAAATAAAAGAAAATGTTATCATGATGCCCGGAACTATCGTGTTTTGAGGGGAGTTTATGTAGAATACACTGAGTTTATATAGATTACAGTATATTTACTAACCAGCTGATACTGAGAAGTCTACAAGCTCCGACTTGAGCTTGGTCTGACCGGACTTGAAGTCATCTCCAGCGACGCAGACGCCATTCTTCTCCGCGCGCTCGATGACGCCCGGCACTATCGTGTTTTGAGGCGAGTTTATGTAGAATACAGTGAGTTAATATCCATTACAGTATATTTACTAACCAGCTGAAACTAAGAAGTCCACAAGTACCGACTTGAGCTTGGTCTGACCGGACTTGAAGTCATCACCAGCGACGCAGACGCCATTCTTTTCCGCACGCTCGATGACGCCCGGCACTATCGTGTTTTGAGGGGAGCCGTTTATGTAGGTGCACTGGAAAATTAAAGTAATGTGTAAATAAAGATTACTTTTTTCATCACCGTAGTAGAGAAAGATACACCCGTGAGCGTGACGAGATGACGTTACCAATAGTGCCAAAATATCGTACACTCATAAAAGGCATACTGAAGTAACTTTTCTAACATTACTGATAAGTATTATGGCATCTAAGTTTTTCTGTTCAGAAAGTTTGAAAGTTGGCGGTATTTTACCCCCGTGACACGTTGCGCCGTTGGTCCTGCGCCTGATCTCTCTCCGGTCGTGTCAGATTGCTGTCCCATCGGGCTATGAGAGTGAAAGGAATAGAGAGTGCACCTGTGTTTGCACACACACTTGTGCACTATAATATGTCCCGCGCAGTCGGTTAGTCGTTGTGACTGGCTACCGTAGTCGAAATCGACTAGGGGGACTATTAGTGTCAAGAAATAGACAGTGGGTTTGGCATAATATTAATAAGTAGTGGTTTTCCGCTTCCGCAAACTTTTACTCGTAAGTATCGGATTCACTGAACATATTTTCATCCCCGTTCATTGGTGACGTTTCCTGGGATCAGAATAATTCTATATCCTTTCCCGGGATTCATTCTACCTCCTTACCAAATGTTATATAAATCGGTTCAACGAATAAAGGGTGATAAGATGACAGACATTGCCTGTCAGACTTTCATATTAATCCCTAACGTCTCTAGACGTCTCAGTGTTACGTCAGTCAATCAATCAATCAAAGGCCTTTTCATCTATTTCAGACGATTTATGGTAACATTTGAAGTACAACTCTTTTCATGGCTAAAAAACCCAATGCGAGAGCGGCAAAGTCTGCCACAAGCTCGACAAGAGAAGTTTTCGACCGATGGAGTCACGTCGCTTTGATGTCTTCTCTGTCTCTTGTCAGTGTTACGTATGGATTTAGTTACCCCTTCATCAACAGCGGCCAGCGCAAATATGGTGGACGGCGATATCTCCGGCTCGTTATTACGAAGCGCCTTCTCCAAGTTCTCGCCGGTGTCGTGGACGCCTGCGCGGACTTCGCAGAACCTACGACAGAAATAATATTACTTCAATACTGAACTTGATAGCTTCAAAAGTTTCTTACTACACACCACCTGGGTGAGCGAGTGGTTTAGACCTTCGCCCAATATTCAAGAATATTTGGCAATAATAAAACGATCGAACAGACTGGTACTGAAAACGTCGTTTTAGATGACAATCAAAGAAATAGCTTTATTAATCAATTAATCGTACTTCAGTCCCTATTACTCTTTCTCTCTCTCTAACGTCTATGGAATATCTCACATAGGGAAAGGAATCCTTTCAAAGGATCCATCATTTCTCATTTGTCTTACCCAATTGACTCTATTATTTGCAATGCATCGTCAAGGTGTAGGTAGGTACGAAGATACTATCGAGGTCACCGCCGTTTAACCACCTTAATAGCCAAAATAGCTTGCACCACGCGTCGTCTTTTGGACGTCCGTTTTTAGATTGTACGTACATAATTAAATAAGAACATTCGATGTACCAAAATCATAATGACACTATTTTAAACAAGTTCTACGTCCTTAATTAGTCAGGTATCAAACGACAGCCGGGCGCCGCATAACAATGGAATTTCTATTGTGTCTCGTTTACACATACTTGACGAGTTAACATCGTATTTCCGACACCTTTCAAAACTTACATTCAAAAAATCATCATTATCGGCTAACTAGTTGAGCACACAATCACGTGCATAGCTGTCTCGGGGGTAACGACCTGATGATGCGGAGCGCCCAATCGTACCGTCTGGTGCGATCGCTGACTCAGCCGAGATGTTACATTTACATAAGATAGTGGAAAGGTGATAATTTCACACATAGAAGCAACTAATAGTAGGCTTTGTATGGGAGATATATTTTTAGTGCCGTGGTGCTGATCTTTGAACTTATTTTCAGTCTTTTAGATAGTTGTTTTTCACGATTGTAAAAATAAAATATAAAATCGTCAATTTTTGTTGTTAAACATTAGAAAGACTGTTCCGTTAATTAAGACGTCATTTTGTTGGGCTCTATCGGATAGATTTGAGGTTCTGATTTCAACTCCTGGAGTGCACTGGTATAGAGTTTGTAGTGTTCTATCTTAAAACATTTGATTAAGATCTCAGTGTTCAACGAAGAATTACCTGTGTAGGTTGTGAATTTCGTTTTTTTCGATAAAAAGGTATGTCAAGATTATATTAGATAGTTACGCCGTGATCATGAAACTTACAACAGTGCCCATATATCGGGAACTCGAAAATAATAAGGTACATAGTAGCAATCCCGTTACAATCTATTCTTACGTCAAGATTGTTTACAATATTCGACTAGCAATTAAAAACTGACTTTACCTCTCAGTATTAGCTGTCCAGAGCACGATGATCTTGTCCAGCTTATGCCTGTCACGGAAGTCCTTGATGTCGGCGCGAAGCTGGAGGTATTGCTCGTACTTGGTGCCGCGGATCAGGTTGGTCGCTCTGTCCGCCTGGTGAGAGGCAATAAATATGTGTAAGTACCTACAAACTTAACAATAAATTGCGTCTTGTAATGGAAATGGACGAAGGAAAGAGAAGCAGAGGCCGCAAACCAACTACCTGGATTAGAACCATTTCAAAGGATATGACCACGATGGGCCTTACTCCAGCTATGACCCAGGATCGCCATAAGTGGCGGTCAAGTATCAGAAGGGCAGACCCTTAATAGGGAATGCCCCAGGAGAATGATGAAATGATGATGTCAATTTTAACAATATATCCTAAATAGCACCAGTACAACTTCTGTACCCAGTACCCCAACAATGCATTTTTAAAAGAATCCTTGACAAAGGAGTTGCTTCATCTCAGTGCTTCTTCAAAATAGACAGGTAGTCATTTTCTCCCACCAATTTTCGGTAATGGCGTCACCTCTCAAAAGAGATAAGCCAGGTACGCAGGAGATATTATAGTGCCCAGATGTGTGCGCGATACACAAGTGCACTCTCTGTTCCTTCACTCTCAGTAATTCGGTCAGGCAGCTCCGACATGACCGATGAGAAATCACGCGCAGGTACAACGGCTTAACCTGGTTTCCGAGGCACGGGGGTGTCATCACCACCAACTTTCTGACTCCGAGCTGTTTCCGAGTCTTTTAAGATAGGAAAACCCAGAAACAAATTTCGGCCCAGCCCAGGATCTCTTGGAAAGTGTCCAGGGAACTAACTACACCGACGAAGCAGAATGGGCAGACAGACAGTATAGGTTCTATTTTGGGATAAATAAGGTCTTCATGCAAACACAAATTGATTTCATAATTAGGTGTATGTACGTAAGTAAGTAGTTTTCAGATTTTAACAACATTTTTAGGCCTAATAAAAAGCAATGAATATTCTATACGCGCGAAAAACTCAGGCTATACTTAAGTAGTAGGAAGATCGAAGTTTAAAGTTATAACTTTTAGAATATATCATCAATTTATTCGAAACTGCATATTAATCAGCCAGACTAATATTTTAATGAGCTGGTACTTCTAGTACCGAGATTGACGTAGCAGGAAAACGAGACTATTATTAGACGCATACACAATGAAGCTTACCTACGTCATACCATAATCGCATACAATAATGAACATTACTACCATAATAATACGATTACAATTTTATTTATCCAACAAGTGTAGCATAGCTGAAAGTCATTTCATTTGAGAAAACAAAACAATATCTCTAAAAGACCAATAAGGAAAAAGGAGTTCCACAGGGCTCAATACTAGGACCTCAACTATTTCTTCCGATATAAAAAGCTACCTTTCACGCTAAAATCATCCAAATTATTAACTTTTCCAGGAAGAAAACACTAGTGTGGCTGATAAAGACAAAAACATCCACGTAACACGACACCACCTGCCGCGTATTTAGTAAACACGGTGGAAAAAAGTGAACCTGAGGTTGTGGACAATGGGGGAGTTTGTAAATACGCTGCATTGTTCCGTCCACGTGGAGCTGACGTGACCCTAACACGTGGAGCAGTGGGTTTAGAAAATAAGGGACACATTCAGTGAGTCATGGAAGAAATATTTTAAAATTCCTACACTTTGGAACAAATAATAAAAAAGTTTTTATATAATGTGATATAGGGGTTGATTCTAAAGAGTAGTCGGTGATTTTCTTCTATCAGAATTGATCGAAGGTGATTAATTATTGAAGAGGTCGAAATAGTACAAATATTATTTGCTAGGATTTCATTGAATTCACATTTATCAATTTCAATATACAATTCAGCATTTTCAGACTATACTACTACTACTGTCCATTTTAATTTACTCAGCGAATATTGTATGTAAACAATATTAACTCTTAAAATAATATAAATGTAAATAAAATTATTGAACATTTCGATTTTAAGAGATCTCACCATTCAACTAAAAATTACCTATGTTGGTTGTGAGTTTTGTGATTATCTTAATATTTTGCATTGATAATGTTACTAAGATTGAAACAACAACTTTTAGTGATGTCCTGAACATTTACATTATTATCTTGTTTTAAACTTTCATGGTCACTAACATTAGAATAGTTAGTAACTCCGTGATCATGGCGCTTGCAACGGTGCCGAAATATCGGATGCTCATAAATTGAATTCTCAGCTCATAAATAATAAGGTTCATGGTAGCAATCCCGTATCTAACTATTCTAATTTACATCATTTTGGCAAAACATTTAAGGCCCTTAAAAAGGTCTCTTCATTTGATACGTCTTATTACGTTACATTAAATTTTCACTGGTTTGAAATAAGGTCTGAAAGACCAAACTATGGCCAAAGTCTAACTAGTGTAACTTATGTTCAACAATCTTAAAAATGTATTGTACTTTTCAGCCACATATCTTAATAACGCCGTTTGCGTATCGATTTGTATAAACATAACAATAATAATACAAGATGCATGATGCTTCGTAGTTTCAAGCGAAAATCAATACTTGCTTGTAGCAACTTTAGAGGTAACATGATACAGTTAACAACTAAGAGGGTGGGAAAAGGACAGGTAGGTATTATAGTAATCAGTCAGGTATCAAACGACACCCGGGAGTCGCATAACAATGGAATTTATATTGTGTCTCGTTTACACATACTTGACGAGAATTCTCATTGGCATACTAAGAAGGGATCCTTTTCAAAGTCAAATATGGAAATGAAGAGGGTGTTTCTCTATGTGTAATTGAACAGGAGTAAACATAAAAAGATGGGATCTTATCACATTGAGAAACTGGTAAAATAAAACTTATTAAAAAGTTTTTGATTTAATAAAACAGACTTTTTAGGCTAGCCAATTAAATGAAGTGGTACCACGTTTCTGATTCCCATAACACAAGTGCATAACTACTTTCTTTGGGATCAGAGAAATGTGATTATGTCCAGTATTTATTTGTTCATTCAATTAGTACGTAAAATCCTACTTAAGGCCGTCTTATTCCGTCAAATTATCTCATAAGCCCCGCCCCCTTGTTAAAAGTGCGGGGCGCTTCCCCCACCAGCACCCCCGCACAAAACTTTTTCTGTCAACTTTGTCTTACAAATCTCGTGTATAATTAAGCCATCTAGTGTTTATTTAAGGAACAAAATTTTCTTGAATAAGATACTTCATGCGCTTTTGTAAGTAACATACCCACGCCATCTAGCAGAACCCCTAAGAACTTTTACAAAATGGTTTCTTTAGTACACCATACATGCTTTTTAGTCTAAACGTTTACCGAAAGAACAAGGAACGCAAAGAGTGGCATTTCATTCTCACACGACTGGTCAGCACTTTATGCCAGCAACCTGTAACCATTATAAAAACAAGAAAGAATATCCGATAACATTTATTATATTCTTTAATGCACTTATAAGATGTACAGAAAATAGGTACAAGAAGTCACAATGTAAACAAAGGTGGGCTTATCCCTAAAAGATACCTCTTCCAGCCAACCCATAGGTGTAGGAAATGTAATGTAATAACATTTAGGTGGTTTATATTAAGATCCTTTTTGTCGACACAGTTATAGTCTCACTACTATCTTCCATCAGTCTTCCAATTGATGATGACTGAAGACCATTACAGATATGGCACTTCAAATTTAGGGTTCCGTACAAACCAGTAGGTATATAAGTCAAAGTTCACCCATCACGAGAATTTTGTCATGGTTTTTTTTTACACACTGAAATTCATAACATTTCAAATCATCATCATCATTCTCTTGCCCTGTTCCCAGTTTATCTAGGGTCTGCGCAGTATGTTTCACGCTTCCGTTTAACATTACAAATATGGAAAGCTAAATTAAAGACAAAGGTTTCTTTATCGTTTCAGTAATCCTTTAATAATATCAAAGTTATTTATTTACTAGTCGTCTCCCGCGACGTCGCTCGCGTATATTTTGGATGTCCCGTGAAATGGTTCAAGTAAATTAATGGTTTAAAGTAATTACTATCGAGGTCACCCACACCACGCTTAAAATACTCGCTTAATATCAGCCTGAACTATAAAAATGACTTGACTATCATGTGTTAGAAAGTAAGAAAATAGTAAGGCAAAAGTAGTTAGTAGTAATCTCTCATTTAGATGCAATACTTTTTTCGGCGAAGTTCACTATCAAATATACTGAGCATTGAACTTGGCTATCATTTTTCACATTGATGTTTTTGTTGGGATATCATAACTTTTTATAGAAATATTTATTTGCTTATTCATAAATCATTAATACATATTTTGTGCAAGCTTCCATCCACTTAATTATAACGGTTTCAGACCCTACAATTAAAAAACTTTCTTTTGTTTTCAGATTTTTTCCTTCGCTTACACATTATTACCTAGCTAGATGCCATATTTCAACTGTCTAGGTTTGTTAATTAGAGCACCGCACCCACACAATTACTTTGATAAACCATATATGGTTTTGCCATGTTTGACTTTTTGTAGTCTAGCTTATAGACCTTTTTTACTATAAAACTGTAATTTGGCATGGGTTTCTTTATATGCTAATCACACCGCCTAAAATATGTATTTTAAAATATTTTTGGGACACCTCCCTACAAGGAATGAATTATGATGAGCATGAGTTCCTACACCGAAAGGGCAACACCAGGGTTTATCTCATGAATCGTGATAGTAAGACAGTTGAAATTTTCAGGAAGGATGTATTCATGTTGCCGTTGAAAAAACAAAAACTTAAAAAACAGTTTTTTTTTTCAGGTTGCTCTCATACAACTTATCTACTCTGATAATGATAATAATGAGGGGCTGCCCCATTATTAGGACTTCATATCTTTTGTATGGGACTCCCTGACAACAGATATGATGTTTATGCCATTTTCATAGATAATGGTACGGAACCCTTCGTGACCCCGAAGCGCCATTTCGCGCTAACTACAAGATTAATAGAATTATTATGTGTCACAAACACCAAAGTTGTTTTGGATATTCAGTAACAGCAATTTGAGGAACAACGGTTATAAAAATAAAATTAAGACAGTCTCCACACATTTTCGAAAGAACAAAATTGAAAAAATTATTCAGATTTGACATTTCTGAATGCAAATATAATTGGATTATACTGAGTAATCTCCATGTTCGTCGCTCAAGTCCATGTCACCAAATAAGAGATAGATAGTCAATGCATTATTACTACACGATTCAGAAAATGTGTACGTACGTACGTAAATAACATGGAAACCTGAGTTCCATACACGAAGAGAGCTAGACCGACCTTAACTTAACCTCCAATGTTTGTATTTTGTCACAGGAGTCTAGATGTAAATAAATAAATAAAATTAATATAGACCTATCACCTAATAATTTTCTCCCTCCCTCAAATTCATATAATATTTTCTCGTCTCCAATATACTAGAGTCACCAGGGCACAGCTTTAGCATTTGAGATTACTGCTAAACCTACAGTTATGGTTTAGCTCTGATTTTTCCAAATAGAGAAAATGTTCAAAACTACAATAATTTGACATGAGTGTTTTATGCTTTTTGTTTATTTTCTTACTATAGAAACGGATTCATCTCTACGATTGGTACAAAAATATAGTTCATTTATTCACAACAATTATATATGTCGCTACAGCCTTTCTCTTTTTATTTTGCTTAACACGTAGAGGTTGGGGGTTCCATCCTCATGGCATTGAGGAGATTTATCCGCATGGTGATGATGTTTTTGATACTAATTTTCTTTTTGAAATTTATTTTCATTGTTATGTAGTTTTTTTAATAGGATTTGCTACTTTAAAAAAAAACCAAAAAATTTAATTAGTTTTTTTTTTTTTTTTTATTTTAAATGTTAAAATGTCCAAAAATTAAAATAAATACTTATTTCGTTTTTTAAAAAAATATTGTGACTATGTAGAAAAAGATTCATGATACCCCCGATTTGAACTCGCGACCTTTGATTAGTATAAGACTGGTGCTGATCCAACTGAGCGTGACGCGGCGCGGCGAAATTAGCTATTATTAGTTCTTAGGTGTTTTACGTAATTAAGTACGCAAATAAAATTGCAAAAATTGACATAGGTCCAGCGTTCGCAGTGGCGTCAAGGGGAATGAGGAAATGGTATCTCGTGCTTGTCATTTGAATAAAAAGATAGCGCTATTTCTGCTTGCATGTATAGAATAGAGATGACACGACGATCAACTGTTGCGTCAAAGTCGTTGCGCGAATCACCATCGTCACAAGTGTGAGAATCACTAAATCAGTGTTTTATGAATGAAAATGTTAATAAAACTGGAAAAAAACGATTGGACGCCCTAAACATCTTTGGTGTCTAAAGTAATCTTAAAAAGACAATTGGAAGAATTTGCTGCTTGTAATAAATAATACAGACTAATGAAAAAAATGGACCTTTCTTTGCCTGAACATAACACCGATAAAAACTAAAAAAAAATCATTTGATTCATAGCTGAGATCTCACTTATGTGGTCAAAATGTATATTCTTATAATCCCCTGTTCCTCACATCTGTGTAGCTTGAGCAAATCAAGATCAAAAAAGTCGAAATAGGTCAAATAAAGTGTTTTTAGATATTTCGTTATTCTGATCTAAATAACAAACATTTTGAAATCATTTTAACATGTATATGTGTAGAATGGAATTACCTACTAAAATATGTGATTTTCATAAATATAAGTCCAATAATTTGAAAACTACATAGAAAATACGAAAAAAAAGGGGCCCACTTCTGAGGCAATTATTATCGAGCAAAGTAATTACAATCGTGTTTCCAACCACAATCCAGCTTTCTAGTAATCTTCTTTTATAACATATATAGATTCGAGATTTAAATAATTAGTGTTTCCATGTTTAAACTCAATCGAAACATCGTAAAAATGGAATATCTGGGCCTTAATAAGCTCATCCGCGAGATCGTAAGTTTGAAAACTGCCTGTGCATCTGAGTTTGACAAAAGTTATATTGAAGATATATCTGCTGATAACGAAAACATGGAGAGGACACCATGTTTAGTTATTTGTTAGTAGAAGTATAGATAGTGCCATCCAAGAAGGCGCGCGCCACCTTTCGTTCTAGTCGTTTTAAGTGCATGTTTTGAAGTTTTTGCCAATATTTCATGATGCTATAATGAATATAATTATTGCATATTTATTATATGATATTAAAATATTTGCCACACACCCCGCACCCCGAGCTTTTCTTAATCAAAAATGAACGGCGCGCGCCTTCGTGGATGGCACAATCTATAAAATGACAAAGGCAATAGCCGAGGCAGGCTGTCACACAAAAACCACTTAAGGAAGATATTGAAGAGAGAGAATCCAATACAGCAAAGATTCTTCTAATATTATTTAATATGTGATATGATGACGATGGTACGTGCCAATCCAACCAAAAAGTACATACAATTCAAACATAGTCACTCTCGGCTTGGGAAACTGGAAACATGACGTACAGTAATCTCTAGTGTATAGTTAGCGCATATTATCGCTTTGTAACTCGCCCATAAACATAACGCCTAGATTATGGGAGCATTCCATTAGCGGACAATTACGTGAACAACGTGCGTGCCCACGTGACGAGGCCGTGACGATACACGCTATTATATTTCAAACTTTACGTTGACCGCTGAAAGTTCAAGTTTGCATGCAAGGTGAAGGTCGAATGTTCGCTTCGCTGAATTTCAGAACTACGCACCATTTCTATAAAGGCGAATGCATCGTGGAAAAGTTCTTAATTGCAGGCGCGGTAAAGGTCATAGATAAGTACTTGATTTAGGTACTGAATTTTAGAAATACGCCGAATTTTGAGGTATGTATATAAATACAATATCTATCTAGATGATGATGATACGAGCATTATTAGGTAGACTAACACCATACAGCTCAAATTAAGACACACAGCACAACCAAAAATCTCTTATCCGAACCCTAGACGTACGTACTGTCGATTGATGTCTACTTCTACGATGGTAAAGTATTCTACTTATATTATTTAAAAGCGCGAGAGTTTGTGAAGATGGATGTATAGATGTATGTTTGTTACTCCTTCACGCAAAAACTACTGGACGGAATTTGATGAAACTTTGCAAAAATATAGCTATCAGAATATCACATTCGCTAAAATTCAGTGATATTTTTTGAGATCCGACATTTACGCAGGTGAAGACGCGGGGGATTACTAGTAGATATAAAATTAAATAGTATAATACTGCAGCTAATGACTTAATGCAATTATGAATCCCTCCATGCCGTCCTATGGATCAATTTACGAGCTATATACAAAACTCGGTACGGAATGGAGCTGTTCACATACCTGGTTAGCAGCGATGAAGTCAGGGTCATAGATGGCTGGCCGTGGCCTCATGGCACTCATCTCCTTCCTCAGCTTCTGCTGCAGATCGTAGTCGATCACCTTCGCTCGCACCATCGACTCAGCCAGGTTGAGAGGGCTAATGTCCCAGCCGTCGATCACTGGTCAATGAGAAAGTATTGAACTAGCATCGTTGAGGTTACTTTTAGCACTTACTAATATTAATTGTAGTGTGGTGGCAGCGCTTTGGTAGTGATACCGAACTTAAGCAACGTACGGCGCGGTCGTGTTTGGATGGGTGACCATTTCGACCATATAAGTGACGCACATCAATAGCATCTCATTGCTTCGGAAGGCACGTTGGTCCCGGCTAATATTAGTCAATTTTAGTCAAGGGCCATATGGCGACTTTATAAAATCTTATCGCTTCCTTGAAAACACCCTTCCGCCAATCCGCACTGAGCCTGCGTGGTGGAGTACGGCTCATATCACCTTATACTTGAGGTGAGCCTTTTTGCCCATCAGTGGGCTGTTCATAGACTAATTACTTATAGTGTAAGCTTACAACGAGTCACAACACTGATGAACGGGTGCGGCCTCTGCGATAAAGATCGCACTTGCAATCAACAGACTTGCCATTGTCTGAGTGGTCGAGTAGAACAGCCTGTACCCGGATAGCAAAAGACGCGGTGGTTCGATCTCTCGCCTCGGACAATTAATTCATTTGTTTTTAGTTGGATTGGAAATTACATCATTGGAAATAAACCCTGGTCAACGTTAATAAACAGACTTTACGATTCACATTACAGAGTCATATATGGCCAATTTGATTGAAGTACAAAATTACTTGTAACATCTTACACATCTTACCTATGTCCTATCTTCTTATTTTTGTTGACCGACTAGGAATCGAACCAAGAAAGTCGAAATCAGACATTCTACTAAACAAACCAGCCTATATAAGTTTTGTTTCACAGAGATTGTAAAATACCCAACTCAGTCCTAAATGCACTGTAAGTATTCCTGTAGTTTTTCTTTTTTCTATGGTTGACTGGAAGATCTTACTTTCGCATCAAGTCAGCCATAAATTTAATACCCTGCTTGTGCAACCATGCATGAAACATGTACATATTTTTTTCAGCAATTAAATTATATTAAGTGAGGTATCACTTACCCAAATCATCTGGATGCACCAATGGAAGGAGGTTAGACATAGGCACGTAGACCTCTTGACCTTTCTCGTCTATGCCCAGTCTGACTGTAGACGCTTGTGTGATGGAGCCAAACCTGATAAATAATTGGATGTTGATATATTTATATACCTTAACATGCAGTAACATATGGCCACATAATAACAGCAACATTATTTTCTCAAATCAGACCTAAGGTATGCTTCTGGCATTAAATCCTCCATATAATATTTTTCTCATCATTAAATTTTATTTAAAAATAAAAAATAAAAATAAATTTGTTTATTAATAAAGCAAAGGTAGTTTTGGTAACAAAGAGGACTTAAACTTAAAGACTTTAAAAAATATAAGAACAAGAACATTAAACAAACCAGTTGTTGTAAAAACATAGACTAGGTTCCAACTGTTGGTGGTCCCATACCAAGTATAAGTATTAAACTCTTACTTAAAAGAGCAAATATAAAATCATGTTAAGTACACTATTGTTGGACTACAGTTTTGTCTGTAATTTAATTAGAACCCTTATTTATAAGCTAGTTAAGACTGTAATCTGTTTGTGTACTTCATAAATAAAATAAAATAAAATAAAAAATAAATCATCTATCCTCAGTAATCCTCACCAATTAGAATCCATGGTGCCATTCTTGGTGTTCCATGAGAGTTGGTGGCGATTGGCCAGCACGGCAGCGGTGAACGTGGAGCCATTGTTGCCACCCCAGCCAACCAGCATCACACCGAGTTTGCCCACTTTCCTCCCAGTACGGATGTTAAGTTCCTTGCGATATGGCTTGGCCTAATAACAAGTTTATGAGTGGATATAAAAATATTATTAACTTTTTTTTATTACTACTAATTTTGATTTACCAACATCTAAGGTAAAACTAATTTTTTTTTGTTTAGTGAGGGTACATGAAACATACTTGCGGTTGATTACTATAACAAATAGTTACAATCAAATTATAGTCGTTTCAGTCACAGGCAATATTACAAAAAAATAAGTTTACCAAAGTTCCACAACATTCCAGAAGTCCAGGTGGAAAGGAAAACGCGTATTGATTGTTTCGCCGGTGTGCGACCTGTCATGTTAACAAAAGGATTTAACGGGTTCCAAGGTATGTTTACTGAACTTACCAGGTATTCATTGCCGGTTTTGGTAACCAGAGTTTCTTCGTACACATAATCAGAATAAATATAATCGTTCGTGTATTTTACGTTTGGACTCGATACCACTAGACTCGTGTTCTTCTCCATGATACACGCAATATGCTTACAAGAAATAAATCAAATGTATACCGTATAGGATTGAATAAATATTCTTTACGAAAAATTGCGTTATCTTTTATCAGAAATGTAGAAATCGAACAGAATTGAATTATTTTTGCTTGGCGCGAGAATACTGCCTACGACCTTGATCAAAAACTTACTGAAATACTGACTGACAGACAGGTCACTGCACTGACTGACAGTCTGACACCTGACAGATGGAATGAATGGATGGATCGAAGATTTTTTTCTTTCTCTATGGGCCGGACGACTGCTGATTGAATGATCTAAAAGAGTGAGTGAGTAAGTATAAAGAAAAAAACCATAGAAAGTAGTATAGTATAGAATGACAAACGCGGATTTTCAGCGTAACCAAAATAGTAGATTGTTATACAAGGGGAGAAAGCGACCCATTTCACTCGAGATGTTTTTGGCGCTCGAACGAAGTGAGAGCGCCAATAATTCGAGAGTGAAATGGGTGCTTTCACCCGAGTTAAACATACTATTTTTCATTTCGACTGTGAGGAAAACATTAAATTTACAAAAGTGGTTGTAGATGTCTTGGTGAGGTGTTATGTAGTTCAGCGAGAAAGGAAAACTCAAGTTTTGAACAAAATATGACAGTTGATTTACAGTACTAACAACACCTAACACGATTAGAAAGAATAACGGCACGAATACATAAAAACAGAGTACAAAAAAGCAGAAAATATCAAATAAATAAAATATTTGTAAAGAATATCGATCGATTTTTTTCCACAGATAATAACAGAATCCAAAAATAATTTCTTTTTTTTATAAAAGTTTTAACGGCTTTGGACGAATCCTTCCTGAAATGACACTGACAATATAAAAAAAAAACATCCTGTCATTATGGCGGGCAGCCAAATATTGTAATTGGGTGCCCCAATTCTGAAAATCCCTAAGTCCCACTTAGGGATTTTTTTACTGACAACACCATCTGATTCAGCTTTTTTTTCTCTATAATGTGTATTTCTTAAATATTTTCTAAAAAGTCTCTAAGTATGTTTTTGAAAATAGAAATATCAAAAAATAATTTCATTTTCAGTTCTAAAAATCCCCAAGTCCTACAAATCCCTACGTCCACCATTTTTATCCAAAAAAATAACTAAGTCAATATAGTCTTTGACAAAACATTAATAAATAAATATAATAAAAATATATAAATATATATTTTAAAATTTATTAATAAATACATATATATTCACTTATCTCGATCAGTTGTGTGCTAAAGCCATTTTTCATACAATTGATATACTTAAATTACCCTATTCCTAGGCATTCAATGATGCCTATATTGATCGAGATTTTGCGTTAGTTGAAAGGCAAAAATTAAAACGTAAAAGAATATATGAACCGGAGAGTTATCTTAACTTAGTAGTGAACAATCGCAACACGAAAAAAAAATTGAAGTTGTTTTCTTAGAGAAAAGTCTTAGAAGAACTGAAGTTTAAAAACTATAAAAAACACTACACTAAAAATATTAATATAATATAATAGAGCGATTAAAGTTAAACCAGCAAAAATTAAAGATATTCAAAAACTTATGCAATACGTACCAGAAAACCACAGACAGTATTACGAAGACCGAATAAGAGAGCAAAATGCATTAAAGGTGATGAAAGCGATTCCAATGATGACATTGAATGATTCGCATGCATAATATACAGTGAAAAAGTTATTTGATTACTATTGATTACAAATTAATATAAGAAGAAGACATCTTATTTTTTATAAAATACTTTAGTCCTATAAATATCCCTAAGAAATGACTAAGTCCTGAAAATTGGCGATAAGTCCATCACTTTATTTGTCAATTTAAATATGTTTACATTACTCTTTTGCCAAAGTTTTTTTACCTGATTAAAAGTTCATTCTGAGTTGTTTGATTACATAGCATTTTTATTTCTGTGCTCCCTTTAGTTTCGTTTCACGATTTTTTTTTGTACTTATTTTGCCCATAACTTAAAAGTTAAAATTTGGACTTAGGTATTTTCAGAATTGGGGCACCCAATTGTTAGTTGAATTAAAATTAGAATGATGTGACTCAATTATCTTTGGTCCAAGCTGAGAGAGAGCTGAGAGTCAAGGCCTGCAGTCAACTGCAGGCCTTGACTCTATGCCATATCAATTAAAACTAAATAACTTTATTGTGTTATCTATAATTTTGTCTTTGCCTGTAATTTATGTGTTATATTGTGTATGTGTGTGTTTGTGATGTTATGCCATTAAATACTTTTTCTTTCTTTCTTTCTTTCTTTCTTAAATTACTTTCCACCCTAGGGATGGATAAGCTATTTTCCACCCGGCTATCTACACAGGAAAGTTAAATTTTCCGAACAGGAGAGATGAAAAGTTACTTTACATGTGTGCGTTCAATAGTGATGTGTATCTTATGGTGGTCCAAGTTTTATCGACGAGGTGACGATAAATCATGTAAATTGAAACAAAAATAATTAAATTAATGCACTTTTAATTACATAATACTTTTTATTTGATAAACAAGACAACCTCATTTTTGTTAAATTACATATTTATTTATTTATGTATGAAGACTTGCTAGAAGCACTTATACACGTTCAAACATAGACCTTACCACAGCACAGCTTCGGGCCAGTTGTGTGGGCCAGTGCTGAGAAGAAGCTGTGCAAGAATTACGGTTACCTAAAAAAAACAGTCAAAAAATTTATCGATACTGATGACGTCATCATTTAGTCAAGCCCTAGTGTAAAGAAACGGTTTCTTATTTTACTGAAAATACCTGAATTAATCTATTGGAAACTTTAATATATGGCAGCAAATCACAAAGGAAGTCCTAAATTTACTGTACAATTTGGCATCGGAGTCGATTTCACTCACAAATTTTGTAAAATTTGGAATTAAAATTTTTATCAATGATTCATATTTACTGGTGGAAAGTATGATTTTCGGGATTGTATCCTCGGCGCACTTCACAGTTGCTGAAAGCACAAGTCATTTCATCTGAAATTGTTATACAAAACTTAAATTATAATTATATCCATTCATAATTTTTCAAAAATTCCAACGACGGAAACTTGACGTATCCACTAAATCCATTATTTCTTAGAAAACGGTCTCGCTGTCATAAGGTCTTTCGCTGTCAAATCCTATAGAATTTCACTAAGTCGCACGCTCTTTTTAAAGCGAAGATTTTTTTCTTTCTCTATGCCTCAAGGAGCCAACGGATGGATGACAATGATGACATTGTAAGGCAGGGGGGCGCTTTTTCAATCAGGGTAGCCAGAGCAAGAAAATTTCCCTTGATTCAGGGAGTCTATTATTTATTAGGGTATTTTTATTTAACACCTTTTCTAGCGATTTTTTTTACCCAACCATTGCACGGCAAAGTCAAAGAAAAGATTTCTTGGATGGAAATGTCATAGAAGGCATTTTCTACCATAAGAGACATATCAAGTATGATACACCGATTTAGACGCAAAACAATTGTATTATCAATAAAAAACCATTGAAAATTAAAATTTTATTCAAGGAGTTTAGCTCAACGGTATTTAAAAACAATCATATTAATACTTTACACAGAACAATTACGAAAATAAAATGAAAGGGAAAATCGGAAAATCCATTGTAAGATTGGGGAAACTTCCACTCGATCTGTCAACCGGATTTTTTAATTTGACAGCGTTTTTTTTTGCGGTTTTTGGCATTTGACAGCGTTAGTTCCGACTGTCACCGTTGGCCAGAAGATCCATGTCGCACTGTATGCTGTATAGGCATAGAAAGTAGTATAGTATAGAATGACAAACGCGGATTTTCAGCGATACCAAAAAGTTACTTTACATGTGTGCGTTCAATAGTGATGTGTATCTTATAGTGGTCCAAGTTTTATCGAGGAGGTTACGATAAATCATGTAAATTGAAACAAAAATAATTAAATTAATGCACTTTTAATTACATAATACTTTTTATTTGATAAACAAGACAACCTCATTTTTGTTAAATTACATATTTATTTATTTATGTATGAAGACTTGCTAGAAGCACTTATACACGTTCCAACATAGACCTTACCACAGCACAGCTTCGGGCCAGTTGTGTGGGCCAGTGCTAAGAAGAAGCTGTGCAAGAATTACGGTTACCTAAAAAAATCAGTCAAAAAATTTATCGATACTGATGACGTCATCATTTAGTCAAGCCCTAGTGTAAAGAAACGGTTTCTTATTTTACTGAAAATACCTAAATTAATCTATTGGAAACTTTGATATATGGCTGCAAATCACAAAGAAAGTCCTAAATTTACTGTACAATTTGGCATCGGAGTCGATTTCACTCACAAATTTTATAAAATTTGGAATTAAAATTTTTATCAATGATTCATATTTACTGGTGGAAAGTATAATTTTCGGGATTGTATCCTCGGCGCACTTCACAGTTGCTGAAAGCACAAGTCATTTCATCTGAAATTGTTATACAAAACTTAAATTATAATTATATCCATTCATAATTTTTCAAAAATTCCAATGACGAAAACTTGACGTATCCACTAAATCCATTATTTCTTAGAAAACGGTCTCGCTGTCATAAGGTATTTCGCTGTCAAATCCTATAGAATTTCACTAAGTAGCACGCTCTTTTTAAAGCGAAGATTTTTTCTTTCTCTATGAAAAAAACAATCTATAGTCTATGCCTGTCAAAAGGGAGGGATACTCCGCAACTTCCGCAAGCCGTAAAACTCAATATAAAAAAAAGGGAGGGATGGATACTCTCAACTCAAACCAACCCAAGAATATCAAATGACTGATACCTAGTATTATCATCATTTGTCACTGTGTTATGTTTGTTTAAGTTTGCTTTCAGGAAACAGGAGATATGGCACAGAATAAAATTACCTATGCATGCACAGAAATGTTTGCCTGTAGTCTGCTTAATAGTCACAGATTAGTAAGAGTATGTCTAATAGTATTATAGAGATTATACTTTAATTTCCTCTTTAATATTTAATTTACATTGATGGATTATGATATGAAATAAAATAAATAAATAAAAACAATGAAATACAGAGAAGCGTACCGGAGATACGTATTTTATATAGATTTCGTAATTTAATATTCATGTTTCATGTAACCGCTCATGCGCCCTTCTCTTTCCCTGAATAAATAAATACATAGACCTACCTTTCTAGGTACATACTACAAGTTCCTTCCTCATCAACTATGTATATTCACTCTCTCTCAAACATAACTAACTATGCTTGCAGATTCAATAGAGTCCTAGGTAGGTTGCTATGAACTTATAAAATAAAACAAGCGGCGGCGTCTAGGTGCTAGGTTCAGGGTGAGGTTTGCTTAAGTTGTGTTGAGGTGGTGGTGGTGTGTGTGTGTTTGTGTGTGTGTTAGAGAGGGAAGGAAGGAATAAAAAAAACACAACCTACCTATCCCTTTTTCGTATGTGTGCGAGTGCGTGTCTGTAGAACACCACTACCACAGAATATATAATAGTACCACTACCACAGATTAGTAAGAGTACTTATGGACCACTACCACACATACACACAACACAAAGTATATAATACTTACCAATACCATAATAATACTTGAAGTTGAAAGTGCCTCAACAAATACATACAAAACAATGCGGGTTACATACATATATTTTTTTAAACGTAAACACGACAAAAATTCATCCTCAATAAATTAATTAAATGTCTGGCTGACCGAAGTTGAAGTAAACTTGCATTGTCATAGTTATCTTACTTTCTTTTGTTTTGTTTTATTTAGTTAGTCCTTCACTAAGTTTATGTTCTCGGGTCCTTCAATAATGAATTAACCGGGGAAGTGGACACTGTTGAAGGCAGTGATGATGATGAATTATTAGTACGCCGTAAATAAAAATATTTTCTTCAAAACTAGTAGTTGTTAATCATATTAACATGTACCTACATAAATCAAAAATACAACTATAATTAGAATAATGTAGAACCATTCCTGCTTGGAATGTATGTGCTCTGTCTATAATACAATAAAGTTGTATATTAATTACGGTATAATAAAGCATGCGGGGGGCGAGGGGGCGCGGCGCGCTCTCATATTCCGTATATTGATTGTGTGCGAGGGGGCCGGGGCAAGGAGGGGGCCACGGCGTGCCCCACTCTGTTTTTTACGACACGGCTTTCTGTGTAACATAATTATTGTATTTAATTTTGTGAAATGTTTCGGTGTTTTACGTGAAAAACCGGGAAGTAGGAATAGTGATTTCGAGGTAAGAAAGGTTTACCGGTGTGTGTTATAAAATCACAATACATCGTTGCCGAATAAAATATTTTTTAATTTTACACTTCTAAATTCCGTCAGCGGCACGTACCTATAGTATAATACACTGTCATACCGCGTACGTATAGTGTTTTTTACGGGCATCGTTCTAAAAATAAGTTGTAATAATTATAATTTTATGAAGCGGTCGCAGTTGAGTCGGTTTTCTGTCGATTATTCAGCAGATGTGATTTAGTGTGGTTTGTTTGTGACAAGTGTTTGTGGTGGTCCAGATGCAGGGGTTGGTGAGCGACAAGACGTTCCACTTGAAGTGGAACAACCACCTGCAGAACTTGAGCCAGCTGTTCACGACCATCTATTCATCGTCGGCGCTGGCTGACGTGACGCTCTCCTGCCGGGACGGCACCCTCAAGGCGCATAAACTTGTGCTGTCAGCATGCAGCCCCTACTTCGAACAAATATTCAGGTACCTCACTACCATTCCATATCCAAAAATCGATCTTTTACACATTGTTTTTTATACTCCAATTTACGAATTGAGTTTCATTAGTTCTAATGACATCATTATTTTTTTACGTGGAGTTATTTTTAAATTGTGTGTGAGTACTTTGTGTACAGCCAACTGCAAATGTAGCAGATCTATTTTGGCTGTTGGAAAATCATTTTACAATATTATGTTACCATTTTATTTACACTTGTATAACTTTCTGACTTTCGTGCGTGTATTTAATTATATTTTTATCACAATGATAACAGTAAAATAACATTATTTAAAATGAAAAGATAGTATATTATATGTATATGGCTCACTGATAAAATGCTTCAAAAATAAGTACATATTTATCAGTAAATTATCATGACTGTTTTTTATCATAGGGACAATCCCTGCCAGCACCCTATCGTCATCATGAAAGGGATTCCATTCTCGGAGATAAACCTCTTGGTGGAGTTTATGTACAAGGGATCGGTGGATGTTCAAGAGCTAGATCTTCAGTCTTTGATGCACACAGCATCGGAACTGGAGATCCGTGGTCTAGCATACGAGGCTCGGGATAATGCTGCCCAGATGTTGAACGTCAATTTGGAGTATCCAACATATCCCCAGACACAGACTCCAGTGACGGCCACACCGCAGACATTTCCGCAGTCAAGAACAGATGTCGAGAGGCTAAAACAGGTATGAAATTTTATATTTGGGTGGGGTGGAAATTGTGCATGTGACACACTAGCTGCAGTCAACAGAATTCCTTACATAAAACATTGAATACCTACTGCATATGCAATCTGAACTCTACCCTTAATTATTGTGTTTTTGCCATGCAGACATTTCATAAAATACTTTAGATTTTGTATTATTCAGTATCATCATTAGTCACCTGTGTGAAAATATATAGCTACTAATGTTGGTTTTATAATATCAATGAATGTAGCAGACAAACAGCATTACTAATTGAACAAAAACTCATCAAATCTACTAAAGTGAACAAGATATTTGCCTACAAAATTGATCAAAAATTTTTTTTTGGTACATTTCAATGATGCATTTGTTTACATTTCATCATATCTACTATTCCACATTACAGTAATTACTCATTAGCACATGGTGTCTGTCATCTAAACTTCCTCATACCACACCTTTAAAAATTGTGAATACTATACTGGGAAAATCTATAGACCAACCGGGAAAATATATTTTTAAGAAATACTGAAATTTCCAACATCATCATTTTGAAAACAGGAAAATTGTCTCAGGAGTTATATGATGTCAAAGTTGTGCACTGATTTTATAACAATTATGCAGATATTTGTTATAAAATATGAAATGCAAGACTCATTATCATAAAATAAAAGAGAAGCTTTTAGGTAAAAAAAGCACTGGAAAAAGAAAGAAAAATTTAATAATCTGCACTAATGAAGATAAGTTTTCATATGTTATTCAGCACAATATGTTTATCATGACAATAATGTGTTTTACTGCTTGTTGTGAAATATAAATGTACCAATACAAACTTGGTATAGTTTCTATTTTTCTGCAGATAATTAATATGCAATGATTTTGTAAGATATCATTTTACACAAAAAAAAACAAATCATCAATTTCATTAATTAATTGTACTGACAACAGTACGTCAAGGTAAACACTGCGGTATCTTATGCAGTTGTAATAAGGGCTAGTTTGCAACAAAAGAGGGTAACCTGATGTGCTAGCGACTGTACTTGTATTTGGGATTTCTTATAAAATTTTTTGAGTTATCTTTCTAACTAAGTCAGTGAAAGGTAGATATATTTTTTTATTATGTAACAAAACTTCACTGATTATCCTTGAATAGAAGAGGTTGCGAGTGAGCTTAATGATTTATGAGTATGAAATATTTCTAACATTCTATGTACATACCCTAAAAAAAGGAATAGTGCCCATAAAATTCCTATACTATTTTTTTTTCGTTATTTACTTTTTGGGAGCCCAGAATATTCCTATAAATAAAGTAATAAATATTATTTTGTGGGGTATGAATTAATATGTTACAAATGTGTCATCATATTCATAAATCATTCAGCTCATATATAAGGCATGGTTGGTACCCATCAGTATGAGTTGATATCAAAAATACAATAATAATTATAATAAATAGTATAATAGTATAATAAATGATATGAGTAACACTCAAAAATATAAGTGAGCTTATACAGAGTTCTTTGTAAGTACATTGACCTTACTTATTGGTGTAAATTCGATGACTGCAACCAAGTAGAATTTCTTCAAATTTGAAATTAATAATTCAAACAAGATTCATTTGATTAATGGCTATTAAAAAAAAGTATTCCTTAGAAATTTTTTAATATTTTTCATTTATTGTTTTTCCTGTACCTATCTATGCTAGACTCGACTCTTAACCACCCAGTTGAGTTTGACTCAAGAGAGAAAGAAAAAGAGTACCTTGTATAAGATTTAATGCCCACGGATCCCTAAAATTCTATACAGGTGTAAAAAAAACCCGCGTGAATGAGCTATTCTTTTTTTAATCCGTTTCTACAGCCTTCCTCTAAAAATAAGGTATACACTGTAATTCTTTATAAAGTGCACATATTAAAATATGGCATTCTATGCTTAATTTTAGCGATGGAACATATTAAAAAAACCAAAAAAATACAATATAGCTTTTTTTTCTAAAAAATTTTTTTTTTTCTGGACTGTGTGAAAATTTAATGAGGTTGCCTGATCACCTCCGATCATAATTAAGCTTAATTCATTGTTATAATTTTATAAGTACCTTCGTGTAACCAAAACTTTAAAAAATCCGCTAAATTTTTTTTTTTAATTAGATTTTTTCAATATTTTTTCCGTCAGTAAAATTGAGCATAGAATGCCATATTTTAATATGTGCACTTTATAAAGAATCATACTGCATTTAAATCGAACCGTAGTGTAGTTCCTGAGATTATTGCAGTCAAACAAACAAAAACATTACTTTTTTATATGAATTAGTATCTAAAAACATAACTTTACATGTAGCGATGTCCTAACACAATTTTTTTTTAATTTTATTTTTTATGCTATAAGTAGCATAGTGGTATTATGCAGCAACAATTTTTTTTCCATGATGCCATTCTCCATTTTAATTTCACAATGTTTGACTACCTACTAGTCATCTTTATCATTAACTAAACATTAAACTTGATAATATTTTGAATCACTATTCTCTGTCTTTTTCCTTTACCTATACTGAGAATGAGGGGATACCTGGTGACGTCATTTACTTTTATTTAAATGCAATTTACTGAATAACACGGTGCTAGTCGCATAATGAATATTGCGGTTGCGGCACTGATATTTTTGATTATCTTTGTATCTATATACGATATTTTATAAAATATTATACAGGGTGTTATTGCAAGGGGTGCCAAATTTTTGGAGGTGAAAGGGACCATCAATATGAACAACTTTTACTATGGGACCATCGTTCAATTCTTAATTTTATTTTCTGCCTCTCCATACATTATTGTCAATGTAGGTGACTAATTTTGTATGGGGAACCTGAAATTTTATTTGAGATTTTGACTATGACCCCAAAGTAAAAGTTGTTCATATTGACGGTCTTATTCACCTCCAAAAATTTGGCACCCCCTTGCAATAACACCCTGTATAGCGGTTCCCTGCGACAAGATCCGCGCGTTTAGAGTTTGATCATCCCACCCCTAGCCCTAGGATAGCCTAAACTCGTCTCCGATTAATAAGCTATCCAACATGAAAATATTTTTTGACATCGGTCCAGTAGTTCCTGAGATTAGCGCGTTCAAACAAACAAACTCTTCTGCTTTGTAATATTATTATAGATAAGTTTTCTATTGAGGCAAAAATAAACGCAACATTACGCTATTCATTATTATAAAATTACTATGTAAATATGTATGGTGAAGTAAGCAACAGATTACCAAACACTGAAGCAAGTGTATAAACGGCAAAATAATATTTTAAAATTGTATATTTGTTAGATAGTTGCTTTTACATGAACAATGACAAATAAGTAGTAGGATGTATTTGTTTTTATGATTATGGGCAATTTGCAAAATTGCATCTTTCTGTGGTGCAGTACTTGAGAATGGAAGGAAATACAAAGCAACATAGGTTAATACTATAATAGAAAAAAACAGCATATTTATATGAGAAAAAAAAACAGGTTTATATTGAAATTGAGAAAACCAACAGTCTGAGGCGGGTAAATAAATCACGCGCTATTCGTGCGTATGTTTATAAAACCACTATACCCAGCCACCCAGACGATAGTAGAGGTTTTGGTGCTACATAGATGCGTAGGCCGATTTACTTCAATCTTTGGGGATACACGTCCAATATCCAAAAACATATATTTTCACCACATTTTTTCAAAGAAAAATTTGTGCAAGTACACCAAAAGGACAAGGAACTCATTATAGAATCACTTCGTTTCCGTCTATAGTTTACTTACATACTTTCACTCTTTGTCAGGAATGCTTTAAGGTACCAAACTAAGGAAAATATTTAATACTCGGATCTCCGTTTTCTCGATGTAAAAAAATCTAACAAAGTATTATTACTGTCGAATGTTTTCCGATTTCACAAATGACGTCAAAGTACTCATGATCCTAAGCATCAAAAATAGTTGCTTTAGTCCTATAATTACTTTCCCAAAATCAGTAAGATAGTTGCAAAAATAATCCCCAAATCCAATACAAATACCTAATCATTATACACGTTTTGAACAGAACCCTCGGTGTGCGAACACAACTCACACTTGACTGGTTTGATTTAATTTAAGTAGTTAAACGAATGGATATTACTAGTTTCACTTGTAGCTTGTTTCAGTGTGACGTACCTTAATAATTGACTAAAATATATTGTTATTTCAATAAACCGGAAATATTGTCAACACTTAAATGCTATTTGCGTAATATGACTTCATATTTCCAAGATAACTTGCCTATAATTTTTTATATGGCCGTGTTTTATAAGTAGTCGCTAAACGAACACAATAATAAGTGACACGTATATTCTTAAACAAACAATATCTTATTATTTCTTATTGAAATTGTTCAAATGGTATAAATAACAAATTATTATAAACTACGTACAAATAAGTAACAACAAACTTATTGTTATTTGTTCAATTTTGATACGTTTGTAACATGAGTTAAATTTTAGGTAAGAAAGCATGATAAGGTTATATTTTAAATTTGGAATGATAGGGTTTGTTTTTTTTTATGTTAAATGATTTGTGCGGTTTGCGGCCAGGCTACTCTCAGAATTTGGGAAATCAAAAGAAAAAAATGAGGATAATAAACTAGACACTGATGTCTTCAGTCAGACCTTCTACAGTAAACAACATTAAAATGCTAACCTTTGAGCACATAATTTGTTAGTACCATATTAAAAATACAAAAAAAAGCGAGTAAATACTGTCCACAAAGCGTTAGTTGTCTTAACTCCGAAACTGCGTTCACGCCGGATACGAAATATAAACATTCTAAATACACACGCGCCACACTGGCACACAGCTGCATCGCGCATGCACTAGGTGCATTTATTTAATACTTATTTTAGTATGCTTAACTCTAACTGAGATTCATACAATGGATGCTTAGAAGACAACGTACCGACGCATGTACACTGAGTTGTCCCTTGTTTGAAATGTAAATTTTTTGTAACATGTGTGAATGCTGTTTTTTTTATATCACAGAAGCTTAACTCCTCATCTTCTGATTGGTCCCAAGATTTAACAATACTATTATATCTTCTGAGTTTTAACATAAAATAATGTAGGTATAAAAGATAAACCAATTATATGTATATATTTCCATTGTATTTATACAGTAAGTGTTGAAATAAAAAATAAATCAAATCTATTCATACATATTTCTGTACGTATCGTAAACGTGTCAGCTTGCTTATGCCACATGTATTAAAAATAATCAAATATTATCACTTTGAATAAGTACATTAAACATTTAAATTTCAAGATAAATATTAAATACAGATAACTTTGGTTATAAAAATAAAAAATATTATTATTCAACGATAAAAGTATTTTTTGCGTTGTTCAGTCATACCTACATATTAATATTATTATCATGACAGGTACCATTCATCGAATAAATATTGGTTGTAATATTTACGTCACAAGAAAAACGCTTCACAGAAACTCGTAAATAACACCACCAAAACATACATGAATAATTGTAGTTATACCAACTGGTGTAATTTCTAAACACTCGAAACAGTCTCCCAAAACATGTCGTTTTTTTGTACAAATGACAAATGACTATCAAAAAATCAAAATCAAAAAGTCCATGACTATGAGTCCATGCTCATCCCTGTATTAAAATGCTGCTTTTGTGGCGGTACATATTTCGCCGATCTTAAAGACTTACATGTCTTCTTTTCTTCAGCTTATGGCCAAAGGATCAGATTGCGACGATCGTAGCCGATTTTCCACATTTGATAGATTTTCTCAATCCATTTCTCACCGTGGCAAGGCACAGAAGTCTGCCGAATTCCGAAATTTTTCTCATTTGTTCATTTAGCTAGCTCAACTTCACCTTTCATTAGCTGTAAACACACATATAACCCACTAACATCTTCACAGATCCACATGTACCAACAATCCATGATGCGGGCTGAAGAGATCCGCCGTCGACGCCGCGAAGACACCCCTGGCACTCATACAGCTGTCAACAACATACTGGCCGCAGCTGCGAGAGAGATGGAAGAGGCCAGACATGCTGCCAGGTCTGGCGATAGAGTGGTGGCCAGCATCCAGACGGAGCAAGAACAAGGTGAGCTGATAACACTCTTGTATAGGTATAAGAGGACGTGTAGACAACTGGCACTCATACAGCTGTCATCAACATACTGCGTAGTTGCGAGGGAGATGGAAGAGGCCAGACATGCTGCCAGGTCTGGTGATAGAGTGGTAGCCAGCATCCAGACGGAGCAAGAACAAGGTGAGCTGATGACAGTCTTGTATAGGTATAAGAGGACGTGTAGACAACTGGCATTTACACAGCTGTCATCAACATACTGCGTAGTTGCGAGGGAGATGGAAGAGGCCAGACATGCTGCCAGGTCTGGTGATAGAGTGGTAGCCAGCATCCAGACGGAGCAAGAACAAGGTGAGCTGATGACAGTCTTGTATAGGTATAAGAGGACGTGTAGACAACTGGCATTTACACAGTGGTCAACAACATATTAGCTGCGGCTGCGAGAGAGATGGAAGAGGCCAGACATGCTGCCAGGTCTGGCGATAGAGTGGTGGCCAGCATCCAGACGGAGCAAGAACAAGGTGAGCTGATAAGTCTTGTTTAGGTATAAGAGGACGTGTAGATAACTGGCACTCACACAGCTGTCAACAACATATTAGCAGCGGCTAAGAGGGAGATGGAAGAGGCCAGACATGCTGCCAGGTCTGGCGATAGAGTGGTAGCCAGCATCCAGACGGAGCAAGAACAAGGGGAGCTGATGACAGTCTTGTATAGGTATAACAGGGCATGAAGACAACTGGCACTCACACAGCTGTCAACAACATACTGGCCGCAGCTGCGAGAGAGCTGGAAGAGGCCAGACATGCTGCCAGGTCTGGCGATAGAGTGGTAGCCAGCATCCAGACGGAGCAAGAACAAGGGGAGCTGATGACAGTCTTGTAAAGGTATAACAGGGCATGAAGACAACTGTCACTCACACAGCTGTCAACAACATACTGGCCGCAGCTGCGAGAGAGCTGGAAGAGGCCAGACATGCTGCCAGGTCTGGCGATAGAGTGGTGGCCAGCATCCAGACGGAGCAAGAACAAGGTGAGCTGATAACAGTCTTGTATATGTATAAGAGGACGTGTAGACCACTGGCACTCACACAGCTGCCATCAACATACTGCGTAGTTGCGAGGGAGATGGAAGAGGCCAGGCACGCGGCCAGGTCTGGCGATAAAGTGGCAGCCAGCATCCAGACAGAGCAAGAACAAGGTGAGCTGATAACAGTCTCGTATAGATATAGGAGGACATGAAGATAACTGGCACTCACACAGCTGTCAACAACATATTAGCAGCGGCTAAGAGGGAGATGGAAGAGGCCAGACATGCTGCCAGGTCTGGCGATAGAGTGGTAGCCAGCATCCAGACGGAGCAAGAACAAGGTGAGCTGATAAAAGTCTTGTATAGGTATAAGAGGACATGAAGACAACTGGCATTTACACAGCGGTCAACAACATATTAGCTGCGGCTGCGAGAGAGATGGATAAGGCCAGACATGCTGCCAGGTCTGGTGATGGAGTGGTGGTCAGCATCCAGACGGAGCAGAAGCAAGCAGTGAGCTGATGGTGGAGGTGGAGATTCTACTCGTTGTATCTTCAAATCTATACTAATATTATAAAGCTGAAGAGTTTGTTTGTTTGTTTGTTTGAACGCGCTAATCTCCGAAACTACTGGTTCGAATTGAATAATTCTTTTTGTGTTGGATAGTCCAGTTATCGAGGAAGGCTATAGGCTATATAACATCACGCTACGACCAACAGGACCAAAGATATAGTGGTAAATGTGTAAAAAACGGGAGAAAGAAGTCACTATTTCACGCGGACGAAGTCGCGGGCAAAAGCTAGTAGGGTATATTACTGTCAAGAGCACGTACTTACTGGTAGGATAACAATTTGTGTCTAACATGTCTCATAGAAATCTGAAAGAGATAAAGGTAAGTTTCTGGTTTGTCTAATATTAACCAAATTTTACTGTAAAAAAATATCGTTCGACCTTGATAATACACAACGCTTTTGTCTTTAAGGCCTCGTGATAGATCCTGAACCAAAAAAAAAATTGAGGGTAGCGCCAACGTGTTCTCCAATAGCTACATATCTTATGTTGTTTTACAACAACACACTTATTTCACAGCTTATTTCTAGGGTTTCGCGATATTATATATTTCGGCCCTTTTGCTAAATTCAAAATATGAAAAACGAGTAGGACTCATAGCACTACTTACACTAAAAAAAAGTTACAATTGTTTGTAGTTTAATAATATAAAATAGATTTAAAGAGACTGCTCAGTGTATAATATTTAGAAATTCACAGTCCTGCGGCCGATCGACAATAAAAATTTAATAAGAATTAGCCAACCAACAGTGTGGTATAGGTGTGATATTTTTAGAACATAAACGGAAATTCCAAGAAATATGCCTGTCATGTATTTTTAAGTGATTGTCTTGGCTGCATGATTATTTTTAAAGGGGCATGTGGCCTGGCGTTCTATTTTACTACAGTAAGCATAAATAAAGTAATAGTGATTGGACATGAGTTCATAATGAACTGATTTTAGATTTTATTTTCTAAACAAAAGGTTACGTCATCCTATTTAAATGACCGAATAAATTCAAAGCAGGAAATTGGCATGGGCTTCTAAGAAATATCGGAATGGATTTAACGGTATAGACATTTTTGTTTAATATTCGAAAATAGATTATTGCCTGTCTGACTTCATCAAATATTTTTGAAATTTACGTGTACCTATATAATTTATTGCTTTGCGGCGTTGCTATGTTATTTTTACTATTGCTATGTTATTTGCAAACTAATTAAACTGCAACATGTTACTTTCAAAAATATGTTGCGGTTTTTTGTATTTATATTTTAAATTCATCCTGAATTAGGTTAGTTAATCATACTTGCATTGCCACTAATATTTATATCAAAATTTGATCAAAATAAGTTGGACATCGTGCGGTTGATATAGTTCATTTTAATTCAGGAATTTTATAAATATATGCTCTAGAAATAAACATGGGGTAAAATTGAAAAACGACCTCAATATATTTTACCTTGTTATTTCTTACTAAAAATCTTGCAATAATTACTAGCATTTACAAAAAATAACCTTTAATCTTTTACGTAGCAGCAGCAGCAGCAGCAGCCGCCGCCGCAGCCGCGACTTCCACCTCGACGTCTAATGACGTCAAACGCGACATGGAAGACGACCGCCCCAAGAAGCGCGTGTCCATCATGACGCCTGAAGACGACAAGTTGCGCGCCAAGAAGAAGATGACCGTGCGCTTCCAAGACGAACAGAAGACTGACGAGCGCCCCAACAAAGTCACGTCTCCTGGTAAGTGTTACTTAGTTGCTACATAGGACGTCTAATAACGTCTAACTCAAAAGACGACCTTAAGACTCGCATGTCCTTTCATAGCATTAAGGAATTTAACGTCATGTAGATTAATCCAGTGTCATCTGACCAGACAAGTGGTAGTTAGTCGCTGCATAATACGTCCAGTGGCGTTAAACATATACGAGTAGTGGTAATTTCTGAAGTAAGACTTCTAATGAAGTCAAAGCGACATGGAAGACGACCGCTTCAAGAAGCGCTTGGCCATCATGACGCCTGGAGACGACAAACTACCAAGAAGACGATGACCGTGCGCTTCCGAACGAGCGCCCCCAAAAGTCACTTCCCCTGGTAATAGTATATGTAGTATAGCGGTCACCCAGCACATCAGGTTATACAGTTTTGTTGTCAGTCTATGCAGTGTTGTTTACCTTGACGTGCTGCTGTCCGCACATAGGAATACGACGTCCAGTGACGTTAATGTGACATGGAAAACAAGATTGGTGAGCGCCACTATAAGGGCATCTCACTTGCTAAAGATATACCTAGTTGGAGTAATATATAGTACGAATGATGACATTGCAGTTAGAAAAGTGTGGTATAATCCCCGGTCCATCTTCTGTATTGGGTATTTTAACGTCCAAATGTACCGGTGGCTCAATGCGAGCTTAGTGAACTTTACCTCAACAAAGTCGCCTGGCCAAGTAAGTAGCACATCACACAAACATCTAATTTGTTTCCTTCTAATAGTACTTATCTTGAAATTAAACTTTTTTATTAAATTGTCAAATTATACTTTAATTTTGGGTCATGTCTTTAAATAAAATTGTGAACATATTCACAATAGATCTTCAATTTTTTTTATAACAATTTAGTTAGTTTTTGTGCGTTAGTATTCTTAAATGTGTGGGCAGGATATGCCATTCAAGATCTAGAGATCATTAATAAAATAAATAATTTATAAATATTCGCTATCTTAAACTCGTTCCACAAGGGTTTCCAAGCGGAAATTAAGTCACATAATTAATTTTGTAAATTAGGTACCTATCTTATAAAATATGTAACCAATACAAAAAATTATAAAAAAAATAATTCGTGGAAACTAAAATTAAATAACATCCTTCGTTCTATTTCTGTTTTGTTTCTTTTATCTTCATTGATTATTAATCACTTTTTATCTCTAATGTAAAAAGTAAAATAGTTAAGTAAATAAAAATCAATAAATAATTAACATGAATATGTGGAATGAAATCCTTTTATGTTAACCACACTGCATATATTTTTTTTTAAATGTTGAACTCGAAATGAATGTAGTTTTGCAAGGTTATAAATGCTTTTTTGGGAATGAGAAATAAAAATACTCATTTGAAACTTTTGATTAACTTTATTACATTTCGAATATCCAAACGCCATTACACCCAAGGCAAATTCGTAATAAAACAGTTGAGTTATTTTTTGTTGTTGTTTGTAACTAGGGGTCTGCATTTTTTTCAATTGATGTACGTATTGCTTGAATAGATTTTAATTCTGCTTTCCCAATATTCCCTGTTCAGGTTAGAATACCACTTCTTATTTTGAATTTTTACTTATAATACCGATGAATGAAGCAAACGTTATTATAACCAATAATTACCAGAGCTTTTTTTTACAAAACGTACCATAATAATTAATTATGAATGACTCAACATAAAAAATATCTCAATAAAAATGCTTCCTGCGTAAACTAATTAAAAGTTTTTGAGTTTGTCATTTTATCCTTGTGTTGGGTTAGATTTAGGTACTTATTTATTTGCAAAATATTTATATAAGTCTGTATCACCAACTATATCCGCAACACGTTAAGATTAAAAGTACCTAGCTACATTTAAAAAACCGGTTAAGTGCGTGTCGGACCCGCGCACTAAGGGTTCCGTGCCACCCTTAAGTGAATTCAGGGTCCACTTACTGTCACTTAACGAAAACATCACAATATATTGCGACAGCAAAAATAACTTTGTTTTTCATAGTGTTTGTATGAAAAACAAAGTTATATTTGCGGTTGATAAAAATGTGCAATATCTCAAAAACTACTGGTTCGATCTCCTTCAAACCAATTTTCGTTGCAAGTTTTTGTTGAGATCTACATCATATTTTTTTTTCAAAATTTTCACTTTCTTAGTTCAAAAGTTAGATGGGGGGGGGACGCCCATTTTACCACTTTGGAAGCGTCTATATCTTAAACCTTACACTTTTAGAAAAAATGGTTGTAGAAATCTAAACATCATTTTAAAAGACCTATCCATAGACACCCCACACGCATAGGTTTGAGTAAAAAAAAAATTTTAGGTTTTAGTTTCATGTATGGGAGCCCCCCCTTAAATATTATTTTTTCTTACTTTTTGTATCTGAATCGGAAAGCGGTGAACAAAATACACCTACATACCAAGTTTCAGCTATGTGATTCTTACAGTTTCAGAATAAAGTGGCTGTGACATACGGACGGACAGACAGACAGACAGACAGACAGACAGACAGACAGACAGACAGACTTGACGAAACTATAAGGGTTCCGTTTTTTGCCATTCGGCTACGGAACCCTAAAAAGCCAGTTCTTTGTCGATTTTTTATTGCTTTTTGTTTAAACAAAAAATAATTGAAAGTAGTTGAATGGCCTCAGAACGGAAGGGGTTTTACGCTCTGTTACGTTAAACAAAAACACTCGTCTTAGATTTGAAGGGATATGTATGATAGGTATGCATAAATTAAATCATCATCTACTATTTTTTGTGATTATTCTCTGTCAGGAAAACATCACCTTGACAACACTAACACTACTTGCTTTACTTCGGGGTGGTGCAAACGAACACAAACATCAAAATCGGTTCGGTATTTACGAGTCCTGGAAAAAAATACTAACTGAAGATTGCACAAACGGTACATATTATGGCGGACTTACTGCTAAAATGATGATGTAGGATAATCAATTCGCATCCAAGCTAGCATACTACTTAGTTTCTTGGTACTTTTAACTATTATAAATATTAAATACGTATTTTAACATTGTCTTTTAAACTTTACTAAATACTTATTACACTTCTCTCATTTCAAAATCTCAAACCGGATACGTTCATGGTTTTGCTCAAATAAAAAAATATCATAAAATAAAAAACATACTTTGAAGACACGCATTTACGCATTACTTACATTACTCATGCTTTTAAATTATAAATTAAAAATTGTTTACAATTTAACATTATACAGATTATACAGTGACTCTTTAATAGTACACAAAGACTTGAGTCATTACCAGCCAGCCTTTAGAAAATATTGTATTTTGCGAAGTATAAATAAAGTGATTTTCGTAAAAAATGATCTTGGTTTTCTTCGTAGCTATCTTGATAATCGCGTGCGAACTGCGATTATCTTTACGTTTTTCTTCTAAAATCTTAGTCATGATTATTATTCATTGAGTTTGACAGTATAAAACCCCTTTAAAGAAAGTTTCTATCATACAATGTATTATATTAGGTTACTATTTTTTACATCAATACTTGAAACAAGCCCTGATTTTATAAAAATAACTATTAATAAAGCTACACCCAAGACCGCAATCAAATAACATTTTATATACATCTAAAAAGCGGTTTTAAATTTTTTATAGACCTTTTATTTCTTGACTGCATTGTTGAAAAGTTCATCGCACCAGCGCAACCAACTCACTGAATTATTAAACGAGAAATAATAAAAAGAAAACAAATGAGCATCGCTCTTTGCAGGAGAGACGATCAGACATAAAAAGATGTCGCCCGCTACGCACACGATAGATGTATTACAGGCATAACGCGTTGAATTTATACATCTAGCTTTTATAGATAGATGGTGCATAACGGTATGATATGCACTTTAATCAATACCTATGCAATAAAGTGAGGCGGGGCGCGTCCAAATCAGTTTAGTTTGCGAACGCTACCCAGTACCCAGTGAGTTATTACTACGTACGTATAGAGAAGCTATGCCAAGCAAAAATGAGTCGCAAATACGAGGTCAATATTATAACGAAATCTTCGAAATTTGAATTTTGATTATGAAACCCTTGTATGAGTTAATGACAAGTGGTGTCAATTCATATGGCACGAGATTTTTTCGTGATGGCAGTTCCAAACACTAGTAATAGTAGTTTAATGACGCTACCTAACAGACGTAGCTACCTATATATGTGTATAGTTACTTATACTGAAGCTTACACACGTAGATCGGCTTTTGCAAACGGAGCTTTGGATACTTTTAGCGATACGTCCACTCAGCCTGTCGATTCATGATGTACAACTCGACTCTGATCCATATATGCGGCATATATGGGCGTTCGCTTGAGTAGAAAAATTGGTATTCACAAACTCACATCGAATCTAGCGCTGTTCGCACCAAACGGCGTGAGTTGAAACTAATCCTGGGCGAATTATTTGACACGTTCCTATGGATTTTGACGTGTTTGGCAGCTGTCAAATTACAGCCTCCCAAAGCTGCAGACTCGATTCAGTCGATGTCACAGTAAAGTAAGGTCAAGTAGTATTTAGAAAAAAAATTGGTGAAAGTAACCACTTTTAGCACTCTTTTATCGGATCCTTGAAGGTAATAAAAATGACAGACCGTTTAAATTAGGGTTTTTTTCTTGGAAAATATCGCAAAATTTTTATGACTTATTAAGATTACGTTTCAAACGCGAAATTCGGTATTTAGGCCTTTAGATAAATAAGAAAAGCCTATCAACTTGCTACCGGAACTAATTCCAACAGCAACGGACACAAAAAGTTATGTCTTTATAGCCAATATCAACGCGACATCGACTAGGTATTTTAATAAGATGAAATAAGAAATCCAAATTTGCGCACGAGCTGGATTTGAACCAGCAACTTTTGGCTAACAAACCAGGCCAACAATTAATATTAAATTTTAGATTTCTTATTTTATCTTGTTAGAATAAAAATAACATCATAGAGATATTTTAATTTGTTTTTTTATTTTTTTATTTCATACATGATAGCCCTCAAAAACATAAAACATTGCACTGTGTCTACTGACTATAAACTGCACTGTGAATACATACATCACCGTATTCACAACTTCACTGTGAGATCCGTCCGTGAAAGAGTTCTGTCAAAATTAACAAGACGCCAATACCTATTTTCAGAAAAAAAATAGATTTTTACAATAAAACTAATAATATTTCGTGCAAATCTGGCCATCACTAACCTAAAAATAATGCCATATAAGAATCCGATTGAACTTGTGGTAGGTACTCTGCGTGTTGTCGAGACTCCTGCAGCCGCCACAGTAATACGAGCCGGATCTCGGAGAATAATTTTGCGAATAGTTTTCTCCAAAAATACTGCCTGAGCGAGCATCAAGTTTACACGGAGCAGTAATTAACAACTTTTTTTAACGGATAATCCTCGTGGTGTGGATTCCCAAAGATAATGAAGATATGTTAATCCAACTTTTATAGTAAGGGCCTACTCTAACCAAAGGTACCGAATAGAAGGGATAGAGTCTATACAATACTTTGGATAAGAAGTAAGCACGTGATACGTGTAATCAATCACTTTGTAAAATTCGTAGGTATATGAAATAACCTATATGTATCGTTTGCTGTTGTTTCAGATTCTATGTAGGTACAATACATTGGAATTAGAGGGAGTATAATACAAAATACAGCCCAGTGCTAAATATCGTTTCGTTTGTCTTCAATATACAGATGCCACGTCCTTACTTCCAAGATGAAAACTTTATTATTTGTGCCAACGTAAAGAGCGAAAGAGCTAGAGGAAGAACCCCACTAAAATTATTAGACTAACTGTCGGACTAAATAGAGCACTTCCTATAGGTTTGATGAAGTGATCTATATTGCTACTAACCCCTAGAAATAGAGACCAAACAAACCGCTAAGTGCAGTTGATGCATGTTGACCATGAGCTTCGTGATGCAGGATGAAATAAGTGTGAAATATTTATTGTTATAAATAACATAATAAATAATAGCCATTTATGCAAATATTTTTTTAATTTTATACAGGTACTTAGATGTAGGAACTGCATTAACTACAGCACGTGCCAAATGCTGTTTTTCTTTTCCACAAGTTTTCCACTGTTCATCTGGTTTATGCACGTTCCTTTTGTTCCATTTGTTTTCACTTTGCGATCATTAGTATTCGAGCTACTGAAGGACTTATACAATGCAATTTATTCATGCTAATTTAAATGAATATGGAGTACCAAATGATGAGCAAATAAAGTATCACTCTGATTTGAGCGAGTGCAGCGCGTAGTAAGTAAGTAGTACACGCAAGGACGCGTAGCCCGCCCCCGCACCACGCGCTTAGCCCTCTCAAATTTCCGAAACAGTATTACAGACATGATTTTAAACATTGTTTATTAAAGACATGATTGAAATATTTTTTTTTACTGTTTGTAGGCTAAACTGAGCAGGCTTGACCTGGAAGTCGTCCTGGATTTAAAAGACACTGATCAATTAATTTTTTGATGAGAGATTTTTAGTTTTCTTTGGTACAGATCAAAACCTCATTTTTCATACCTTTTTTTATTTACTCTATGGTTAATTACACCTGTCATTTGCTCTCACACACCTTCTCGACTCACCTCGCCCTCGCCTTGTGATGTCACGGTTATGCATGCAAAAACTAATTTTACGGATTTACGTTTAAAACACTTTTTACTGTAATGCATTTTTCCGATTCATAACATCGACTGAGTCGAGTTGAAATAATATACTTCGTCTAAGAGTTGAAATACATACGTGACATTGTCAAATAAATTTTTACGTCAAAAGCTATTTTCAAGCATATTTAATTTTCGGCTGTAAATTCATCATATTATTTCTTCAACTCTAGCCAGCACAAACCAAAAAATAATATCCTTGAAGTTGCCAATCGAGTAAATCATGCTCCGTCGTCAAGACGCTAAGGGAGTACTTGCTGATTTTCTAGAGCATATTGTGCTAGATACTATGTCCGTTGAACTTTTCGAAATGATTTCATACATTTTGTGGATTTTTAAGGTGAAATACTTATTGAGAGAGTGACACCTTGATTTATGATAAATATAAATATGCGCCAGACAACACACCAATTGTCTGGTTTCGTGGTAAGGAATATTATCTTCCTTGTGTTACGTAGTACCAGACAACGATTATGACGGAGCGTCTCCCATAAATACTTAAATACATATAACATCCATGAAGTGATCTGTATTGCAACCAACGACTGCCAGAAATAAGGGAACCTAACAAACCGGGCAGGTTAAGCATGGTGGAAGATCATGATTTTCATGATAAAGGATCAGCCACATAAAAGAGAGGGTTAGCGTGAATGCTTAGGCATATCATATCTATTATAAATAACATATTTATTCTAATGTAACAATAATTTTATTTGTTCTGTTTTAAGTTTAAATACTTTATATATTTTTTATGTTCGGTGGTCTTAGTAAATAAACATATTTTTATTTGATTGACAGTGTCAAAATTTGATTTTATTGAGTGTTGCAATTTCAAAAATCACGGTTCAGTTTTCACAAGCCAAATTACCTATGGTTATTATCTATGGTGTATCCACATTCCACACCGCCCGGCGGCATGTGCTGGCGGTCGTGCCGGCGGCCACACCGCTTATGCTTTATACATATTATTTTTGACGAAGCATAATACAGTTCATGACGTATACCGCCGGCAAAGCCGATTTGGATGTGTGGATGCACCATTACAATTTATGTGGGCAAATGGGACGTTTTAGTTGTGATTTACAACTTTTGTAAATTACGTGATTATTGGTCTCTCTCTACCCGGTCTCATTTCCAATGTTCATAAACTATACTAGATTATTTGAAGTTTTTAATAAATTATACTTAAATTAATTTTCAGTTCAAGTTCAGGTTTTTCAGATGAGCAATTAAAACCTTATTTTACTTTTTATTTAAATTTTTTGCTCTATGGTTTGACAAAACTTCGTATACTAAGTTGAAGTATGTATGTTTGTTTGTTGTAAATAATTAGGACCAATTTTATCTTTACGCAAAAAGTATACAGCTGATGATGACTTTCTACATATGTATTTAGAAACAATAACAAATAAAATAATACACCTGCGAGTGCTGCTACATTGATGGCAGTACAAGCGTCCTTAAAAGTCACCAGTGGGTAAAACCGCGTGACATTGCTAGTTGTAATTTAATTTAGCGACGATGTTGTGAATACCACGCATCACTGGGATCTGTTCATCGCGGTTGTCAGTATGTCCGTGATCTATTTGTGACCAGTCAGCTACGAGCTTGTCACGGCGATCTGGCCGTGAGTTTACACGTTGAATTGACCTGCAGGTTATGGAAATGGGAAATTGCAATCGGAAAATAGGAGCGAGATTGATTTTTTTTTACTGAGAGATATCTTTCTTTGTTTGTACGCCACGGCGAGTGTATTGATTATTTTTTATAAAAAAAATAGTTAACGTTGACCTTAATTTATGGAAGAATGTATGGCCATTACTTTTTGAACTTACTACGAAACAAAAAATTTGTTTACTAAAATAAAATAAAATATACATAGTTGTATTAACGACGTAACGGAATTAGTTAACCGATTTTTGATTTCTAAATTATGTGTAAAACGTTATTTCCGATAAATATTCGTCAAAAATAATATCTACAGCCTTCGCATTTTGATATGCAAATAACATACTTAATTTATTTTATCGTTGGCAATTTATTAAAGCTTTTATCACATAAATAAGTGCAATATTTCTGCTCAAAACTATTTTCTTGGTTAATGTGGGCCGATCGTAACAATAAATCTTAATTTCAAAATTATTTATGGAAAACCGGTATTTTCATTAGTATTTCTCAATTAATTAAAACAAGACTTGTTTTTGCTGTAAAGATTTTAGTAATATAAATTTAATGCAAGTTAATTCAGCTTAACAAGCGGTTATTAATTTGTTGTGTATTTTATTTATAAATACTTTGCGTGGGATGGTATGGTTCTCCCTCTTGTGTTGAGTAACCAGAATATTGGATATTTTATTTATTAATACTTTGCGTGGGTTGGTATGGTTCGCCCTCTTTTGTTGAGTTTAAGCAGAATAATTTTGAAGTGTACCTATTTATCAACCACACATAACATTAACACTTGGGAAAACTAAAAATATACTGAGAATATTCGTAAAAAAAATAATACAATTCCACTAAGTACTCCCAAAATGCATCTAACACCCATGTTATTTGTTATGGCATAATAAAATAGGATCTTTTTATTCGGAAGATCATTTGCATTCATTGCTAGTGTAATGTATCTATACTCTATAGGTAGAGTAGAAACATGAACGACCCGCATAAACGTCGCCGTCAACATCATACATTAGGTTGCATTTGCTATTATCCGTGTATCACATCAACGAATGCCATTTACCCTCTCACACGAACGGAAAAGAGAACACCCATTCAAAAGCGTTAAAAATAAAATATTCCGCCGCATACAAGCAAGAAACAACAATAGCTCGTCCGCAAGATGATAATTTAGTATAATTTCCTTCTGCAATTTCGCACAATCACCCCACCCGATTGCCGAGAAGCGAACGCTAGTACCAACGAGTGTTTTATTCGTACAATTCCGTATCATTGTTCCACCTTTGGAAACTTTTGATATCGATTACGGCTGAAAAATAACACGGCTCGTGTAAACATTTAACAAAGGGAGCACTTTGTTTTATGGTAATTGATTGGTCAGTCGGTAAATACGTTTGTCCAAGAAAATTCTTTTTAATCGATAGTATTTTGCAATATTGATGTTACGTAAAGCAAATCTGAATTTATGCGGGTCGACCGCGCAATGTCCGATTTCCGACTTCCTCAATCTATTAAAGTAGTTCTTTTTTTGTGAATGTTTGTCAATAAAAGTAAAACCTTTCTGCTTAAAGATTCCATTGCATGTTCAACTCTACCTGATTAAAGTTCAATTAAGACAAAATACTCGTTATAATATTTGTACATGTTTTATACCCAGGTAAATTACGTAATACCTAATTAAAATATATATTTGTCACTTAACCAAATCCGCAACTAAGGAGAAAAGCTAGTCTGCCAAGAAAATATCGCTATTTATTTGTGCGTAATCATTTCACGTTTCGTTAGATTTCCAGTCTCGTTCACCGGCCGTATGATCTCAATCGTTTTCGGAATAACAAAAGTATTGTCTCAACTTCCATATTTGGAGAGTCGTTTAGCCATTTTTCGGCGACGCGCCCTGTAATACATTTTTTTACGTTTTACGCGTGTTGATGGGCCATCACATACATACATCTGTACACTATACTGCTGTACTGTACTACAGCTTTGGTTTATGTAGCTGCTGCCTGTTACTGCAACTTCCGAATGCAAAAACCGTGCGATTTTTTTGAAGCGCCATATTTGTTATGAAAAGTACGTTATGTATTTTTATCAAATTATACGAATTGTAGTTTATTTTTGTTTTAGTGTTTTGTCATTATATTATACGAATTGATTTGTAATCGTAGTAATCGGGTGTAATGTCGGTATAAAATCATCATTATGTAGTTGCTGACCCCAAACAAGCAAACAAATGCTTGCGGGTAATGAATTTAAAATGTAATATTACATTATTCGTCGAGAAACGTGTGTAATTAAAATATTTTTATGGTTGTGCTCACTCAACGAACTTTATTTAGGTCATTGAATGTTGCCGACAAATCAGACTTAAGTTGCTTAAATTATTTTATTTCATATTTATTTTATGTATGTCAAAATAATTTCCGAAAAAAAATTGCTTTAAAATTATGGTGCATTTTTGCTCTTTGTGTAAACAAGATAGGAGTTCTAATTCAAAAATCTGGAGACGTATTCTTGCTTTAATCCGTTCAAGTTCCAGGGAGTTCAATTTTCACTCGGCTAGCTGAGAAATAATTTGAGACGTTCTTTATAAAGATTTAACTAATCACGATGCACTTTCTTCCCCAGGGGCCACCAATGACTCCCACAAGTCAGAGCATGAGACGGCTAAGACGGGCGGTATCAAGGTGGTCCAGCTTGCCGTGCTGCAGAAGCCTACTAACAACGAGCATGATGATTCTGATGGTGAGAGAGGTTATCTTTGAAGGGCTAATCCCTTCTTTTTATTAGTAACCAGAGGCAAGAGCGAACTGGCTGCTACTAAGCATATATGCACCACCCGAGACCTCATCAACACCTGACACCGGGTGCGATCGATGTCAAATATCTGCTTAGCCTAGAATAAAAAAATAAAAAAGTTTTTCGAAAGAAACCAAAAGTATTTCTTGGTGGGACATCACAAACACACATATACTACATTACACATAAATTACAAACAACCAAAAAAATAAATATATACAGAACAAAAAATAAATAATAAATATGCGCAGACAACACACCAATTGTCTAGTTTCGAAGTAAGGAATTTATTTCCTTGTGTTACGAAGTACTAGACAACGATAATGACGGGGGCCTCTCATAAATACTTAAATAGATATTATAACATCCATGACTTAGGGACAAATGTTCGTGCTCATCACACAAACATTATCCTCTTGCGGGATTCGAACCTGCGACCGCTGGTTCAGTAGTCAGGAGCTCTAACCACTGCACCAAACGTGTCGTCAAAGAAAGAAAAAATTAAGAACTTATATCTACTAGAAATAATTAAAAAAATATCCTCTTCCAGGATTAACCATCGCTGTTATGTTATTTTTTGCTGATAAGTAATTGTTATTTTTTGCTGTTTATTTTAATTAATCAAGAGGTTTTAAAGTGGGCTTAGAAAAAATATTGCAATTCTTATTTAAACCTAAAAATATATCCGCCGCTCGGCAGGGTGCCCAGGAGGCTCTTTGTATGGCCAGACTGAATCACTGGCCGAGGTAGCTGCCAGCCCTCTGGTCACCCGAGGCCTCGATTAGGCGCGCCGATAATTCTTTAAATAAACTCACTTACTACTTACTTTACATACTTTTTATTCACTATTTGAAAGAAAGGACTCCGTTTTTATTTGTATTATTAATTTTTCAGAGAAAAATAAGCACATGATGGACGATGATGAGGAGACTGACTCCAGTGGTTCCGTGTCCGATTCGGCAGCCAACGACTCGCAGGAGGGCAGGCCTCACGTCTGTGATGTTTGCGATCTGAGGTCAGTGTAGTGTATGTGAAAAAGAGAAGGAAGTATTCTGTCGTCTCCTGCGCACACTGGTTCCCCGACGACGCCGGGGCGGGGTGGTAGTGGGGATACTTTACTCGCCACCACGGTGGAGGACGGACGTGTTAGTCAGTGTGACGTAAGGAGCCGATACCCGGGATGCCGGGATACTACATTTTGGCAACGAGGATGTAAGTACTGTGAATCATTTATAAAAAAAAGGGAGAAAACAAGATGTGTTTGATATAAGTCTCATAATGCATTTAGTACAATAATTGAAGTTACATCGGGCTAAATAAATTCGCTAACAGTTTATTAGTATCCTATATTACAATGTTGAAGAAAAATATATGAAATATTTTGTAAATAGCTTTGTTCGTGTTTTTTACACGATTTTAAGTAAGCGTATCGCAGGCACAGCGGGTGGGAAGTTACCAACTAATGTTTTCTTGAGAGTTAACGTTAGGGGAATTCATTTGTAATAACAAAAGCTTACGTAAAGATAGTATGTGTATATCTACGACGTCCATGTGTACCTCCTATGTGAAACGTAGGTGTATGAAAAGGCTATGCAGCAAAACATAATTATTAAAGCGGGGTACGTGATGTATTGTATTTATTACCTATAAAGGTATTTGCTATTTATGCATTTCAATGGTTGTTTAAACATAAAGTTTTTAAACGTAACATTATGACGAACGAGAAAATGTGGTGTTTCGGAAATAATTAAGTTATAGCATTAATAATTGATAATATCTATTCGTATGTTATTGCGATTAATTGATGTGACTTTTGTCAGTTTTTGAGCAATTCATTTGTTAAGTACACAAACCAGAATTATAGACAGTTACATAATATAGGGTCTAGGTATGCTAGCACTGTCAATCCAAAACATGTTTACATAGCATGATGAAGTATATCTAATATAGGATAGGATAAAACATAATACAGAGGTAATCAAAATATTTTGATTATATTAGCGAAATTGGAAAATGATGTACAGAGAGTGTATACAACTTAAATTTCATCTCTTTACATGCAGATACAGATAATTATAGATGATAGTAATAATAAATAGATGCAGTAATAAATTCTTAAGATACTTTTCACTTATATAAGGCTAACTGTAAATTTTATGAAGGCGTGTCTTTCTTTTATGCAATGATGAGCTGAATATAACATTTGATTGTATTCCATTTAAAAATACAATTAATAACTAATAACAATAACTGTAAGGAAGGATTTGAAGTAAAGGTCTAATTTATAATACCAACCCTTATTGATAGGGTGTGAATTTGAAATGGTTTCAAATTCACACACAATACAGAAAAAGTTTATTCTTGGTAAGAAATTACTTTATTAGGCCAATAAATGGGAGTGTATAATGCAATAAATGTGAATAATGCAATTGGGGCGATACGCGCTGGGTACACAAATATAAAAAAAACAAGGTTATTAGATATATTAGTAGTCTTTTGATAAATGATTTAACGAAATGACTTTGAAGATGGCGATATTGATATTAAAGACGATGATGTTGACATTGATGATGTAGATGATGACGATGGTGAAGATGATGACGATGACGATGACACTGACCATGACGATGACGATGATGATGATGTTGATGATGATGTAGATGATGACGATGATGATGTTGATGTTGATGTTGATGATGATGAAGACGATGATGATGTAGATGATGACGATGACACTGACAATGACGATGACGATGATGATGATGTTGATGATGATGAAGATGATGATGATGTAAATGATGACGATGATAACGATGACACTGACAATGACGATGACGATGATGATGATGATGTTGATGATGATGAAGATGATGATGTTGATGATGACGATGATGTTGATGATGATGAAGATGAAGATGACGATGACACTGACAATGACGATGACGATGATGATGATGTTGATGATGATGAAGATGATGATGATGTAAATGATGACGATGATAACGATGACACTGACAATGACGATGACGATGACGATGATGATGATGTTGATGATGATGAAGATGATGATGATGTTGATGATGACGATGATGTTGATGATGATGAAGATGAAGATGATGTAGATGATGAAGATGACGATGAAGATGATGATGATAATGTAACGATGATGATGATGATGATGATGATTATGACGATGATGATGACGATGACTATGACGATGAAGAAGATGACACTGACAATGACAATGACAATGACGATGACGATGATGATGATGATGATGTTGATGATGATGAAGATGATGTTGATGATGATGAAGATGAAGATGATGTAGATGATGAAGATGACGATGAAGATGATGATGATAATGATGACGATGATGAAGATGACGATGATGTTGATGATGATGATGATGATGACAATGACGATAGTGATGATAATGACGATGACTATGACGATGAAGACGATGACACTGATAATAACGATGACGATGACGTTGATGTTGATGATGATGAAGACGACAATGATGTTGATGATGATGAAGATGACAATGATGATAATGATGATGAAAACGATGACGATTATGATGATTATGAAGATGTCGATGAAGATGGTGATGATGATAATGATGATCATGATGAGCAAGATGATGCTGATAACGATGATAATAATACGACGATGAAGATGATGAAAATAAAGACAATAATGATGGTTAGGTAGGCTTTTAGTTTAAAATGACGATAGTTGATAGTGGTGAAAATGAATAACATGGAAATGGTCATTGAATGAATGGTGTGGTTGGGTTACGAGCGAACAACTTTTGTTGATAGCTTCTCTTAGAAAAATTTGAATGCAATAGTGAAATTGGTTCGGTATTACTTACGTGGGAAAATAGAAGTGAAATTTTACCTAAAAGCAGCGGCGAACCTAAAACAAAGCAGTCAAAAACGGGCAAGTTTATTGAATTGTGGTGGACTATAACTTAAAGATGGTCAAATAGATGTATTCAAAATAGCCATGAACAAAAAGGATGAATACTTTGCCTCCAGCAAAGCAAGACATAAAAGACACGAATTAAGAGGTATAAAACGAGGCGAAAATAAGAAAATTAAAAAAAAAATTAAGACTTCGGCAGCAAGCTTCTAAATGCAAATTCATAGACTTAAAATATCAACTCACGGAGAAGTACAATTCTAAAAAGCTACGACATAAAACATTTTGAAGTCAGGAGACGACATGACTTTAAATAAAATCATTATAGATGCTAACACTTTGGAAATTGTGAAAAGACAATTAAAAAATTAGCAATAAAGGAAATATACAAGTTGTAAAAAAAAAACCCTGTTATAAGAAAAGGTGTCTAAAATGTGAGAAAATGTTTCACTTTAAAGCAGTCATTTGAAGAGGAAGACGAATGCGAATTTATGTATAAATCAGAATTACCAATAAAAAGGTGAAAACAAACGAATATGGAACTGAGAAACATTGAAGAAACAACAAGTACTAACAAATCAGAGGAAGAAAATTCACTATGTGTTTAATGCTGGGGACGATGATATGGTGAAATGTACAGTAGGAGGAATAAAAGTAAAAAAAAAAAAGGTGATCGATTCCGGGTGTAAACTTAATTAGTGACAACATGGTGAAAATACATAACACAGGTTTTTGACAAACAAAGCAATCAGATAGGATCTTTCTGGCATATGAGAGTACTATCCATTTACGGGGTTCGATTCCTCGTCTGGCACAGAGTCACGGTAACATTTTACAAGTGCAATTTATACTTTCCATTTGATAACACAAGGATTCTTTGGTGCTAAAATTCAGTTTTCTCATATTATAAGGATAAAAAATGCAAAATTCTACGTAATTAGAGGAGTGACAGCAATTGATTTGGAGGTTCTCAAAATAGGTTAAACAAACTAGGAAACATTTTCGATGTTTGAGGGCATATAGAACTTTAACTTGGATGACAATGTAAAAAAAAAAGATAGAAACGATGGAAGGTAGAAGAGGAAAAATGTTAGAGCACCTGATTCGACACAATCATTTGATCAAAACCTTAATAGAGGGAAGAAGTCCACCTTTGTACACTTAAATTGTGCAATAAAGTCTTGAAATAAAAAATAAATAAGAATAGAAAGATAGAAGGAAGCGAGGAAGAAGAATAATAAGCTATGTGGGGCAAATAAAGCTAACGTTTAACGTCGTATCGTATCAGGAAGTCGAGAAAATGGTAGAAACTCGGAAAATATGGAAAGCTCCGCTGACAACGGCCAAGTTCTAGAGTTTGATGATGATGATAATAAAAACATATTGATAAGTCAAGCCTGTATCACAGAAAAAGTTGTCGCAAAAAAAAAAAATAGAAGAACTTTTGGAGTGATAGGACATAATATTTGAAAAGTAGAGGGGGTACCACTTGCCTCCAATAGACCAACTATATTCATACCTTGTTTGAGCTATTATAATTTATAATCTACATTACAACCTCAGGTTCTTTAGAAGTGGTAAAAAAAAAGGATGTTAACTGTACTGTACTTTCAGTATTTCTATGAGAAGTAATATTTGTATGTTTTTTACGCAAAAAAGTATAATAAAGTTATGCTTATTTCACAATTTAGAATTTAAAAAGTCGTTATTTCTCTCATAAGGTAATGTACAAAAAGAAAAAATAATAAGAAACATAAGTAGTAGACTAACCGATTTATGATTTGGTTGTTTCAAAAGCTTTAATGACGAAGGGTATTAAAAAGAAGTTAATTATTAAAAAATATTATAATGTATGAATTACTTTTAACAACCAAAAACATTGTTAAAAGAGGCATTGACAATTATAGTGAATTATGTTTCTTGCATAGTTTCTTTCCAGCACTAGCCCACAGTTGCTCGAGGCTGTGGTAACTGAAGTGAGTGTAGATGAAGAGATAAATATTTTTATTGATTTAATTTATATTACTGAATAATTAGGACGTTGAAGTATTTAGTAAACTAGACGTCATATGGCATGCTTTTCATCAGCTTGAACTTAACCCGGACCCGGACTAAAGGCACATGATAACATTCATTTTTGCGAAAGGTTTTTAATATCGCAAAAACCTATACGATAATAGCGGATTTGCTAATCTTTATGAGATTAATATGTTATGTAGAAAAGTGGATACCAAATGAGGCTACAAAGACCGAACTTTGAAGAAACTGCTTCGTTTGAAGAATGACAACAAAATTGGATATCAGATAGTTATGGTAGGAAGGGCAGCAGACAGCTTTTAACTCATTAAAAACTGCTCTCGTTGATGTATTGCATTCAGAATATTAGAACGGGGACATTGGAGTATGGAATGATGAAACTACACTTAGTCAGAATTTAAGTAAAAACGTTTTCCACTTGAATACAGGTAAAGGAAACTGTCAAAAAAAAAGCTATATAATATAAGGGAGGATGGAAGAAGGATAAAAAATATATATATATCAACATGTCAATACCAATATCAATATGTATATGTATAAATTGATGATTTCATAAATGATTTAATCGAGATATAAAATAAATAGTTTTATTTAAATTAAAACAAGGGAGGGATGTAGTGTATGTGAAAAAGAGAAGGAAGTATTCTGTCGTCTCCTGCGCACACTGGTTCCCCGACGACGCCGGGGCGGGGTGGTAGTGGGGATACTTTACTCGCCACCACGGTGGAGGACGGACGTGTTAGTCAGTGTGACGTAAGGAGCCGATACCCGGGATGCCGGGATACTACAGTCAGTGACAGATGTTGTTTTGTTTTATTTATTTACGGCTAATTTTTTACTAGCCAGTGGAATATTCGTCTAAGAAAATACAATATGTCTAATTTGAAAACGTCAGCTAATTGTCAGCAATCATACGTATCTGTCATTTTTTAATCTGTCGCTTTATAATTTATCAGTCCGTTATGTTTTATCTGACCATTGAATAATCGGCCTTAGTCACACAACCATATGACACTGAAACTATTGGACGTTTTAACAAGTTTGCAAGTTTAAACTTCGACGGCTTTCGACGGCGACGGCTGCGCCAGTGGTCCCGAATTCGATCCCTAGGTCAGGCCAAAAATATGTACCTGGGTTTTTCAATTCAGAAATTGTCAAGGTAACCCAGGGTTTGGAAATTGGCGGTTTTTCACTCCCGTGCCCTCGGCAAGCACGTGAAGCCGTTGGTTCTGAGCTTGATCTCTCTTCGATCGTGGCAGATTGCTGTCCCATCGAGCAATGATAGTGAAAAGAATATCTTCTCTCTGCATGACCTAAAGTTTGACTGGCAGAGAATGCTTTTAGCATAAAGTCCACCTTTGTACACTATGTTTTGTGCAATAAAGTCTTTAAATAAATAAATAAATAAATAAAAGAATAGAGAGTGTACCTGTGTTTGCCCACACACAATTAAATATGTCTCGCGCAGTCGGTTACTCGCTGTGACTGGCCACCGTACTCGAAATCGTCTATGGAGACTGTTACGGAGTACTCGATAGATTCGGGAAAGAACTCGTCATCTTAGCTATAGAATATGGTTTTTACATCCCTCGTTTATTTCCCAGGTTCCAGCGCTCATCCCACCTGTCCCGGCACAAGCTGACGCACACGGGCGAGCGGCCGTTCACGTGCGGCGGCTGCGGGCGCTCCTTCGCGCGCTCCGACAAGCTGCGCGTGCACACCAAGATATGCGAGCGCGTGAGTACTGTTGCCATAAAGTGACCATACAAAATGAGAAATCGCTTTCCACCCATAAAACGTTGTCCGATTTCGTATTTCTTTTACATGTGTGAGATATTTTGAAAGTTATGCTCTTAGTACGTTAAAAAAAGATGTTTCAGTAAATATAAGAACTTGAACATTCACTTCTTTGACTTAAAAAAAATAATCTTTAGAATTTCGTCCATTTTTAACCAATCAACCCTAATGTAAAAAAATCGAAGACGTACAAGCTTAGTTTAGGATGTATGAAAACGTATGAGAGGGTTTTTTTCCGGTGCCGACACGCGACGGTGTTGGTTAGTGACGGAACGGTCTAGTGGGAACGGTGTCATAGCTTTCAATACAACAATTTTTTTTTTGCTTGACACGTTCCTAGCATAGTCAGGGTATGCTACGGTGTAGTAGGCAGAAACCTTAAGCGAGTCAAATATGATGACATTCGTTCGCGACGTCGTGGCTAAGCTCGCTGGGTTTAAAGGCGTCGCCGCTTCTAGGTCCCGGGTCCGATTCCCGATCGGGTCAATCTTTACAAGGTAATTTTTTGGACATCCTACGCATCGTTTTCGATCGAATAATTTACAATCTAGAACCTCTATTCCATAACAATATAGTTATCTGCCACATAAGATCCATAAATTACCCTTGAAAACACTGGTTTTTTTTTTCAGTGTAGTATACTCCTCGTATCGTGATTATATACATTTATCCACCATCACCAGACCATTGCGTCTATAGCACCATCTAACCACACACTTACATCCACAGGAGGACCCAACAGTCGACATGGCGAACGAACCGACCATCAAACGCGAGAACAGCTCCGAAGTGATGTCCGGAATGGTGCGCACCACGCATCGCGAGTCTGGGCATTTAGTCTTCACGCCGAGTGGAGACGTGATGCTGCCTCCGCGGGCTGCTAACAGCCTGGTACTCAACTCTACGCTGAACCCCGTGAAGAATGAACTGAACCTTAACGACCTTGTAAGTATTATAGTATAAGAGCCTGTAGCTTATGATAGAGCCAATAAAAGGTGTTCACGCCTAGTGGAGACGTGATGCTGCCTCTGAGACCTGCTAACAGCCTGGTACTCAACTCTACGCTGAACCCCGTGAAGAATGAACTGAACCTTAACGACCTTGTAAGTATTATAGTATAAGAGCCTGTAGCTTATAATAGAGCCAATAAAAGGTGTTCACGCCTAGTGGAGACGTGATGCTGCCTCTGAGACCTGCTAACAGCCTGGTACTCAACTCTACGCTGAACCCCGTGAAGAATGAACTGAATCTAAACGACCTTGTAAGTGTTTTAGTATAATAGCCTGTAGTTTAAGATAGAGCCAATCAATAGTGTTCACGCCAAGTGTAGACGTGCTGCTGCCTCTGAGACCTGCTAACAGCCTGGTACTCAACTCTACGCTGAACCCCGTGAAGAATAAACTGAACCCAAGTGCTTTAGTATGATAATGTATGTATAATAATTGTATGATGGCCTAGCTTGTTAGGGATACAGAGCCAATAGTGTTCACGCCGAGTGGAGACGTGTTGCTGCCTCGTAGAGCTCCTAACAGCCTGGTACTCAACTGCTGAACCCCGTGAAGAATGAACTAAACCTTAACGACCTGGTAAGTGCTATAGTATTATAGATTGTGAGAGACTGGACTCCTGGTATTCACACAAAATGGAGTCTTGTTGCTGCCTCCTAGAGCTGCTAACAGCCTGGTACCCAACTCTATGCTGAACCCCGTGAAGAATTAACTGAACTTTAACGACTTGGTAATTGACTCGTTGTATTATAACCTATTAGTTCCTTGCATAATGTCCTCGAAATGACAAGTGTATTTATACCTCGTGTGTTCATATGTTTTGAGACAAACTTGGTAGTTAAAAAAATAAATTAAATATTACTGGCTGCTATTTAATTCTTTTTCCAATTTTGAATTTGGAATGTTTACTTTTAATACCTTTGACTTTCAAATTTATTTCTATCAATTTTATCGTGATGGAGGGGACTAAAGAATTGCGTGCGACCGTGATATCGCTATTTAAGGCGGAAAAAAACCAATGGAGATTTTCCGTGAGGTGAAAACTTTTGGCGTAAGCCGTAACTTCGTGTATTACACTATCAAACGATACAATGAGACAAGTTCCTTGCAAGATTGCCAAAGGAGTGGTCGGCCACGCTCTGTAAGGACGCCTGCGAACATCAAAATCATCCCAGAGCGACTTCGCCGAAATCCATGTCGCACTCAGAAAAAAATTGCTCTGAAGACTAAAATTTCGCGCGTTTCAGTCAACAGAATACTGAAATATGATCTTAAGGTAAAGGCGTATTGCCGTAGAAAAGTTCACTTTTTAAACGATCGGCTTCGTAAATTGCGACGCGAAAGTTGTCCATTACTGCTTAGGAGACACGATGCGAGGAAGATACTGTTCACCGATGAGAATTTTTTTTAATGTCGAAGAAAAGTTCAACCGACAAAACAATAAAGTCTATGCTAAAAGTAGCAAGGATGTCCCAGCTTCAGCACGGAATGTCTCGCGTACTCATCATCCGGCAAGTGTGATGGTATGGTGGGGAGTTTCGTATGAAGGTGTCACTCCGCTCCATTTCTGTCAACAAGGCGTCAAGGTGAAAGCCAAGAATTATCAAAATGACATCTTAGAGCCTGTTGTGAAACCCCTATCTCATACTTTATTTAACAACAAATTTTGGGTTTTCCAGCAAGACTCAGCACCATCCCATAAAACAAAAACCACCCAAGCTTGGTTGAGGGAAAATGTGCCGGCTTCATCGCGGCGAACGAATGGCCCTCCTCCAGCCCCGACCTCAACCCGCTGGATTATTCTCTATGGACTGAGTTAGAGCTCAGGGCCTGCCAGAAGTCCCACCCAAACTTGGAGTCACTGAAGCGAGCTCTTGTTCGAGAAGCAAAGCGAATCCCGCTAGAAAAGATTCGTGCCGCCATTGATGATTGGCCAAATCGTCTAAGGGCCTGTATTAAAAACAAGGGTGGACATTTTGAATAAAAGATATATTTTATTGTTGATTATTATCTACTTAGTGTTCACTGTAAATTTTAGAAATATAAGTTAATTATTTAAAAAGTTATGCCTCTTTTTTTTCGTCTCAAAACTTATGAACACACGAGGTACATAGCATCACTCGGTAAGTTCTACATGTAGTATTATTTATGGCTCAGAAAAAAAACACTAGTTATACATCGGTTCTGATGTTTCCGCCTCTGTCTCTTCCTCTGACAGCATTCTCCGACAACTCTGCACTAACCCTGTGTGTTAGTTTTTTTTTCTTCAATTTAATTATCAACGTTTTTACCTACTTCTACTTTTCTCAGCCAAAATAAAATCTCAATAAAGATATTCATATTCGGGTTATCTTTTAGCTTTTTTCTATAACCTCAATCGATTTTTATAACGCGTCTAACATAAGACAAAAGAAATTTCAAATTACCCATAATAGAACATTGATCAGATGTATTATTAGAAATTGGAAAAGTTAAGATGGTCAAGTTCGAAATTATTAACCCGTATGTGAATATTTCAGAGCATGTCAATTCATTCGATGGCCAACTTCCCTGAAACGACGCTACGCATCAGTGAAGAAAACACAACGCAAAGAAATCCTAATAACCTATTATTGAATTCTTCCTTGGACTCTGTACAGAATGCACTCCAACTTAACGATTTGGTAAAAAAATGTTCTTTTTATTTTTGTTCCATTTATCATCACTACATCACATTATCATGGGGTGGAGGGGTATTTTTTTTTAAAAAAGTAGACAGAATTGCCTATTTTTTGGTGGCGGGGATACTTCACTGTTGATGTTTTATTTTAATAATAAAGTGAAATAAATGAAAATGAAATAGCTGGCGTGCTGATGCGTTTTGAGTCTGTGATCAGGTAAATAGGCTGATTTAGTTCCTGTCGTACTTAATATGTATGTATTATTGGAGACACAGATGCGGGAACAGAGTCCCACTCTTTTTTATGTGTGTGTGGGTACTGTCTTTTTGTCCCAATACTCTAAATTACGTTTTTCTTTACTCGGCGAATATTGTTACCGATCTTTTGTTAACTCTCAGTAAATAAAATAACTATTTGATTTAAAATATCTCAGTGTTGAACGATGAATTACCTATGTAGGTTGTGAGTTTTCGTTAAAAATAATGTCAATATTGTTTACAATATTCGCTAAGCAAAGAAAAACTGACTTTACGAAATGAGATTTTTTTTTTATTTCTTATTTTATCTTGTGTGTTTGAATAAATTTATCACCTGAAAGTGTCAATATTAATTTAAAAAAAATACTTAATAGTTTTTTTTTTAATTGAGGAGTATGAATGGAAATATTACATACGAGTTCTCCTCATTTTATTCTGTCAACATCGTATCTTATTAGCTACGTTATTCTAACTAAACACTACCTCTCCAAGCAGATAGAGCCGCCGCGGCGCGGGCGCGGGCGTCCCCGCAAGACGCCGCTGCCGCTGACGCCGAAGATCAAGAAGAAGCGCGGCCGCCCGCCCAAGACATCGCTCGGTGAGTGTGGAGTTCGTATGCGCCGATGTCACTATATTTACTTTTGATTTTGTCTTTTTATTGATAGTTAGGTAATTTTATTCAGCAAGGAGCATTGTCAAAAAATTATACAACAAAAGAAATTATTTAGAAGGTACATTGTACCCACCCTGTGCTGGACGTTTGAAGAAACATAACATGTTTGACATTTCGCGTAGACAATTTCAATATTCAGATTTTCGGCTCCATCGAATATCCTTCTAACTTACGTAGATCTAGATCTTTAATAAATCTTTAAAACTTTTCACTACTATGGCTTGTATCACTGCAATTCCTTAGTAGGTGCAATATTTTCGTCTTTTCTAATAATGGTAAAGAAAAACATCAAATTATAGTAAAAAATAAATAAATATGCACCAAACAACACATCAATTATTGTCTTGTTATCGAAGTAAGAATTATCTTCGTTGTTACGAAATAATGAAAAATCTTTTTTTTATTTAACCAATGGTCATGCATTTGACTACGATCACCCTGTAATCGGTATCAGAATTTGACAGCTCAAAGTAATAAGGATCTCGATAGAAGTTCGTGCTTACCCCACAGCGAGCAGTCTTTTCCTCCCAATCTGAATGTCTCCGGCAACTTGCAGACATGGAGGGCTGCGTGCTGACGGGCGGCGCGGTGCTGGGCGCGGGCGCGGCGGCGCACATGTCGGCGGCGGGGCAGCAGCTGCTGCTCAAGCGCAAGCGCGGCCGCCCGCCCAAGAACTACCTCATGCCGCGCCCCGGTCAGTGTTCAGTGTGCGCCTAGCTTTACACACTAAAATATAAATAAATAAATATGCGCCAGACAACACACCAATGAGCAGTTTTCTCCCATCGTTTTACAGCTCTCACTAGATGGCGTTTGGGTCACTTTAGGAACATTTTTTTTTCACGTTGGCGGAAAACCATAGACAAAGAAAAAAATTGCGTAAGTAGATATTGTAATGCGTTAATGACTTATGGATTAATTAGGATATTTATGTTTTGGCATTATTATGTACTTTTTGAACTAAAGGTTCACATTAATATTGTTTTACTGTTTATTATTTACGCTGGCGAAAAGCCTTTTACCCTCTGATATAATTCTAAAAACAATGTTTAAAAAGTTAGTTCCTAAAGTGACGCTAGCGCCATCTATCGATGATATAAACATCTCATGACAAGAAAAAAAAAAACTGCTCATTGTCTGGTCTCGTGGTAAGGAATTATCTTCCTTGTGTTACGAAGTACCAGACAACGATTATGACGGGGGCGTCTCCCATAAATACTTAAATACCTATAACATCCATGACTTAGGTATAAATGTTCGTGCTCATCACACAAACATTTGCCCCTTGGGGGCAATAGACTTGGGGTACATGGTCACGCCAACGTATCCTCTACCTACGGCTCCTCCATACTGAGATACTACCGCTGTATCTCAGTATTCGAACATTACGTTAGAAGTGAAATGGTAAGATAAAATATAAAAAAACAAGCAAAGTTGGCGTCTATAGCTAAAGGGACTGTACTGCTCAATGACCTTATTCCATGTGAAATGTTTATGAGTAAAGTAAAGGTTTCAAAGCACATAACACTTTAAATTGTGACTCATATTGATATAATTTTAATCAAAATATCGTGTTTAAACGATAACTGCTACTTGAGCCAAAAGACTGAGTCATTCGCTATTATGTATGTGAGTCACAATTCTAAGAAGTGTTAGAATATTTTGTTGTACATACATTTTTAGGGTTCCGTAGCCGAATGGCAAAAAACGGAACCCTTATAGTTTCGTCAAGTCTGTCTGTCTGTCTGTCTGTCTGTCTGTCTGTCTGTCTGTCTGTCTGTCTGTCTGTCTGTCCGTCCGTATGTCACAGCCACTTTATTCTGAAACTATAAGCGTCACATAGCTGAAACTTGGAAGGTAGGTGTATTTTGTTCACCGCTTTCCGATTCAGATACAAAAAATAAGAAAAAACAATATTTAAGGGGGGGCTCCCATACATGAAACTAAAACCTAAAAAATTTTTTTTACTCAAACCTTTGCGTATGGGGTGTCTATGGATAGGTCTTTTAAAATGATGTTGAGGTTTCTAAAACCATTTTTTCTTAAAGTGTAAGGTTTGAGATATAAACGCTTCCAAAGTGGTAAAATGGGCGTCCCCCCCCATCTAACTTTTGAACTAAGAAAGTGAAAATTTTGGAAAAAATATATGATGTAGATCTCAACAAAAACTTGCAACGAAAATTGGTTTGAAGGAGATCGAACTAGTAGTTTTTGAGATATTGCACATTTTTATCAACCGCAAATATAACTTTGTCTTTCATACAAACACTATGAAAAACAAAGTTATTTTTGCCATCGCAATATATTGTGATGTTTTCGGTAAGTGAAAGTAAGTGGACCCTGAATTCAGTTAAGGGTGGTACGGAACCCTCAGTGCGCGGGTCCGACACGCACTTAACCGGTTTTTTATTTATTTCATTGTGTGTTACGCATTTTTTATTGCCTTGGCTTCACCGCCTCGCTAGAATTATTCTCTATTTTTTGCGTTCATTTACTTATTTTTTGCAGTTTAACTTTTTGTTAAAATTGAGTTCTAATGACGATTTAAATGACGTCACTGTACAAAATGTAATAGTCATTACCAGAATTTATTATTTGTAAATTGTTTTGTTATCATAAAAAGATTATATCATTGCACAATCATATAAATTTGTAGTTTTTAGTCTTATGTAGGTACATAGTTCCACACCACACATTTGTTCTACAAAAAAAAACGTATAGCACGGCCCAATACTTACTGTGTACAAAAAGTATTATAATAAATAAAAAAATAAGGAACACTAACAAAAACGAACCAGTGGGACCGTCATCCCTCAACACAACTAGAGTCGCGACACTCCATGTGTACTCACCCTAAGGCCCAATTTGTTCATCGATAGTAATGGTAAAGTTACGTTACCAGCAGTTGAATATTTACGATTGTGTGCGTTTTGAAGAAAAACTACCATAAAAAAATGTCAGAATGGCAATTTTAATGACCATTGGTTAAGGTCTCTGTCTATGCCACTGGTCTAGCCTGGAGACAAGAGCGAACCCATTTCAAAAAAAAAAAAGAAAAGGTATTTTTTCTTCAAAACACACACTCGTAAATAGTAACGTAACTTAACCATTACTAACAATTAAGAAAATTGGGCCTAAAACACTGTTTTTGAGTGCAAAAACTTGCATAAAAACTTGACGTTTAAACAGCAAAAAGTAGAGAATATCTAGATCAGCCCAGTTGGCCTAACAGCGTCTGTTGTTCAGGTATGGACATGCAAATACCGATGCAGTACGGCCTCGTCGAGTTTGGAAAGCCCTGTTAGTATGCCCATTGGACATTGCATGACCTAAAATTGTATCAAAATTGTACGGGGTAACGTACTAATCGGTATAAAAATTGTAGTTTGCACTTGTAGTGTTTGTCTAACCAGAATAGGGTCTGTATGACCATCGACAAATGACACTAACCAACAAATAGTTGACACATGAAGCGACATTTTGTATGAAGGATTGGACAGATAACGCTAACCAGGAGCTCTATTTTTGAACCACTAGCTTCAAGATGGCGAGTGATTTTCGTTCAAACATGAATTAAAAGTCAACGAAAAAAATACGTTTTCGAATGAAAATCACTCGTAATATTGACGCGAGTGATTCAAGAATAGAGTCCGGAACTCATTAGAACTTTTTACCATGAGTTTCTAGTATCCAGTTCCGTGATCTATAGTTATCTAATGGTTAAATGACACATTTAATTATTAGTTAAGTAAACTATCGATCACGCAACTGGGCCTAAAGCAAGCAAACTTATAAACTATCGCTTAATGGACATTTGGCTAATACAAATTGTCAAATAAATGGGTAAGTTGAAAAGCAGTCCTACTATTTGAATTCCTAGTAAGACTAGGTAAGGCCAAATTAAGTAACATAAGACCTTAGATGACCATAACTTTACCCAAAATGTAATTGTTTTTAGACATATGTGAAAGATGAAAAATATGGGGATCTGACAAAGTAGATACTACTACTACCTACTAACACGCTTGCTTAACCACATTAATACTAACAACCTACACTATGTATGTAAGAATAATATACTAAATTCCAAACAAATACTCATGTTGTACTCAGTATCATAATATTGTAAAACTGTTTATATTATAGTTTATTTTTGTTTTTATAGTGTTTTGTCACCATACAAACTTAATAATATAAATTGCACTTGTAAAAAGACAACTGTGAACCTGTGATTCCTCGTCTGTCACAGGTTCACAGTTGTCTTTTTACAAGTGCAATTTATACTGTTTATAGTAGCAAATATTTAAAACTTGAAATAATAGTAGAAAATTTTGTGAATATTTTGACAACAAGAACACTTTTTAGACAGCATAATTTAAATTAATAAGATTTTTCAACAATTTTCAGACGGACGACCAAACGAGAACTACAACGCGACCAACCTCCCCTTCGGCGACTTCTCCTATCTCACGGAAATGATTTACAACCCGCTCTCATACAACTATGGAGTGACTAGGTATGTTATTCACGGTATTAGCGTTCATTGCCTAGAAGAAGAACATGAATCGTTTATTATTATCACGTCATCTTTTGTTAATGTCAATTTTTCTCAGAAATGCGTTGAAATATCAAACTGGTGCCTGTACTTGTATTAAATAGTCAGATATCCAACTTCGGAACAAGTATTATAAGTGATTTAATAATACGGCCGTTAATGACGTATATCTTGCAGTATCGCAAGCTTGTAGATTCCTAACAGTACATGAAAGGCCGTAAGAATGCCCATAGTACAAAAACCTTATACAAATGACAAATATGTGACACAACGCTATAGATAGTGCCATCCACGACTAAGATCCACGAAGGCGCGCCCCACTCTTTTTTTGATTGAGGAATGCGCGGAGTGCGGGGGGTGACACGCGCGTCAGTTGCGAGCCGGCCGTCACTCAAATATTCAGACTCTTCACACAAGTGGCTCTACTTAAATTATTTTTAAAATGTCAAGAAAAACCCAGTGTGTTGTACTAAAAAATAAATCTGGTATAATCTACTGTCATCATTAAATTTACTGAAAGAATAATAATGGTAAATTAAACACCATAAACAATTTTAAATAAATAAAAACCATGTGGTACTTATAATATTACTATATCGGGGAAGGCTATAAAACATCACGCTAAGGCCTACGTGTACGAAGAAAAAACAATTCACGCGTATGAAGTCCCGGTGGACCGATAGTTCTCTTATAAATAAAGTTTTTACACATTTTTTAAATGTTATAAAACATTCTTAAGTATTTCGTTTACGTCAATAGTAAAAATGTTACTTGTACAATTTAAAAATAAAATATTTCTCTTCTTGTAGCTAACCACACCTACTTAAAACTATATCCAAGTAGAGCATCTTTCCCTTTGAGTGTATTTTTTGAAGTGTGCTTGTCGTTCATAAGTCATTAGAATGTTCCAAATTCAACTCAAATGTTGGAAAAAGCTTGCACACATGTACTATAAACGATTTGGACGAGTGGTGGGGCGCGCCGTCGTGGATGGCACTATCTATAGATTATATTATGTGTGAAGCTATAGGTAGACCGCGAAAATGAGAACTCGCCTGCGACAAGGGTGCGAGGGGAGACGAAAGCGCGGTTAGTGAGGGGCGCGGGCGGGAATGTGACAACAAAAAAAAGTTTCACTAATATAAACCATACCATTGCTTCGTGACATATTTGGGCTAGTGCTGAGAAGAAGCAGCGCGACAAACTCAGTTTACCTGTTTACTTGTGACAATATTGGTGTCTATAACAATAATATTGTTTGTATTTAGCGTGGACCCAGACCGGAATGTTGACCAAGACCAGACGCAGGCCTCGGAGACATCTCACGATCGCACCATTGACGTCTCCGATACGGACTCTGATGACGATGACAGCACTAAGGTTAGTTAAAAAGTAAAGTTAGCCTGTAACGTCCCACTGCTGGGCAAAGGCTAAGGCCTTTGCCCAGCAGTGGGACGCCTGAGGTAAGCCTCAAGTATGAGGTAGTATGAGCCATACTCCACCACGTAACCTCAGTGCGGATTGGCGGAGGGGTGTTTGCAAGGCAAGCGACGAACCTTGCTGTCAGATTTTACACTAGGCTTAACGATTAATATCAACCGATATTGGCCAGGACCAACTGCTTAACGTGCCTTTCGAAGCACGGAGATGCTCTTTATATACGTCAATTATATGGTCGGAATGGTCACCCATCCAAACACGACCGCGACGTAAGTTGCTTAACTTCGGTATCACTACCGAAGCGCTGCCACCACTGCGCTACGAGCAAGAGAACCGAAGTTAGTTAGATGATAAAATATAATTTAATGTATTTTTATTTATCTCTGTTAGAAGCATTTATACGGGTTTTAATATAGACCCTACAAACATATTTGACAAATTAATTATGTTTGTATGAATTATATTTTTGATTTGTGTGTTTACAAATGTTCGAACTTAATAATATGAATTGCGCTTGTAAAAGACAACTGTGTCAGACAAGGAATTGAACTCTGTGTCTTACGCTATCTGGGCGCATGCCTTTAGCACTCGGCTACCGACACACTCAGACAGACGGTTGTGAAATATTTGTAAAAATATTTCCTTCGGATATTGCGAGAGCAATCTCGTAATATTGATGAGGTGACGCAGCCTATGCGTTAAAAGAAAGCTCTTGCAAAATTCAACAGGCTGGCCAATGTGTCGGTGACCGAGTGGTATAATAGGCATGCGCCCGAATAGCGTAAGCCACAGGGATCGATTCCTTGTCTGACACATCTGCTTTTTACAAGTCCAATTTATATTATTGTGTGAGATTTAATATGCGTGACTAGAATTCCATTAAATAAAAAATATTACCACGTAACCCTGAGATCACATCTCAATTTCAGGTGGAACCCGAAGAGAACGTGCCGCCCGTCGCCATGGAGACGCAAATCATGACGGTCGGCGACTGTCAGATCGTGAAGCTGCCGCCCTCCAGCGAGGAGAAGGAGGAGAAGGACAAGCCCGACCCGCCCCCCGCCAGCCCCGCGCCGGCCCCGCCCAGCGCCGTGACCATCACGCCCATCACCACGGTGGGGGACTGCACCATCCGCCCCGTCGAGAACACATAATACGACTGGCTGCTCGTCTACCCCGTGTACTATAGTCGGTGAGTTGGTGAGTGGCTGGGTTGCAGGCTGGTGGTTGACTGGTTTTGATGAGGACGAGTTGACTTTCGATGTGCTCGTGTTATGAAACTGTAATAAAATAGTAGATAGCAGGTTTTCAAGAAAATGCATAATTAAATTGGATGAGAAATACATTTACTACACTATGAATTAACTCTCGTATGAATAGTACACTCGAATTGATTTTTTACTATAATCCATAAAGCTTTATGCATAATTAATAAACAATAAATGTACTCCAATTTAGCTATTTAAATTTGGAAACACTATGGATAGGTTATCCTTTATTATTGAAATTTAAAACTTAGCTGTAATTAAACTAATGTTTTGTCAAAATCAGTCAAATATCAAAACCAGCTCGGTAGATTTCATATTGCATAATCGATTTTAAATTATCTCCATAATAAAAAGGCACACAATATTCGTGTCGCCGAGGACACTCAGGCTTAACGGGGTTGATTTCGCAAATATTCGGCGCTCGAAGCGAATGTTCGGCGCTCGCTGCGAACATATGAGAATTATTGTGGTAGCATTCACTCAGCTTCCGCTGTTACAAATGTATTGTGATGAGAGTATAGGTTCATATTCCTGATATGATGGTATCAAGGTGGTGTTTTATTAGTCAATTTCCTCTGACAGTGTTCATTACTTTCATTTTAGTAAAGTGTGGACAATGGCTTCCACGTGAAACTAAATTTTTTTTTTTCAAATAAAAATATATGCAGTTAAGGGGAAGTTAACTATTAAATTACGACCTACTACGTATCGAATCAAGATTGACATCTATAGAGGTAATGGCCTTGTATGTATTGCTATACTTTCTTGGTGTTAGAATGTCTTCCGTATCGTCGAGATTGTTGAAATGCTACTACAATGATCGTATACATCGCTTTAACGTTTAAAGTATTTCAAGTGACTGTCGGAATATGCATTTAGATTGGTGGTAAAGTAATTTATTTTAATGGAAAACTTATGTAACATAATGCCATAAGCTTTACATATTTAACAGTGATACTCAGAGGTAACGATTTGTCTGAACAAATGTAATGTCACAATTTTAAACAATGTTCTATGTGTGAATTATTAATTGTACTGATACATTTTTAACGCCAAGACTTTTACTTGGGTGTATTCAGTAATTTCTACCTGCCAAATGATCTCAACACTTATTTATTGTTGGATGCGAGATACGAAAATGCAACGCTTTCATCACAAGTTTACGTTAAATATTATAACATGCATTTAACATTCAAATAGATTCTGTGTTGTGAGATACATAATTAAATAAGTTCCTATTTTATGATGTAAAGACGATTACAAAATAGTTTAAAATACTATCACATATAAGCAAATAGTGAAAGTATTTTTATACTATGTCCTCGTAAAAGGATTCTTTCAAGGTTTATAAATAAAATAGGAGCTTCTACAGCCTATAGCCTGTCGCTCACAGGCGGTTTTCACGTAGAACATTGTGAGCCATAGTCATACTAAAATAGAAGTATAATATTTTGCGAATATCTACATAGAGGCAGCATATTTACTCATACGACGTTGATGTGACGATCAAACCACATACATATTTAGGTATGCAATCAATATTATATTAATCAGTAATCATGTATTCACTGTGACCCGTCTTCGTAGGGCTTGTATACCTGCACAATGTACAGAATGAATAGTGTTTCACTCATATTTGGCGAGATAGAAATGTAAGACGTTCAAAATAGTGCAGTGTCTTAGGCCCAGTTGCGTAATCGATAGTAAACTCAACTATTGGTGAAGTGTCATTACCCAGGGTTGAATATTTACGATTGTTTGCGCGTTTCGAAGAAATAATACCTTAACTTAAAAAGCAATTCTAACATTTGGTTATGGTATTTTTTATTCAAAACACGCACAGTAAATTTTCAACCGCTGTTAAGGATATTTTACCATTCGTTGAGTGAACAAACCGGGCCTTAGTGGCTTAGTAAGATAAATTGTGAAACAAGTAGTTACTCAAAATGATTTTAATTCTATTCTATTGTCTACAAATAAATACTGTGCAGGTGTATATGCCCCGTTTCTTCTGTTTTAAAGATACACTGTCCAAAAATATTTTCATATCCGCAGATTACGGTCAATATATTGGATCTGATTATAATAACTGTAAGAGTTTCTGCCTTGTATTCGTCTAGTGATATTTTTGTATAGTGTATCGCGTCGATGTAACGTAGCATCTGATTGGCTGTCTAATTACTTTAAGTTCAAATTATTTTTATAGTTAGTACGACATTGTTGTGTAGTGTGTGCACACGCTGTTTCGCCTTTCCATGTTCTTATACCTGTATCTATCTCTGTGAATACTAGATTGTAGAGGGTAGTGTCTTAGATAAACTTAATATTCTAAATATAATTAACTCGGCAACACCACACGAACAAGTGATACGACGTAAGCTACTTATTTTTAGCAGAACATAATTGTACGGACACATTATGTGTACTAACACTAACATATATTTCTCTAAATCATTTTGCCTGTAAAAGCAATGATTGACGTATCGTAGTCGTATATGATATACATATTATATAAAATATTATGAAGTAACGCAATATATGATATATAATAAACCCCAAGGTCTGACAGCTATTTTGCGATTCACAGAGGCTGTGAGACAGCCTGAATCGGCAATTTTAACTATAGTTTGTATGAAGCCATTTAGTTCCTTACGTTTACTATTTACTTACTGTAATCATTTAATCAATGTTTTGTTAAGTTATGTGCGCTATCCCGCAATATTCTGATCATTTGCTATATTATACAAAGGACTTTTTAAAAAGTATTACGTTATTTACACGCTACTGTTTCTATATTTTCTTTTTAACTGTACAGTAGAATAGTTCCTAACTTGTAATCGATACAAATATAACCCTTTACATAATACATAGCGTAGCGATTACGTAAATTAATTTCTCCTTAAATCGTTTAGAGTTAAGACTTATTTTTGTAATTCGATCAAATTTTTAGTAATTTTTTTTTTAGTATTCACTATTAGTGGTATTGTTTTTAAGGTTGATTTACGTTTATATTTGTCGTATTTTAATAGAAGACTGCTCGGATTCGTTTTGTTTTGTTTCCTGTCCCGCTTATATTTGGGTGTCAATGTAAGAGGCCTGCAGAGGCGTCCGTGGTCTTGAGTCTCAGACGACAAGCTAAGCTTATTGAGAATTATTTAACATAGGAATCTGTATTTTTATAATGATAATAAGCTAACGTTTACGACTATAACAGTTACTCCGTATATTAATGTAGTGAACTTGTATCCCACGCGTCGTAGTTTTAGAGTACGTCTGCCGAGTTATTTTTAACGATCTTTTAATTGACTCCGTGTTGTCGTTAAGTTTATATGTTACTGTTTTTTGTCATCAAGTCAATGTTAACACAAATAAACAATAAATATTGTGGTCACGTAATATGTATGCGTTGAT